>RJWH01001203.1:53377-432844 GCA_004363575.1 Solenodon paradoxus
AAAAAAAAAAAAAAAAAAAAAAGAAAAGAAAAGAAAGAAAACTGACAAACCATTGGCTAGACTCACAAAGGAAAAAAGAGAAAAAAACTCATAACTAAAATCAGATATGGAAGGGGAGAAGTTGCAACAGATATCACAGAAATACAAAATATGACAAGGGACTATTATTGACAGTTCTATGCCAACAAAGTGGACTTTGAGGACATGGACAGATTTTTAGAAAAAGAATCTACCAAGACTGAACCAGGAAGAACCGGAAAACCTGAACAGAGCAATCACAAGCAAAGAAATTTAAGAGGCAATCTAAAGTCTCCCTAAAAATAAAAGACCAGGACCAGATGGCTCTTCTAATGAAGTTTACCAAACTTTCAGAGAATACCTATTCTTCTCAAACTCTTCCAAGATATTGAAGAACTGGGAATACTTCCAAATACTTTCTAAGAGGCTAACATCACACTGATACCAAAAGCTGATAGAAACATCACCAAGAAAGAAAATTACAGACCAATATCTCTAATGAACATGGATGCAAAAATTCTCAACAAAATATTAGCAAACCAAATCTAACAATAAATCAGAAAGATCATCCATCCTCACTAAGTGGGATTTATCCCAGGAATGCAAAAATGGTTCAAAATAGGTATCTATTAATATAATATATCATATCAGCAATAGCAAGGAGAAAAGTCACATGATCATATCAATGTAGGCAGAGAAAACTGTTGACAAGCTCCAACCCCATTTATGATTAAAACCCTGCATAAAATGGGGATAGCTTATACCTCATATATACCTCAACATAATAAAGGTCATATATGACAAACTCACAGCCAACATCATAGTCAATGGTAAAAAACTGAAAGCGTTTCCTCTAATGTGAGGAACAAGGCAAGACTGCCCTCTCTCATCACTGCTATATACATCGGACTGGGAGGTCTTAGCCAGAGCAATTAGGCGAGAAAAGGAAATAAAAGGAATCCAAATTGGAAAGGAGGAAGTAAAACTATCATTAATTATAGATGGCAGATTATATATGTTGAAAACCCTAAACTCTGTCAAAAAACTACTACACTCATCAATGAATACATAATGTGGAGGCTACAAAATTATGCACAAAAATCCTTTGCATTTTATACACTTAACAACATGCTAGAAGAAAATGAAATCAAGAAAATTACAGCATTTAAAATAGAAGTAAAAGGAATCAAATATCTTGGAATATACTTAGCAAAGGAGATGGAAGACCTGTACAATGAAATCTGCAAGTCCTTCTTAAATGAAATAGAGAAGGATACAAAGAGAAAGACATTCCCTGCTCTTGGTCGGGAGGAATCAACATCATTAAAAAGATCATCTTTCCTAAAGCAATACACAAATTTAATGCAATCTCCATTAAAATTCAGTGGATTATTTCCAGGAAATAGAACAAAAAATTTTAAATTTTCATGGAACAACAAAAGACCCCAAGTAGCCAAAGAAATTATGAGAAAAAAGAATGAATATGTAGGGATTACACTTTCAGACACTGAGCGATACAAAGCGATAGTGATCAAAATGGTATGATACTGGAAAAATAAGAGTCACGGTGTAATAGAACTTAATCACTAGAAACTAACCCATACAGTCATCTAACCTGTGACAAAGGAGTCAAAGTATATGATGAAGAAAGGAAAATCTCTTCAATAAATGGTTTTGGGAAAGCTGGACATGCAAAACATGAAAAGATGTTCCTATTCATTGGCTACCAGGGAAATGCAAATCAAAACAACAATAAGATATCACCTTCCACCTGAGAGACTGGCTATTATCCAAAAGTCTGGAGACAACCAGTGTTGGCAGTGATGTGGAGAAAAGGGAACACTTTTACACTGTTGGTGGGAATGAAAATTGGTGCGACCTCTGTGGAAAAAGGTTTGGAGATTCCTCGAAAAGTCAAAGATAGAAATCCCGTGTTTGTTCCTGTCATCCCATTTCTGGCTGTTTACCCAAAAGATACAAAAACACTAATTCACAGAGATCTACACTCCCATGTTTATTGCAGCCCTATTCACAATAGCTAACTAGAAACTACCTAAGTACCCCACATCAGATGAATGGATAAAGAATATGTGGTATAATATAAACAATGGAATACTACACAGCCCTTAGAAGAGATGAAATCCTGTCATTTGAATCAGCATGGATGGAACTAGAGGGGATTATGCTAAGTGAATAAGTCAAAAGAAGAAAGATAACAGAAGATTTCACTTGGTGGAATATGAATATAAAAAACAAAGTAACAGATAAAACAAAACCAACCCTTAAGATACTTGCCCTAGAACTGAGGTTACCAATAGGGAATTAGGACAGGGGAGAAAGTGGGCAAATGGTGGCGGAGCTCGCTGGACAATCTCAAAGAACATTTTAAGACGGTGAAGGGCAGGGTGTGTTGACATATATCTTAATAATAAGGAAACTGTATGTTTGGGGAACCTACACATATGAGTTTATTTTAATGTGCAAAATCTAAGTTACTGCAAAAAAGTTTTTAAAGATAGAGGAGATTATCAAATTTTGAAAACATAGGAATATTTTTAAGTGCTGAAGGAACTTGCTATAAAAGAGAACTCACTATTGGATCCTGATTTTATTAACAGGTGTGTAAGTGTGTACATTCATAAAACTCTGAATTACTATACACATAGGTGCTAATGATGATTATCTCTGAATGGTAGAACTAATGGTCATTATGTTCATTTTGGAAATGTCTTCTGCTTGTATCGTATGCTGTTGATAGTTTTAATGTTAATTAATCATTGTAGGAAGGAATAGAGGGATGAATTCTCTGACAAAAGTGCTGTCTATAAGGTTAAGGTATCATCTAATGTCCACTCAGTCCTTTCCCTCGGATACCCAGCACCCGCTTTACCCAACTGTGGTTCATTGAGAAGGAACCAGAATAGGCCGCCATTGAACTTTCTACCTTGTTAGAAAGTTCCCCATTCCTTCTCTCCACTGGTGGCATCAGGTCATACAAATCCATCCACTTTACTTGATTTTGGTGTTTTCAAACTGGCTACATAAGCTTCACAGCAATTTCTAAGACTAAACTTAGATGCCATTGAATCCTTATGACCGTACTTGAGTCCTAACCCAACGGAGGGCAACTACGATAAGCTTTCTTCATGCTAAGAACAGTGATGCTGGTAGAACCTCTAGTAGGATTGAAAGCTTCAGTTTGGTTCACAGTCAGCACCCATGTCCCTACCCAGGGGATGTTCATTTTGGGTGCACACAGCTAGATCCAAGCAGCTCCATGCAGTGGTCACAAGCCACATGTGGTTACTCAGCTACCGAAAGAGAGCCTGTCTAGACAGAGATGTGCTGTGAGTGTAAAATGCGAACTTAATTTCAAAGGAACAGAAGACCTTAATCATCACTTGGGTTATGACTTATATGTTGAGAAGGATATATTGAGATTTGGGATGATCTATTGGGAGACAGTGAGTTAAATAATAAATAACATTTTATATTATTTTTCAACAATAACACATATTAACATACTGTTCACATTACTTTCGCCTTAAATATGGCTACTAAAAAGCACTAAATGGTACACGTGACTCTCATTATAATTATATTGGACAGCGCTGCATTTGAATCTCCTTTTAACATTCTGAAGACCCCAAAACCCCACACCTCAGACCAATCAAAATTTTGGGGTATAGGACTCAAGCCAGGTGATTTCAAGGTTCAGTTGGGGTGAGGGACACTGCCTTCACCCAAGGAAGGGTTTACACCATGGCAACCAGTATTTTCTTAGCATGTAAGATATGCCCGGGACCTTGTCAGGGACCTTGTCTGATTAGTTCATTTACTGCTTGCATCAGCTTTATGAAGTACAGTAATGATTGCTGTTCACTTTAACATGTGCACAAGGGGAAACTGAGGCCCAGAGAAGTTAAGTAACTCACTCAAGTTTACAAACACAGCAGGCAGGAGAGCTGGGTTTCTATCCAGAAAGCTGGACTCTGGGCACCTACTCTAAACCTGTCTGCTCATACCCCCATTGAACACAAAAGAAAACTTCTAAAGAAGGAGCAGAACTTATTTCATCCCTCCACTGGGACTGGAAGAGGGATTTGAAAGGCATGACCAAATCACAGGAATCAGATGGCCATTGCTGGGAGTAACCAGACATTAAACAAGGCAGTGTTTCTCCGAGTGAGGTCCCCAGAGCCACATCAGTACCACCATAGGAATTATTAGAAATGCATAGTTTTGATTCCCATCCAGTTACTTTGGAGTTGGAGCTTAGTATTTTGCAGTGAACAGGCCCGAGAGGTCTCCAGTCAGCAAACTTCTTCTGCCCAATGCAAGCAAGTAAATATTTTAGATTTTGCAATCCATATAGTCTTTTCACAAGTACTCAACTCTGCCATTGTGGTGTGGAGGAGCTTGCAGATGATACAGACAGGACAGGGCTTTTAGCTGTATGTTAAAAACACTTTCAGGTATTGAAATTTAAATTTCACACAATTTCATCATGTCATGAAATCTTTCTTTCTCTCCTACCATTTAAAAATGTAAAAACCATCCTTAGCTCGAGGCTGTTCAATCACAGGAATTAGGAGGGATCTGGCCTGCAGACTGCAGCTTTCTGGCTGCTCATGGTGGCCGTGCACAGGGAGGCTGTAGAAGGACTGCTGGGGGGCGGTCATAATTCGGGGCTGTGAGCCAGTGTCTGAGTGCAGGAGCCCTCTGGCCTTCACCTTGGTGAGCGCTGACGGAGTTCAGGAGAACACTCCCATCTGCATGAGCGCACCACTTTCCGGCAGGAGCAAAACGATTAAGATATACACACACCAGACATTGCTAGACCTCACTTCATGTAGCACAGAAGCTACGGGAAAATATTATTTGTGGCTTTAATCTTAAATGCACCTGGAAAGCTTGTAATGAAAAGAAATATTACAGTGATGCCTTGTGTAAGCTGAAGAGTCCTTCAGTCGAGGAACTAATTGCTCCCTGGTTTAGCTCTTGTGTAAATCTGAACTTCCTTCCTTTAAGTGTTTTCCAAAGAGGGAAATACATCATAATTATGATGAATTTCAATATACGATGGAGTAGTTCTCCTGAGAACTGTTTAAAGTCTGTTGTGACATTGCCCTGACAGAGCCCCGGGGCCATCGTATGCTGTCATACTCTCTGACTTTATAGATAAGACAAAGGTGATCGCAGTCAGTCCCTATGTTGGTTACCTGCCCCTTCTTTCATTAGCTGGGGTGCTTCTCCTGTGTCCCAGCTCATGCTGGACACCCCTGCCTGGCCAGCCTCTGCATCATTCGTGGCAGATCTGTCTCAATCTCAAACTATTCAAAATTTGGTTGTCACAGTTCTACCCAGATCAGCAATTCAATCAGATCAGCTAGCTCTCTAGGCCTAGCTGTTTCTGTTTCTAGAAGCTCCTTTTCCTCAGTCTATGAAATGAAGAAATTTGGAAATGTCCTAGATTGGGGGACATTTCCATAAACACTTTCTGAAAAATGCCTCACACCTTGCCCCTTGGCCCTGCTGTCGTAGAAGAAAGGCAAAGCTCCTTGAAAGAAGCACCACCATTAACCTGTCCACAAAGCTCCCCCACTGCCAAGTTCTCCCCACCATGGGCCTCTTCCCAGCTGGTTCTCATTTCTTGCACGTCTTTGATTAATGCGAGCCCCAGGGAGATGGCCACTGATTTCTGCTATCCGGAAAGGACAGTGAGCTTTGTCTGAGGCCTGTCTTGAACCACTGCTGCTCAGGGGTCACTTTGATCCTGTTCACTCACTTTCAGCTTTGGGGACATTCTGCCACCTGCTTCTGTGGGTCCCTTTGCTTCAGTCTCTCAGCTCCCCTGGTCCTGGCACTTCGTCTTCCATCTTTCCTAATCCCAGTCCTGTTCATTGGCCACTGTCAACTGGCCGACTGACAGTGTGGCTTTTGTCTTTGCCTCCACATTGCATGGGAGAATCACTGGACCTGTGGGGAGGCTCTCTGCCACCCAGGAAATTGCTATTTCTCCTGCATCATCATCCCCACCATCTTTGAAACTGCAGGCAACATGCCCGGATTAGTCTCAAAGAATTCTCTGCCTTCTCACCTGCTGGGCTACTTTGGAGGCTGGGGACTCTGCCCAGTCCAGTAGTTCTCAAACCTGAGTGAACATCAGCTTTCCTGGGGTGCTCTTTCACCACAGAAGGTTGGACCCAACCCCAGTTTGCAGCCAGCACCTCTGAAGAGGAATCTGAATTTGCACATCTTACACATCCCCAGGGAGGCCGATGACGGTGGTCTGGGGAACACGCTTTGAGAATCACTTTCCTAGCAGCTATGTAGTTAGTTTAAAGCTAGACCTACAGAACTGGGCCTTTGTCACTTATGGTCACGGGATTTCAGGCAAGTTCCTCCATCTCTCTGAGCCTCAGTTTCCTTGGGTACAATAAGGAAAATACCCTGGGATTATTATAAGGATAAAGTGGGATAATAAATGCAAAGCCCTTATGGCAAGCACACAATCAACACTCAATAAGTGATAAATAGTAGCGACTTCCTGCAGCCAATTAGGGATTTCTCCAGCAAGAGCCCTGAGCCCCTGAAGTCATCAATCTCAGGATGAAAGTCTGCATTTTAACAAGGCCTGGAGAGCCTGTGAGCCTCGGCCTTTGGGACCTCTCATACTCTGCTCTCATACTCTCTGGTGGCTGAACCATGGCTCTCTGTGGCCTCTGAGAGAGCCCGGATCTCGAAGTCCTCATGAAATTGGAAATTTGAGGTGCCAGTTGCAGCCTCCAGCCTTTCTTCTCTTCATGTTTTATTCCTTGTCTGCATTTCTCAAGCTGGTGTGAGTTTCCTGGGTGGGGCTGCTGGGCTGCTGCTGCAATTCATGGAGAATCAACAGAAACAATGGTTTAATATTGCAGGAGCAGAAAAACACCATTCTTGAAGTGTAAAAAAAAAAGAATTAGAAGCAATATTTATTCTAGAGAGGGTACCAGCAATGACCAAGTAAAAGAGGACTCTTTTCTTGTTTGGGTGGGAGAGAGGGAGAGAGGGAAGGGGAGAGGGAGAGGGAGGGAGAGGGAGGGAGAGGGAAGGAAGGAGGGAGGGAGGGAGGGAGGGAGGGAGGGAGGAAGGAAGGAAGGAAGGAAGGAAGGAAGGAAGGAAACATATTGCCTATAAGGAATCCCAGAGCCCTGGGACATCTCTTTCAATGTTCAAAGTCAAGCCCATTTGAAAGAGTCGATAATGTGTGGGAACTGTCATTTGACATCGATCAGTTCTTGACTTCAGGTGAGCCCAGCATGAGGTTAATAATGACCAAGAACCAGAGTGCTGTTAATTTTCTAAGCAAAAGCTGCAGGCCTCCTAGAGAATTACATAAATCTGGCTCAGTGACTTTCGCGTAAAAATCATCTAAGAATGAAGGTCAGCTAGCTCCCTGTCCTTGGAATCACTCTAAAACTCAGATCCCTCTGTGGGTGGTATATTTTAACAAACAACCAGAGAACTCTGCTGTGCATGGACCCTGGAGGCCCCCAATCAAAGAAGGGCCACAGTCTATGATATCTGTTATGTTATTTCCAGGCTCGTTGCTCTTTCCTGCAGCTGCCCCCAGGTTTCTTGAGATCAATCCAATTTCCTCTCATTCCTTCCAACACCATCTTCTTCATTTCCCTTTCTGGGAATCTAATCAGCCCACCAATCCACAAGTTGTATTTTGAGAGCAATATTCAATGTTTATCCACAGAAATCCAGAAATAGGTTAGAAAGAAAAATGCTTAACTTCTCTGTCCTTTCTTATTGTCAAAAGTTTTTGATCTCTTGAGGGAACCTGAGAAGCAAAGACAGAAAGGTTTTGCAAGAGGAGTAAAGTTGGAAACAAATCATTTCACCTTCTAGGCCTCAATTCTTTATCACCATCATCATCAATGACTTCATAACTGGACAGTCCGGGACAGCCACCCTTGGCCACATGTGGCTGTTGAGTCCCAGAAATGCAGGCAGTTCAGAGAGAGATGTGCTCCAGCGTAGAATACTCACTGGGTTTTGTAGATTGTAAGAAACAGCAGTGAAAAACAATGTAAAATACCTCCTGTATGCGCTTATGCATCAGTTACATATTAAAGTGGTAATGTGTTTAATTTGGGGGTTAAAGATATGTATTTTCTTAAATTAATTTCACTTGTTAATTTTTTTCATTTTTTCAGAGGTGGTCAATAGAAAATCCTCAGTTATATATGTGGTAAACATCATACTTTCATTAGGCAGTACGGAGCTAAAGCTTCACTATCTAGTATGGGCCCATGTGGTTACTGAAATCATTTGCATGCTGATCAAATAAAAAACCCAATTCTGCTATCATCACAATAGCCATAGTCAAGTTCTTGATAGCATGGGGGGCTCATGACCACCACACCTGATGATGTAGAGGTAGAATTTTCCCCTTTTGCAGAATATTCTATGCAATGGCACTTACTTAGTGGTTTTTATTGCTCTAAAACATTTTTAACAGGCTATCTTGAGATTATTTATATGACTCTATGTCCAAATGTCACTCTCTAGCCCAGATACAGGCCCACATTCCTTCTCTTTTGCTCTAATCCTAGATTATGTGGGTGTCATGTTTCTGAAGGGCCCTTTGTTGGGAGCACAAAGCCAAACAAGCTTGCTCAGACCCTTCCCCCAGAGCCCGGTCTCAATCCAAGACCACTGTATTCATTTCCTAAGCTTCTTATCATACGCCTGTATTCTCTTGCCCTTCTGAAATTCAGAACTAAAATCACAGTGTCAGCAGGACTATGTTCCTTCTGGAAGCTTCTGAGGAGAATCTGCTCTCTTGGTTTTTTTCTGTAGAGGCTCCAGCATCCCTTGGCTCACTGCCACATCACTGCTCACTGCTCCCATCTCCACATCACCTTTTCATCCTTCTCATCTCCTGCCTCCTCTCATAAGGACCTTGGGAGTTACACTGGACTCATGAGGATAATCTAGAATAATCTCCCCATCATAAATCCTTAATACAATCACATTAGCAAAGTTCCTTTTGCATGTAAGGTGACATCATCACAGCTAAATTACAGGGATTAGGCTCTGGACATACTGAGGCGGGGCCATTGCTAGCCTGCATGACCTCCAGCTGGAAGCCCAATACTGTGTCTAACTTCTGCATACTGCAAAATAATTGTGATAATCCAAGGAAAAGACAAATTCTGTGTTCCAGGAGAACGCCCTCATCAAAATCAAACAGTAAGAACTTCGAGATGATAGTCATGTGATAGCCAGAGGGATGAAAGAGGGGTTCTTCTATTAGAAAAGCATCTCCTTGGCTCAGAAAAGGTCTTCCTCGGTGGGCCACTGCTGTCACCTTTTCTCACACCCCACCCAGCTCCCACCTGCTGTGCTCCCTGCTCAGAGGAGAATCTAGTCTAGAAGTCACTGACATGACCCTGTGTTGGAACCACTCTTGGAAGAGGACAAGGGTGGGATGGCGTTGAGTCCTTTATAGGAACTTGTCATCATGAGGAAGTCAGGGAGCTCTCAGCAAACAACGAGCGGAATAGCAGCACATTTCTGAACCTCTGGAAGTTGTAAGGAAGGACTATGAATGAACAAGCCCTACAAGGATTCTCATTTACTATCAATGAGCCATTGCCAGTTTACATGGAGTTTCTCTAATAATGAAAGTTCATAGAACTCTCACCAGTTTTTCCCATTGGGTAGGGGACAATAGATAACAAAGCAGTTCGCATAACTAAAGCTAAGATCATTCACGTGGCAATCCCAATGCTAATGACGTAGTTTTGCATTCCAAAGTGATTCTGAAAAGGACTGCAGCAATGATTCCCAAACACACTAACCTGATGTGCAGCCAAAGGGCCAAGCCACACGCTGACCATCTCAAGAAAGGCTTGAAATAAACTTGAACATCTTCTAACTACTGAACTCCCAGTAGCAACAGAAATAGTCCTTCTAATAAAGGACATCCGGCATCCAGGGAATCCCAGAGTTTCCCAGCCAGCTTTTTAAAGCTACTTTACTTATCACAGGCTCTGCCGGGTAGTCTGCTATTCAGTGACAATTATTTCCATCTGAGGAGCACAGATACAGGCTTGCTGTGTGCCTCTCCTGCCCCTTATGGCTAATTGCTGGCTCCCACAGGAACCCCCACCCTCATGGGCACCCCCTTCACAACTGTGTCTCTACCTCCTGTCCTCTTTCTGTCTCCTCCCACGGTTGAAGTCAGAGCCTCCACAGGCCCATCCAGTAATTCCTCTTCCCTCCCACTCTTTGGGGCAAAAGTCACGTCGTCCCAGGTGCCAGGGTGTTGAGTTTTAGCTTCTAGGCTGGGTGTCTCCCTCATCAGAACAGGTCCAAATACATCAGCCACCAGGTGTCTAAACCCTTAGTTCCTAGGTGGCTCCAGACAAGTTAGACAAAGGGGTACCTTCTAAGAAGCCAGGAGCATTCTGAGTGTGGGGTCCCTCCAGGAAAGCCGAGACACGGACTTGGGGTGAGATGTTCATGAGGACATAATGCTGAAAGCAGAGAGGGACCTATGGGCTAGGGTGGATTAGCTTCAGGGAACTAGGGCTCAGGAACATAGAGTGCAGTCAGAACCGTCTCTCTGAAGGTCAAGAGGCTGTGGCCTGAACTTGGATTCTCATCCTCCTGGGGTGGCCCCCCAGGGGCGCCCTCTCTGGGCTCCAGTGCAGCAGAAAAGTGTGCAGAGATGGCAGGTCCTGGGTGACTTTGGCGGGCACAGCTGATGCCCAGAGCTGCTGATTTCACAGCACTTGGACACCAGAAATCCCTGCAGGCAGGACTCAGATGGCCCCAGGCTGCATGGCCTAACCAGAGCGCCCCGCTCCCTCATCCCCTCACAGGTCTGGAAATGTGGCTGTTCTGAGGTCCTCACAGGGTCACTTCTGAGACAGCAGGGACACACTTACCCCATACAGACCCTCTGGTGGCCTCTCTCCAGGAGAGACAGAAAGAACTTCAGAACTTCTAGGGACAAGCAGGTAAAAAGGCCCAGGAGATGAAGAGCTGATGTGTCAGAACACACCAAAATAAATAAACAAACAAACAAACAAACAAATAAATACATAAATAATAACAAGTAAAACTGGGCCTGCGCTTAGCCCGCAGCTACCTACCCTCTCTGCCCAGATCATTCGCACCTTCAGGAAACCTCAGATTTTAGGGTCCATGGGGATTCCCCCTGCAGCCATGGTCACCCTGAGGCAGTAGACAGACATTCCCCTGTGTCTCCACCCCTGGGCAAATTCACCGTTCAGGTAAAGGTGCTTTCCAACCAACAACTGGCTCAGAGCGGCCTCCAGTCAGAGGCAGAGACAGAATGCTGCCATCAGAGAGCAGGCCGTGAGGGCCATCCCCACCTTTGGGTGTCTCTAAGGAAATACCTGAAGGCAGGGAGAGGAATTAAGCTTAGAGCTCTCCAAGATGAGGCCCTTGCTCCCTCTCACCACGCACAAGACTGTGGGTCTGCCTGGAACACTCTCCCTGCCTGTACTTGGTTTGTCTGAGGGAATGAGCTTGTAGAAAGAGCGGGATTAAAGATGCAGAAGAGAGGGAATAAGGGAAGCCATGAAGTGTCTGAGAAAGTGGAGGGGAGGAATTTGCTTTTGAGAGGAGCACAGACACCCCTTCACAGTTACAGGGGAGGAAGTGAGATGGGGTTTCAGTTCAGGCAGAGTGTGGACACCAGCAGCAGGGCGCCTCGAGGAGATGGTCTATGAGTCATCATGGCTGACAGGAGGGCATTTACAGAGCCAATAAGGAGGGCTTCTCAGACCCCGGTCCCCTCTTGTCCTAGAGGGCAAGGTGAGGGCTCTGCCCTAGTCCAACACTGTCCCCTGATTCCCATTGGACCCAGTAGGTAAGAAAGGGGCTCAAAATGCTAAGTTATTGAATAGATGATCATTTCCACAAAATCTCTGTTCTAAATATACTACTTGGCCTGCTTAGGATCAACTGTAAGTATTTTTATACCGCCCAACACCCTAATAATGCTTAACAATTGATGGCATTTCTGTGATAGATTTGAAAGGCTGGAGGAAATTCCAATAGACACTAGCAAGGGCCAAGAAACAGGGAAAGTGTCCCCTGACAGAATTCAAGTCAACAATATTTGCAGCATGGGGCTCCTAGGACAAAATCTCAGAGCAGGACCAAGTCCCAGGTTGAGTCACATGGCAGTCTATCCAAATCCTTTGCAACTTTTTATTTCTACAATTTAAAAACCAATTTCTTCTTTAAGACCTGATGTGCCAACCACACAAAGATCTGGGGCAAAAAAAAAAAAAAAAAGTGGCAATTCGCAGAAATGACTTCATGAGTTCAGAGCTAGGGAGGAGAATATCTTAATCCACTGCACATTAAAACTGATAAAGATTTCAAGTGAAGGAAAGGGAGAAGTGGGTAGAAATACACTGGGATTCTTTTTATAGTGTGGGAGTGTGAGCGTGTTAATTAAAGGAATCTCAGAAGCAGAGAGGATCTGAGAAGGGAAGGAGTAAGAATTTAAATTTAGGTGCTGTTCGATCAAGTTACCCCCCAAAAAATCTTTTAAAGAGAACTTCATGAGTTAGTGTAACAATTCTCCAGAACTACAGAGGCCCCAGAAAAGCTCCAGTTGAAGCTGTGACATGTAAGAGACTGATTAAATGAAAATCTCTCACCCAGTAAGGAACCTGTTGAAAGTGAAGGGTACAGCTTAGCAAATCTTAGCGTATCAAATGAGCATAATAAGATGTTAGATATCATTCGCTTGCTTTCCTCAAAGATGATACTTGTCCATATTTAAAAGCAAAAGTTAAAAAAAAAAAAAGCGTCAGCAGAACTTAGCGATTATGCATGTTGGCTCAGCTGAAAAGCAGAGTCCCTGTGTGTCCCCAGCACCCACAGAATGAGCTACTCTTCTTCACTTCCAGTGAATGATAATTCAACAAATAACTCTATTCTGCCCTTCCTGGGGCACCAGTCTTCTCAATGAGTTTACATATATGGTCTCTAGTCCTCTTCATGCTTCCGGGAGAGTATTGCTATATCTGTCTTGCAGGAGCAGAAGCTGTATTGCATGATGTTCCAGCAAATGGCTGGCCAACACTTAGCTAGAGAGAATTGCTGAACCCTGAGAAGGTCTGTCTGCATCCTAGGTCAAGTTGTATATATTATGCAACCTTAGACCAGGAGAAGCATAAAGAAGGTACAAAGCGAACCAGAGGGAACTCAACCTGAGAGAAAACAGTTCCTATCCTTGATTTTTGTCTTTCAAAACTCCAGCCCAACTATCTACCCTCTCTATTCTTGCATTAGCGCCACTGCATGTTGTTGAGGAACTACACATCCTGCCTCACTGGAGTGTCTTTAAATTCATGGCCACCACTCACCCCAAATCACTTAACACTGCCTGGCAATCCAACTGTTTCTCAACTAAGTGTCCTTCCCCATCAGCCATGATGACTCTTGCAGACCATCTTCTTACAGGAGCCCTGGCACTGGTCCTCCGTCCATGCTCCACCTGCATTGGAACCCCTTTGTGCTGTTTTCTCCCCTGTAACTGTGGAGGGGTGTCTGTGCTCCTCTCAAAGGCAAATCTCTCCCTCCATTTCCTCAATCACTTCGTTCCTTCTGTTATTCCCTCTCTTCTGCATCTTCTTTTTCTTTCTTTCTTTTTTTTTTTTTTTTCAAGGAAAGATGCAGGTAGGAATGAAGGTGAATGGGCAGGCAGAAAGAGAGAGGAGGAAGAATCACCTCTTTATTTTATTTAGTTGTTCATCTTGGCTGTCCCCCACCTCCCTTAGTCCCAGGTCTTAAACAGGGAACCTTGGGAATTATGTGGACTGCACCCAAGGTTACCATACCACTAGGCCACCAGGATGCACCTCTTCTGCATCTTCAATCCCTCTCTTTCTATGAGGTCGCTCCCTTCAGACAGATCAGGAACAGCATCTCCCATCTTAAATAAAGAACACACTCTCCTCCACTCATTCGTTTGTTTTGCTTCTAGCGCCATTACTTCCTAGTATTCATTATGACCCTTTGACCTGCCCCATTTGGGTATTTATCATCACCCTTCCTTCCAATGTTCTTGTCACATTTACAAGGTTACTCCTGTTGCCAGATGCAGTGCACGTTTCTGTCTTTGTCTTACTCAGACTCAGCTCAGTCAACACGGTTGGCCACACGGTATTAGGGGGAATGGTTCATCTCCTGGCTTATTGGCCTCCGCATTCTGGTTACCCTGCATTCCACGGCCCTTCCTTCTTGGTCTCCTCGGCTGGGTTTCTGCTCTCTACTCAACTCCTGAGTGCTGAGGGTTTCAGGAATGCTCCTGTCCCTTCCCTTTCTCTGCCTACTACTCTATTTTTATGGAGGATCCCATTGTGTCCCAGGTGAATGACCCAGTATTCATAACTCTGTCCTTGACCTCCCCCCAAACTCCAGATTCACGCCTCAGCTGCTTTCAAGGAGCCAGAATTAGAACTCTTCAGTCACCACACACATGCACATGCACTCTCACGTGCATACACACAGGCACACAACACACATGTACACACATATGCCCAAGTATGCACATCATGTGTACGCAAACATGCATGCACACATATACACACCACACACATGACTGCACACATGCCCCAATCCAGCCACGATTTCCTCCCCATCTGCGTACCACCAGGCAGGAACAGATTTCCCTCAGCCCCTCCACACAGCAAGCTCTCCTCTACACATAAACAGAGTTTTCACTCAGCTTCTACCATCTTTCTCCTGACCATGTCCACAAGCCACTGTGACACCCATACCTGTGCCCCCAAACTTTCTGATCTCACATGGGCTCCACGTGCACTTTGCTTCAGTAATCCTGTCTCCCCACTCTCCCCCCGACACTCCATCTCCCACGTCAGGGCCCTGCCTCATTCTGCTCATTCTACCCAGCTCTTTGTGTGGTGTGGTATACTCTCCCCGTGGAGCTTCATCAAACATCCTCTCTTTGGAGGTGACTTCCTTGACCAGCCTCCCAGCAAACCTGGTGTCTCCCAGTTTGTAATTTTAGCAAATATTTATTGATTACTTTCCAAACACTGTTATTCATGCTTTCCATTGATTCCATCTTTAATTCCTCACAGCTCTGTGATGTGGGAACTGTTACAGTCATAAATACACCATCTTCAAAAACAAGGGGGCACTCCCTGTGGAGTAGTGGTTAGACTTGCCGCCTCCTGTCAATGGTGGTCCACATACATCTCAAAGACCCTCAAAGACTGGGATTGGGGGTGAAGAATAACCAAGATGAACAACTAAATAAATAAATGCTTCTTCCTCCTTTCTCTTCCTGCCTGCCTGCCTGCTCACCTTCATTCCTGCCTGCACCTTTCCTTTAAAAAATAAAACAAAGAAACAAGGAAATGGCGTCCAAAGAGAAATAATCATCCAAGGTTAAACATTACAGGATGAGTCTCAGGATTTGCCCCCTGCAATTCCAGCCAACCGCCCTGCCTCTCCCACCTGACTAGGTCTCCTCTGGGTACTGGTTACGATGCCCAGGCCATTTTATTCTAACTGCCAGCCACCACCATCAGAAGAGCAGCTACATTTTGACCATGACCTTTTTCATCCAAGATTCCCCAGGGCACAGTGAAGACAGATAATAGCAAATCATTTTGTTTTCAATGACAAAATAATGTTCCCTATGTTTTATTTATTTCCAGAGCAGATTTATTATGCCGGCCCGATCAATAATCCTGATTTTGAAATTCCCAAGGTAAGACACTGGTTTTTTGGTTCAGTTTAGTTAGTTAATTATTGTACTGAGCAGTTTCTAGAAGAAAGAGAAAGACAGAAGGACAGGAGGAAGGCGTTTAACAGTCTACATTTTTTTACTTGGTAACACTAAGAAAACCCAGCATGTATAAAGGCTTGACACACTGGTTTTGTCATTTGGGGATTTGATATTTCCTTTCCCCTTGTGCCCTGGGGAGCCTCTGGGTAGATGTCTCCCACTGGGAGGGAAGTGGGTTTCTGTCTCACAGTTCTGAGAAGGGGAAGGGTTACCGAAGTAAGTCTGAGAAAGGATTCAAGGGAGACACAGCACTCAATAAGTTCAATTGCAAATAAGAGTAAAGCAAGGAAAGAAAAGGCACATTTAGAGAAAGAGTGGACAGCTGTCTGAAGAAAACAGGAGTCTGTCCCTATGGGTGGGCTGACCATATTTCAAAACAGGACAAAATGGCACAGGCCTCTTTTGCCTCTTGAATAGACGGGACCGGGCAACTCAACTACCCCAGCTGCCCTGCATTACAAATGATCCTGCTTTTATAAAAAAACGGGACACAACTGAACACCAGGAAATACGAAAATGAATGGTTCTGTCGTGTTTAAAACGGGGCAGAGGGTCAGCCTTCCTATGGGGAGTGATCTGCCTCCTTACATACTGCTTATCGGGACATTTGCTGAAAGACCGGCTTCGTGACAGGCAAGGAGTAACAAGTCCTAGATGCAGTTTGTCACACAACGAGCTGGGCCCCGAATATCCTGCACAAGGACGTCACGCTGTCGCCAGCTCTCTGTACAGCAGTCATCTCTGGTGATGGATTGTGCTGAGGACGGAGGGCATGCAGGGTGGCCCCAGGCTGAGACCAAGGGGAGATCTGAGAGTAAGACTGCCCAAAGGCAAACACCTGCAGCCCGCGCCTGGGGCCCGGGTGACCCTCCCCGCTGCTTCCTTTCCTGCTGCAACCACCACAAGAGGAAACTCACGTCCATGGGGCTGCAACTGCCTGCGCAGCGGCCATGGTGAGCTGCCACTAGGGTAAAGGTCTAGCGGTTCCCAATGCTGTCCTTGCACAATTATTCCCAGGCTGCCACCCACTAGTAAAATGCCCACGTCCTGGGCATTCGCTCATGAGGCTCACAGCTCAGAGTAGGATTTTCCACCAGTTCTTCTTACTCAAAACCACGTGGCTTTATAAAACGGCCAGACTCAAGCAGCTAGGCCAGCAGCAATGCATTTTCCATGTGCTGTTCTGGGGCGCGTCTTAGGAGCCACATCAAAAGAATCACAAAAAGGTATCCAATTTTAATTTTGCTTTGTTTTCGACTTCCTCCTGTCAGTCCTCCAAAATGGCAGATAAAGGGGTCTCCTTCGCTATAAGACCGCTTGAACTTGGCTCCATTTCTCTTGGATGCAGCCCGCGCCTGGGCCTTCTATGAAGGCCCCTGGTTGCTAAATTCAAAGCCATCCACTCTCAGGACCATCTGCTGACTTTTTCTGCAGCAGCTTTGTCAGCTTCTTCCTCTGGGTCCTTCTGCAGAGTGCTTTCCCTTGGCCTTAAAATTTAAGAGTTTTACAAACTCTTCACTTCTAGGATATGAGACCTAAATTCTCTCAGCTCAGTTTTTTCCTTAAATCTTTGCTATTTGAGTTCTTCTTCTTTCCCCCACTTTCTTTCTGACCTGCCCCCCGACATACATACACACTGGACACGGACTAAAAATTTCCACACAATTGATTTTCACCTTGCATTATTAGCCTACATAAAACTTACCCTTAGCATTCCTGGGAAATGAAGAAGAAAAGCACTTACAGTCACAGGCTCAGTTGGAAAAAAAACCTACCAGTGGTAAAAAGTGTTATTGCAATCACTGCAGCCGCTGGGTGGCCGCTGGGTGGCCACAGGGCCTGTGCACTGGTCTCCTGCCCGTAACTCGGTGGAATGCATGTTGCCCAGAGTAACAGGCGTGGGTCAGGTCTCGGAGCCTGGGCCCAGCAGATGAAGGTCCCTCAGAGACTCCTTGCCTGGCCCTCCTACCTCTTTCTCTTTGAGGGGTGGACCTGATCAGCTCTATCCCCAGCTCAGCCTCTGCACCTGACTGGGCCTGACAAGGTACACCCTGAGGGGACTTGTGCAACCTGTCACGTATGCAGCAAAGCCAGCATGGGCTCCCACGCTGGAGAGGGACCAGCTGCAGATAAACTAGGCTTCCTGGCTGCCAGCCAGCCAGAGAGGCTCAGAGACTGCTTCCTAATATGGGACAGAGTCAGAGTGAAACCCGTATCAGCTCCTCCCATTAAATCCCCCAGAGATGGGCTCCAGGGCTAATTCATTCCCTGCTTGGCTGAAAACATTTTCACTCAGCAGCCCATTATCAGTGATTCGGTGTTGCTTTTTCCACAGCCAGTCTGTCCTCACCCAGGCTAAAGTTTTGCCTGGAGCCCTGCACTGTCTCCTACGGCTGTCTTCTGATTCAGAATTTAGCAATCATTTAGGCTTCCAAAGCACACAAACCAAACTTGGAGACGGAGCCAGATTGCGTGCTTGCAAGCATTACAGGCTAGGGGCCCACCAGGGACCCACCGTGGGTCCTTCGACTTCCGGGATTAGAAATTAGCCAGAAGCCAGACAAAACCTCAGGCAAAAAGCTTTGTAGGGAGCATGTGTGAGTGAGTTGCCAAAAGGGATACCATCTAAGGTTGCCCCACTGGGGAGGAGCCCGTGATGGGGGAGACAGCCCAGGCGTAAAGTCTGAGGCTACTTCATTCCAGCAGCCACAGATTAAAGCTTCAAACTGTTCTCCAGCCACTTGAGGGCCCTGGAAGGGAGCAGATTTTCTGCCCAATCAGCCATTGATGGTGATGGTGACCTGGAATCTCAGCAGCTACACTTGTGTTCTGAGACTTTGTCGTTGCTCCGAAAATGTCTGGGAAAAGCTGAAGATACAGGTTCCTCATCATAATCCTCCATCCCGCCCCTCCCACTTTTGCCAGGTCTGGCAGAGAAGAGATTTGAAACTGTAAAGGGGCTCTGAGAGGCAGGTGTTCAGGGCTAACTCACGGGCTGCGATGGATTCTAGTCCCAGTCTCAGCTGTAGGCCCCTGCGGGTCCCTTAGGCTGAAGGTTGGGAGGCCCCTGGTGTGCCTTTAATGACAGACACTGCGGCTGGGAAGGGCTGACTGGAGACAGTTCACAGTTAGACAATTTTCTTTTTCCCTGCAGTGGCACATCTAGGGGTGATGGGGGAGTAAGGTGATGAGCATAGAGGCTCTATTAATGAGGTGATTAATAATTCTCTGAAGCCAGTGGTCCTAACAAGGGGGAGGGGCCTTCTTGCTCCTGGGTCCTATTTCCCTGTCACAAGAACAGTATAAATTCCTAAGTCCCACATCCATGCTCTCTGCTCACTGCTCCTGCTCTGTCCCCACACCCCCGCCCCCAGCCCCAGCACTTGTCGACCTACTGCAGAGGCGCACACCTGCTTGACAGCGCGTGCCTCTGAAGTGTGAGTGTGCGTGTCTTGTAATTCATAATCCAGATCCCCTGTGGTCTGATTCCCTTCTTCCCTCTGGCTGGTAGAGCGAAAGCCCCTTTCCTTCTACAGGTGGAGGCATGTCAAACAAGAGCCAGGAGTGTCTTATGCCCTAGGTCCTGCTTACCGTCCCCGCCTATCACCCAGGCCTTTCTCCTCGAGACCAGACTCCCCACTGCCCAAGCCTGTGGGCTGGGCCGGCCTTGAACGTGAGCAAAGCAGACGTGACTGGACCCCTGGTCCATTCTGTTAACCACAAAGGGAGTCCTCGTGGGGTGTTACCAGAAAGGAAGCCCAAGTGGTACTTACACTTCTGACGGAGCATTCTGCCCTCCTGCACCTGAATCTTGTGCCTTCAGTCTTCTCCTCTCAGTAAACGACCCTTTCTCCTTCCAGACACTCAGACCAGAATCCTTGAGCTCACTCAGAACCCCTCTTTCTCTCTATCCACATGGGTTTCCTCTGCAAATAATAGTGGCTCTTCCTTCAAAACCTATTTAGAACCAAGGGAACAGAGCCCCCGGCCCCAGGCTTGTGCTCCCAACCTCTGCAGGGAAGCCAGAGGGGTCCAGTGAACATGAACTTCAGACCAGGCCCCTCGCTGGGGGAGGACATGGCTGTGAGCAAGTCCCTTCTAGAGTGAAGCCAGCGCACTCCGTCCCTGACACTCCTGCTTCCTCTGTGTCCCTTGCAGGGGGAATACCAGATTTTGCTGGAACTATACAACGAAAACCACGCCACCGTGGCCTGTGCCAACGCCACCATCATCTGCCCCTGAGCAGCGACAAGCTCTGTTTCCAGGAAACTCCTGGCTCCCAGACTGAACTCACCATGTATATATGAGGAGGCTGATGACAGAGAGGCCCTACAAGAATTTTGTCCTGCGCAAGGATGCAGGGCCTCATTCCAGCCCCAACACCAGAGGTCCCCAGAGTATGGCTTCCACGGATCCTCCTGGCAGTCGGTCACAAAGCCACTCTGAGGGTCCATCCTTCTCTGAATGGTCAGGAGCAGGCACTCCTGCTCTCGGCTCCTTGGGAGTGTTCCCAGAATAAAGGTAACCCATATTGTTCCTTGGGTTTTGTCAAGAATATCAGCATACTCTGTGCTAGCGTGTGGTTTGCCCCAGAAACAGCCAGGCACTGCTGCAGGGTAAGTTGTGTTAAGAGATTCAGGAGGATGCTAGCCTGGCTTAAAGTAGAGCTCTGGGAAGGTGCCATCCTTCTCCTGATCTTGAAATCTCCACGACATTCATCCCCTAAAAGCCTGGCTGCTCCTAGCCTCAGTGTCCGATGGCTGCCATGAGTGTGCTCATTAATCACTCATGGAACAGGTTCATGACACGTACCCACCTGTGCCCAGCATGGAGGAAACTCAGGGACACAGCAGACACAACCCCTACCCACAAGGAGCTTGCAGTTCCCCTAAATATTAAAAAGCAGTGGACACATCCATACCTGGACAGAAACAACTTCTGTGACCTCCATAAATGGCCCTTGACCTGTTCCATAGCCCAAGCTGTCTCGTAACCCTGTCTGAATATTGAGGTGGCCTGGCCTCTTCCCCTTCCTTCAACGTTGCTGGGCCCAGCCTCTGGCCCTCTGCTCCTGCTAAGGAGCAGGAGTGGGTGACAGGGGTGACGTTAATATTTCAGATCTTTTCTATCCATAAAAGGCCTGCATGTTAGAAATGAAGATTGGGAAAGAGTCCATTGTCTAGAAATGGTCCATTGCCATTAGTTACTGTCTACACAGAATTAAACTGTGTGGAAGAGCAGATCCTGATGCCTGGTGGTCAAAACGCAGCATCTGAGTTTTCCAGGCTCTGGAGAGACAAAATTAGAGCGGCATCCTCACCTTTGCCCATAAACGCCATGGAGAAAAGAACAGCTGGAGCCAGACCAGACTGGGGACAAACATCTGAACACAGCTGTGCAGGACACAAACAGCAAACGAGTGTCTGGTTCCTTTGACTTTCCCTCGAGAGAGATAGTCCCCTGCCCGCACTTCAGCAAACATGTCCATGTCCTATAAAGGCCCTGGGAGAGCCTGAGTACTGCCATGTCCACCAAGGACACCCAGGACAGTGGTCACAGTCTCCAAGGACAGGGGAGGGAATAGGGTCAGGGGGACAAGATCACTTCTGACTGTGCTCCAGCCTCTTCTCAAAATTCGGCTAGAGGTGAACTTCTGTGTGTGAGAGGTGGACAGAGAAGAGAGGGAGCGAGTGAGAAGAGAGTCTCCGATGAGACGGGTGCAGGTTGAGCAGGGGTTTCCATGTTCCATGTGTGGGGCTGTCCTTAGAATGTGGAACATGGGAATGACTGAGAATAGTTGAGGTCAGCACCTGCTTGAATAACATCATTTCCTTAGAATGATGGCAAATAGCAAAACTCTGGCCCATGTTAAATAAAGCACTCTTTGAGGGCCATGAGATGAGAAACAGCTTTGTTTCAAAGCCCTGCCATTCATCCTGGGCACCACTTGGGACCAATCTGCTGTCCCTGTGCTGCTTGGCTGGCCTGGGCCTCTGGTGGACCCTGGAAATTGGGAAGGATGGGGCACTGGGAGTCAGAACTAGACAGGCCTGATTTTCAGGGCTCATGCTCCCCTAGATGTTAACTGGATGAGGGACTTAAATTCTTTAAACCTCGGTTTCCCCACCTGCACATGTCCATGATAACAAAAACTACCTTATAAAATCGTAGGAGAGGTAAATGAGAGGATGCGCGGTAAGTGCTGAGAACAGTGCCTGGCATGTAACTCGATGAAAGTGAATGATGGTGATGTTCTGATGGTGTGTTAGTCCAGTCAGGCTGCTGTAGCAAAACACTGTGCAAACAAGACATTCATTCCTCTGGGCTCCAGAGGCTGGGGGTCCGGCTCCAAGCAGCCGTGGGTGGACTGGGGTCTGGTGAGGGCCAGATTCCCGAGCAGCTGTCTTCTTCCGTGTCCTCTCATCATGGACTGGGTAAGGGAAGCCTCCAATGCTTTTTTTCGTAAGGGCGCTAATCCCATTCATCGTCCTCCTGACCGGACCACCTCCCAAACGCCCATCCAAACACCCCTCCACAGGGATTAGGCTTTCAACATAGCAATCTGGAGGGGCGGGGGGACACCAACATTTGTCCAGCACAGCTGGGGATCCCCTGTGGAGACACAGCTCTGCCGCCTAACCCTTCCCTCTCCCTCCTACATCATGGGGCAAACAAAAGCCCGCCCTCACCCATGAACTGCATTCCTTTTGAGGTCCTGATTTCTCCTAAATAGAAGTCATTTTGTTAGATTCAGGCGGGGGGCATGTTTGCTGATGAGGAAGTCTGAAACATTCACTTACAAGTGTTCCCCAAAACAGAACTATTAGGGCCGGACCACAGGGACCTAGGAAAGAAAGCCTGTGCAATTTTTCACTGAACTTGTTTCCTGTAAGAAAAGATACACATCCAAGACGCAAAGAAGAACTAAATGTAACATCTGCAAAGCTAGCAATTAAGTCTGCTTTCAGAAAAATAACCCAAAATAGCTGGTGAGGGGAGGGCAGGGAAGGGACCACATCCGGATTTAACCCGACAAGTTGGGAGGGGCCTTGGTCATCCCGGCAGCTCCATTTGTGATCTGAATCAGCTGCATCTTTCCCAGCAAAACAAGCTCCTCTAATTTCTCTCTTATTTTATCTGGCAAGCAGGGTCCGACAAGAGTTGGGAAAGATCAGTTTTCCATCAGGTTTGTAAATAGCTTCAGCTGTTCCACTTGGAACTGAAGTCTCAGCACCGTCTAATGTACCAGCCTGCAATGTGTTCTCTTTTCTAACTCGCTTTCCTTTAAAACCAAATTCTTTCCTCCAAACGCTTGGTCTCCTGGCTCCCGAGGAAAATAAGGTATGCATCGATGTTATTTCAACTGAAAATAAGGATTTCTTCCTCCAGCTGATGTCTTTATGGATTCCCTGAAGCCCCCAAAGGAAGGACCGATGGAAAACATCTCAGATTCATCAGTCTGCATTGTCCTGTATGACTTTCCCTCTTTTTTTTCTACTCAGAAACGGTGGAAGAAATGTTGAGAAAGCACTAGAGAATATTATTAAGGTGATCAATGAGATACCACGAGGTTTCCATGCACAGAGAGATGAACAAGATAAAAAATGTGTGAGGATGAAAGAAAATCTCTAAGAACTCAAAACAACAATATTTAAAGGCGAACAATTGAGCATTTGTTATGTGCCGGGCCAGGCTAGGTATCTACACATATCTCAATGCCTATCCCAGTAACAGCCCGTGGAGGGTAATTCAATGGCAATGCTGGCGAAGAGGAAGTTTCAGATTTCCAAATAATGCAGGTCACATGACATTTTCAGTCTCCCCATCTTGCCCACACTGTCTCTTGAGTGCAGTATCACCCTCTAAACGAGCAATGCACATACCTTAGTTACACGTGACATAGAGACACAAAGCTGGAAAAAGATCAGCGGTAGACTTGCTCCATGCAGGGTTTGCCACGCACCTTCAATTTGTAAAAAAAAAAAAAAAAAAAAATCAGTGTCTGCAAAGTGCAATGAAATAAAGCTTACCCAGATGTAATAGGGAGCACGTTATGGTCTCAGGTGTGGGCTTGCCAGGATTTGTTAAGTGAACAGGTGGGGAAAAAAGTAGGTGAAAAGGGGATTAAAGTTAATTCATTGATGAGAGCATAGCAAAAAAACATGTTTTTAGGAGCCTAGTATTTAATGAGTGTATTGAACGACTGAGTTCCTTGATTTGGAGGAATGCTGCTAAGTTCTTCAGTAAAATAAAAACAAATTTGGCTATCAAATTCAAGTAACTCCTGGGGGTGTTGAAAGGACAGTCTGGCTTCATCATTGTCTCCTATGCTCCTCCATCCTTCCCCAGCTCCAACCATCACTCCATCCATCTCTACCTTCATCCTCCATCCCTCTCGTCCCTCCCTCCCGCCAGTCCTCCCTCCACCTCTCCCTCCCTCCTTCTATCCCTCCCTTCCTCCCTCCCTCTCTCCCCTCCTTCATGCTCCCTCCCTTCTTGCACTCCAGCCTTCCTCCTTTAACATCGACCACTTGTTAGTTAATAGAGTATAAAGTGGAGAGAAATTTTCCTCCACTAAAATTAATTAAATATTAAATTAAATTTAAAATATAAAATTAAATTAAGTGGAATATAAAATACAAAAATGAAAAATATATAACACAATCCTGGTCCAAAATCTGCATATGTTTTAGGAAAGGGGAAGAAGAATTGAAATGTCTACGAATTGAAGGAAGAAAAGGAAACTCTGCGGTTTCATGACTTTGCGGGGATGACAAGTGGTTTGACTTCAGGCGGTGGGAGTGGGATCTGGCCCTCAGAGGACGTGTGACTCAGGTCCTGCTGTCCTTGGGAGCAGTTCCAGCAGTGAGTCCAGCTGTCACCCTGGTGTTTCATCCCTGAGGACTGACACCAGTATTTCTGCTATTATGAGTCAGCGAACTCAATTTAGAGGAAATAAAGTAGAAACTAAAGAGAATTTAACCCAAGTTGTGACCCCTGAAACTCAAGGAATTAAGTGTTTATGGGGCCCACTGCGGACCCAGATCTACGGCCACTCCAAGCCCGTCTCCACAGAGTCCCCTAAACATCTCCTTTTTGCCCCTTCCAGGTGAGTTGTCCTCTTTATCCCCTTGATGGCAGTAGGTGTGGAGCTGACCCAGCAGGTCTGGCTCCATGGGGATGGGGTGGTTGAAGGAAGGAGACAGAGCTGGCCAGTCTGAAGTGGGTTTGGATCAAAGAGGCTACTTGGACCCCAAGGACTGAGGACAATGACAAGAGGAGATGGGGAATCTGGGCAATTTGAGGCCTGAACAGACCAAACCCATGGCTGTCAAAGGAACTGTGTCCTTCAGCCTTCTTTCCGCTTTGCGTTTCAGAGCCTGAAATGTGATTTCAAAATGGCGCCCTGGACCACTTTTACCAAATCTTTTACCGTGGTCTTTGTAATGTCTCCTCTTGTTAGACTGTCACGGCTGCTATTATAAAAATACCATAGAACAGGAGCCTTCAAAGAACTTGTACTTCTCACAGTTCTAGAGCCTGGAAGTCCAAGTTCAACCCATGGACAAGATTTTCAGAGTCTGGTGAGGTCTGATTCCCAATTCTTAATAGTTACCTCCTTACAGTGACAGAAAGGGTGGCGGTCCCTTTTATAAGGGCACTGATCCCACTCATGAGAGCTTCACTTTCATGACTGAATTGCCTCTGAAAGGCCCACCTCCTAATCACAGCACACTGGGGAATAGGTTTCAACACATGACTTTGGGAGACACCAACATTCAGACCAAAGCACTTCCCTCCTGTGTCTCCTTTTCTCACCTCATTTTCAATGATAAAACAGATAAAACCGAAATAAATGATAAAAACTCCCCTACTAGTCACCTGGTCAAATTCAGCCTGGCCTATGTCTCCCCCAGTAACCACTAGTTGGGCAGCAAATATCATATCTAGAGTCATTTTGACAAAACAGGCTAAGTGCCAGGAATGGCGAGTACCACTCCTGCCTTGTTCTCTGGCCACAATTTTTCTTGATCATATTGATTTTCCTACCATCACCTCCCACGGTACTAAACTGTTCATTTGTCTATGTTAGCGGTTCTTTGCCTTCATATCCCAAGGTGTTTGTTTGGGGTTCAATGTGTTAATTGGATTTCAGTTCTTTGTCTTATGCAGTTTTTTCTTCAGCATTTCACAGTCACATTCAGGCTTCCAAAATCTTGGAATTTGAGAATTGTCACTAAAGTCATCAGCTGAGAACCAGGTCACACTTGTCTTTGTTCTCAGGGAGCTCATTCCCAGACAGCCTGCAAGACTGGAGAAGAGTCCCTGAATATTAGTACTTAAAGGTCAGCACAACTTTGGAAGGAAAGATCCTCACTTTAGCAAAAAATACCACGTTGTGACTTCTGAATATTTTGGAGTATAAGTAATGAGGCCGGCATCATGATGTGGGCACACTCATATTAGATATTTGTGCATACAGCTTTTGTGGAGAACGTGATCTTAGCTACACTGACCATATTTATAACTTTTAATTGTCAACTAATTAGTGCTTAATAGTGACCCTGCTTCTCTAGGTGTCAGAGATCAGATATGGTCTGAACTTCAAGAGCATTAGCCAAAAAAAAAAAAACATATGACAAAGGTTCTTTACTAGCAAGTTAACCAGGAATTAGTAATTTATCCAAAGAGATATGATACAATTAGAGTTGCTATGGAGCCAGTGTCTAAATGTATGAAACGGGCTCTGTGGGAGCCTTTCAACATATAGGGTTGACTTCAATTCGAAGAAATAGAGGCCTTGTGTTAGCAGCCCAAATGACATTCTGGGGACTTTGGCTAGGATAGAGGGCACCTTTGTGTGAATTAGAAAGATGTACCCCTTCAGTAGAACCAGAATCAATGGCATGTCATTTAGCAAGAAGATGATATCTTTGTGCAAAGCAAAGGTAGGCAACCCCAGGGCTTCTGAACCCCAAAGTAGAGCCAGGTGTCCCTTAGCTATAGATGCATCACTTCAATACTCTGTCTTGACATGGCCTCCTTTTACCTTCAGACCATCTTCCCTCTGTCTCTGTGTCCAAATTTCCTCTTTAATAAGGACATCAGTCATATTGCATTTGGACCCATCCTAATGACCTCAGTTTATCTTTTTATTATTATTTTGTTTTGTAATGTTTATGGAAGTAACATCATTTTAAAGCATTATATAGGTATTACGTAGACTCCTGCATTAAATTTTATTTTCCTATGTACTGGATTACGGTCAACACCAAAAGTCTACTTTCCATTCATCACCAATTGATCCCCTTTTCCCATTTGCACCCCTTTTCTTTCTCCTGTGGTGACCACCATTTTGTTCTTATCATCTGAGTCTTCTATTGTCTTTTTTTTTTTGTTTCCTTATCATCCACATATCAGTAAAATCATACTGTATTTGTCTTTCATTATCTGACTTATTTCACTTAGCTTCATTTCGTATTTTGTTTCTTAATTTATTGAGGAATCTACATACTATTTTCTTTAATGTCTGTAACAATTAACATTCTCCCCACTCCAAAATAAACAGGATTCTCTTTTCTTCACACCCTCACCGAAACTTGATGTTTCTTGTAATGACTTCATTTTAAATTGAAAGACCTATTTCCAAATAAGGACACATTCAAAGTTCCTAAGGGTTAGAACTTCTACACATCTTCTGAGAGGACACAATTCAACCCATTATATGTGCCTACAGTTTAGCCAATGTTTGCATGTGGGTAATTTCACTTAATCCTCATGGCATCCTGAGAAGCAGGTAGTCTAATTCCCATTATTCAAAGCATTGTGAAATTGACTCAGTGGAAACATAAGGCTGTATTAGTGAAGCCAAGGTACCCTGGGTGACTTCAACAGTCATCAGAGCATCATGGTGGAGACAGGCATGTACTTGAGTATTGACAGACCTCACTGCAGGTCTGCCCCTGCCACCTCTGGGCCATGTGACTTCTGTTGCTTCATCAGCTAAACAGGGACACTAAGATAACTTACCTCTTTGTGTCATTTGGAGACATACAGTAAAACAATTGTCATATAATGTCTAGTATAGAGACTGATGAAAATGAGCTACTATTTCATCATGATATCACTCTAACTACATCTTCCTAAGAAACAGTCTCAGAGACAGTCCCAGGATTTATTTAGAAATGAGGCACGGTCTCCAGTTTTTCTCTGGCGATAGAGAGACCTTTGCTGCCAAGTCCACTCAATGCTGTATTACCAAAGAAGCCATCTGTTTTGCCATAGTCCTCTTCCAGTCACTCTGCTGAAATGCAAAATCCTGATCAAACAGACATCTCCCCTCTGCCAAGTGTTTCATTGCCACAGCCTTCTACATCTGTCCCTTCCTTGTCTTCGTCCCTATTGTCACTCTTTCATAAGAACGGATAACCATGGGGCTGCTTTCATGCAATCACAAATCACAGAAATCCTTCAGGGGTCCTTCCAGTCAAAGGGTACCCAAGAGAATAGAAGAGTTAGCTACTGAGTTCTCAAAAAATCTCCCACAAAGCAAAAATCTCTCATTTTCTGGAAGTATCTTTCAGTTACTAACAATACAGCCATCTTAAAGTTTGGGTCCAGTGCCAACCTCTCCTTCTCTCCTTTGGGTTAAAAGTGGTCTGAACATGAGCCTGGTGCCCTTGAAGAGAGATAGGGGGTCAGCCTCAGCTCCCTCACTTTACGGTGTGAGTCAGATGGTGGGCACTGGAAAATATCGCCTCTTCTCACCCTTCCTCTTTTGAGTCATGCTGCTTTCAAATTTCTTGCTTTCAAATGAGCACATGATATGCACACAGAACATGGGAACAATTCAAAATACAGTCAAGAAGGAAACGTGGCCTCTAAATTCACTAATGCAAACTTGTGTGTCCTTCTCAACAAGTTAACATTATTCGTAAAGTTTTTACTGTTGGATAAATCTATTCAGATTTCTTTGATGGAGGAAACTGGCAGACATTGGCATTATAACAAAAATATGTTCAAAGGCATTGTTCGAATTGTTCTCAAAATGCTTTGTTCTTTCTAAGGGTAACAGTCCTGTTAGCTGAGGCTGGGAACAGATTCAAACTCTCCTAAAGGGGCCGGAAAATCTCTCTTATCAGAGAACTGCAGAGAGTGGAGGCCTTAGCCTATTGGGCTATACATAACACTGAGAAGGCCCTCCTGCTCTCCTCCATGTCTTCTTCTGGGGAGAGCAATGGCACCAGGGGCTCCACAGTCATGGGAAAGACCATGTGTGAGGTGGACACTGCTATCCTGAGGTAGTTTAGCCTGTCAACGCAAGATAAAGCAAGTGAAGACTCAACACCACACCTGGCGTGTATACAGCAAGCACTCAATGGTGAAAGCTATCACCATTATCTGCAACCCTGACTAAACCACTTGGGACATAATTGAATCCAATCAAGAATGTGGCATTTAACTTGAAACCAGCACACCCTGACAAAGCCTTTTATAAGCCAAATAAAGACCCAGCGGTCTTTCTTCATGGAGTCCAGCAAAGTCAGAATTTGTGTCTCTGGGTAGTGGTAAGGGACTCTGGAACTCTGATGGTGGGTGTGGTGTGAAATATAGATTGAGCTGCAATTTCAATATCCTACTTGGAATTTAGCATTGTGAAATAAATAATAAATATGACTATAAAAAAAAAAAGAGAATATGTGTTTCTGAAAAGCGTGCCCCCTGGAGAATTCCACCCATTTGGCAAGTGGATTGAATCTCTTGTTCTAATTCAACAACCACTAAGCCTCCTTCCCGTGGTGACCTGGCTTCTCAGAGAGACTCTTCTGTGAAGGCAAAGGAGGAGCTAAACCCTGGATCCTTACGGAAAATGGGGTGTGGGGTGCAATCACGTTCGGCCCTGCCCTGGACAAGTAATCCACCCCACCCACTTGCAACATCCTCTCTGAAGCACCAGTGCACTGCACACAGCAGCACTCCACGCTGCCTTCGTACATGTTGCACCCTTACCGGAAGCGCTCTCTTCTTCCCTACCCGGAAGTGCTCCCTTCTTTCTCTTCCTGAAAGCGCTCCCCACTTTCTTTACCTGGGAGTGCCCCTTTCTTCCCTTACCTTGCTAATTAAAATGTTTCTTTGTGCCATAATTTTCCTTTAGGAAATATTTACTTCTTCGATCTTCAGACTTTGCATGTAAAATATAGATTTTTTTATAGTTATGATTGCATTCTGTTTCAAGGGATAGACAATCAAGCCGAGACTTAGCTAACCTCGAAGTGTATTTCCCTGTTTGATGAATCTAAGCCGTCCCTGATCACTGGGGCTTGGGTTTCTTCTATTTGTGGCTTCATCTTCCTCCACAGATGGCTTCTGTCTTATGGCTTATACATGGCTGTCCAATCCAGTCATCTCATCACATTCCAGCCCGTGAGAGAGGAGAAAGGACAAGGAAGGAATGACCCCTTCTTTGAAGGATTTTTCCTGAAAGTTTGTTTATAGCTGACATTTTTGTCTTATTGATTGAACTGAATCATGAGGCAACCCAAATTTCAAGGGAGGTTGAGAAAAGTAAACTTTACTTGGAGAGTCTGCAGTCGCACTGAAAATGTGCTAATCTGATCCCTGACTGCACAGAGTGTGATTGTCCAAGGCCCAGTTCCATACCTGAAAATCCATCACCACTACCTTGAGATATTGCTGCCAGTAAGTCAGCCTTCCTTCCCTCTTCCCTCCTTTCTTTCCTCATTCCCTTACCTCTCCCGCCTCCCCTTTCCTGCGCTTGGGGTTAGGCCTGCACCGTTGTCTGGTGGGGTCCCATCTTTCCTCAGTCCCCCTGGACACATGTCTTCCATGTTTAATTCCTTCTTAGCATCTGCTCCTCAGAATACCCACACTAACACAGTGGCCATGGGCAAGCTAATTATCTGTGTTTTTGTTGTTGAGAAAGGAAAGAGGATTCTGAGAAGTGTCTGCCGGCATCCTTAATATAGTTCTGAAATCACCTGCCTGCAAATTTGATATCAAAGGTTAAATACAACCTCCTCCAAAAAAATAAAATCTAATTTAAAATGTCTAGAGTAAGAATAAATCCTAAAAATAAATGCAATATGAAATAATGAGAAATGACACCAAATTTAATACTTTATGGCATAATTTAAAGATATGTGTTAGACAAAATACTTGTTTCAATTTTCACCTAGGTCCTTAATTTTGTACTATTTTTTAAATAACTTCTGGAATTCCCTAAATGTGTTAAGTAAGCTTTAGAGAGTAGAGAGGAAGCTGCAGAAACTCAGACAAGGGCTTAACATTTATTTTGGACAAAGCTAACTGCCTTGACAAATTATAGTCCCTTTTGTTTCCAATGAGAATAGCCCACTGCTTTTATTCATCATTCTTGTGTCTGACCTATCACTGTTTCTAATATCAAATCAACAAATAAATGATCTAAAGCATAATTCTTTTCATTCCCCATTGGCATCCCAGGGAACTTGTGAACAAGGAAAGGGGCAAGCGCTTTCTCAGCAGTTTCTGCTGTGGAGTTCATGCATTCTGCCAGAAGGTGGCAGTAGTGACCAACAAGAAATCTGACGGGTCAGGTTTTCATTGTCCACAGAGCTTCCTGAACCTAATCAGATGCTTATGAAAGCGATTTCCTTCTTACAAAAACACCAGACCCAAACAGAAACTGACCTCATCCTGCAGATAAAGAATGTTTGTGCCTTACAAGTGCCAGACTCCCAGCTCTCACCAGACCTTCCACTGATTTCTCCCGCAGCTGTACCTTTTAGGAAGCAGAGTGGACACCCTGCCTGGCTGCAGACCCACCCTTCATCAGACACCCTTGAGGACCAGAGAAAGTGTGTAAAGGAAGGACCAAGCCAGGCTGCTAGAGCCCAGCTCCTGAAGGGCTGACTATCCAGAGGATGCTGCAGGAAATGACTAGAAGGTGAACAGCTGTGGCGCTGAGGTCAGAACCGGTTCCCAGGTCTGAGTCATCAAACCTAGTGCTTTCCCACCAGCAACACCCAGGTGTCTTTCTCATGCAAACACAGGTCTGAGTCTTTCCCAAAGATGTCTCATTGAATTGGCATGGTTGCCACCTCTTAGGCTACAGCACAGAGTGTTCCCGCCCAGACACTGAGCGCTCTGGAGGATTTGCGAAGCCACCTGAGGATTGGAGCCCTGGCCCCAGGGCACTGGGCCCTTGGAAGCTTTCAAGCAGAGGAGGAAGGGGGCTGACTGGATTGAGCCTGAAAAGAAGACAGTGGGAAGGTCTTGAGGAGGTTTTCTAATCCTAAATCTCAGCATCCTACCGTTTTTATTGTAGTTCTCCATGACATAGTTCGAAGAATGCTGAAGGAACGCCTGTAAATGTGCTCTGTGAAGGGGAATCAGACCCCCATTTCCAGGCAATCCCCAGGGATGTGGTATCAGAGGGACCTAAGGTCAGGATTTAGAAGAACAACTCCCACTGAGCACATCTTAAAACCCTTTCTGACTTCATCCAGGATTCCTGACACAGCAGCCCAGACAGGAAGGAGCAGGAGGGCTGTACCGTGCGAGCCTGCTGCGGACAGAAGTGGGGAGACTGGACGTCACATGGGCAGAAAGTGGTGGGTTGTGGGCGGTCAGTTTCCTTTGAGGGGGACAGACTCCCCACCAGTGCCCATCAGTCCCTGATTGACCATTTAAGATTCCATTCCTGGCAGAGGTCCTACAGTTGTTCAGTCTCCAGTTTGGTGACCCAGGGCTGAGCATACAGGGCCCGTTGTCTTGTTTTTAACGGTAAGGTAAGCTCACAAACCTGTTTCCCCATGAGGTAACTAGAAATAATAGGATTTATTACAGGGATTATTGTCAGGATTAGATGAGACCCTACTGAAAGTCCTTAGGATAGTGCTTGAGTGAGAGTAAGCATTCAATCAACATTCATCACGGAGACGGCTTGGGAAATGGTCATGACACGGAGCAAACTCACCGCAGATGCTAGCTGAGCCCGGAGGCTCTGTATGCCCACCGGCCTATAAAGACCACGCACGCACACACGCACACACATGGGCACCACGGCCCTCCTCCATCTTGCAGAAACCCTCCTGGTTTGCTAAGCATCACCTCCGCTTCAACCCAGATAGGTGCTGGAGATCGTCCTGTTTTCATGAAAATGCTCCCTGCCTGCTGGGTCCTGCCTGTCTGTGACAGCCCTGATCTGACACACACATTCCGGACTCACCTGAGCCTCTACTTTCTCTGTGGCCAGAATCACCTGCTGATTTCACGAGTAATAAGCACCGTTTGCTCATGCGGCATTCAAAACCGTGAGACCAGACAAAGCTCTAGCACATACTTGAACTCGGGGCAGGGCAGGGGTCAGAGGTTAGAAGAAGGCAGGGGCGGGGTGCCGGAGAACAGCAGTTTCACGCCTGCCTCGCTGAGAGTGCGCTGCACCAGCCCAGGTATCAAATGCATGGCGAGGTGGCAGGACCCGTTACTGCAGGCCTGCCGTATGCTGGGTTCAGTTCGGGCGGGCAGTCCCAGGAGACGTGCACCATTTCCCAGAGCCGCCCTGGACCTCGACCTGCACCCAGATCTGCTCAGGTGCCAAACAAGGCAGGCACAGAAAAGGCGATCCACCCTCCGGAAGCTTCCAAAGCTCTAAGAGGAGCTTAGTGGAGGAGGGAGCTGGCTGCCAGGCCCAAACTCTCCTCTTGTAACTGGACTCCTTTAACAAGACCTGTGCAGCTGGGATTACAGCCCAGGGCGCTGAAACCTTGATTTGAAAGTGGTTTTGGAATGTGTTTTCCCACTGAAACAATGAGGCTTGGGGCGGTGTGTGCGCAGGACTCTCCAAAGCCAGGCACACCCATTCCTGTTCTCAGCACACACCACACACCAGGACTGGGGAGACCTGACAGGTCTGGGGAGACAAAGCCCAGGTCAGAGCATTTGGGAAACGACACGTAGGCCAGAGATGATGGTGGGTTTGGAAAGTCGTTTTCGGAGCTGGGACCTCATCCTGAGGGCCATGAGCGCCATCAAAGGTCTAAGCAGAGAGCCACCTGGTCAGAAAAGCTGCAGCTCTTGTCCCCTGAAGGTATAGGGACAGTGAAAGTAAACTCAAGTCCCAGAGCCGGAACCGCGGAGGTTCTGGCCAGCAGGGAGGACGGTGGACAAGGAAGGAAGGTCCCACTGGCCCAGGGTTTGGCCTCACTGTTGGGAGGGGAGGGAGTGTGAGGAGGCAGAGTGGGGTGTTTGTTCAAAAGCCACTCGTATCCTAGGTCGAGAAGCTGGTTTTAGCCTGAGGCGGGGCTTCCTTTAAAACAGCCTCTGATAAATTGGGGGAGGTCTGCATTCTGTGTTCTTGGAAATGCGACTTCCTCCCATCCCAGAGACTGCTCCCAGCCCAGACATCAGTGGGCAGTAACTGGAAGACGCTGCAAAAAGAAAGAATGGGCCTATTTTATGTGCCATGCTTGTTATCTCTAAGAGTGTGACAAAAACCAAAGTCCACAACCCCGCAAGCCAGAATATATTGATTTATTTTCATGTCCAGATATGAACTGCCTGAAACTTGAGGCTTGTGGGAAGTAATGTAAGGTTGAAATATTTTTATGATATAATACTGGTTTTCTAAAAGCAAAGATAGTATAAATAAATACACCTGCAGCACCAGTGATAAGGCTACATTTTCTACTTACGGTTATTAATAAATAAATCTCTAGGGCATAGCCAAGGAGTCTCCAGGGCACACATGTGCCCCTAGTCACGAGTCCATCTTGGAGAAGCCAGTGGAACAGGCGTGAGAACTGAAGTGTTTTTTTAAATCCCACAACTTCACACAAATGGCTTTTTGTTCTTCAGGATGCATATTTTATGACAGCATCTCAATTTTGCTCATATTTCACTTATTTGTTTGCTTTAGACTAATACCCGGATTAACAAAAACTTCACCAAAAATACACCTAGAAACACAGCCTTCCAATATTGGAACTTCCCATTTCTAAAGCAAAAGAGTTTGTCAGTTAAATTACAAAAACATTGGCAAGTATCCATGAGTTTTCAAAAATAGTTCACTGGCAAGATGGCGCACATATTTTTCCATGAACACATTAGAAACACATTGATGACTACTGAGCTATAAAACATGAGCACTACTGTACTTCACGGACTCTGAAACTCCACTGTTATTTAATGAAGCACTAAGAAAAACTGCTAATGACTAAATACCCATGTCATTGCACTTTCTTAACACTTAGAATTTTTATTTTAAATACATTAAAACAGCTCCTTAGATCTATATGTACATAAATTTTTTTAAAATCACATGTCACTCTTCTACATATCGAAAAAAAGAGGGAGTAAATATAAGCTAAATAAATTGGTTAAGTTGTTACTTCGAACCTTTCACACTTGGAATCTACTTATGCTGGAATCATTGTCCAGGGCAGAACTTTGATGGCCATACTTCTCAAACACCATTGTCCTATGAACTTTCGGGAGAGCCCTACTAAAGGCCATATATATCTTTTAAAGATGATCTACAGAGATATTCCATGCTCATGTGTGGAAGCATTAACACTGTTAAAATGGCTGTCTTATCTAAAGCAATTCTCACCAAAATCTCAAAGACATTGTTCACAGAAATAGAACCCAAAATCATGAAATTAATTTGGAGCTACAAAAATACCTTAATAGTAAAAACAATTCTGAGAATAAATAAAAAGACAAAAATGGAGATGTCATACTTCCTGACCTCAAACTCTACTTACTATAAAGCAAGAGTAATCAAATTAGCATGATGTTAGAGTGAAAACGGACACACAGATGAGTGGGACAGAATTGAGAGCCTGGGAATAAAATTACACATATATGGACAACTAGTTTACGACAAAAGAACCAAGAGCACACAATGGGGCAAGGACAGTGTCTTCAATAAATGGTATTGGGGAAACTGGACATGTGAAATGTTAAAACTAAATCACTACCCACCACCATAAACAAAAATTAATTCAAAATTGACTAAAGCCTTAAATATAAGACCTGAAGCCATAAAATACATAGACAAAAAAATAGGCAAATCTCTCCTTGACATTGACTTAACAGATAGACTAACTATATTTCCTTGAGACAAAATTGGGACATTGGACATTGGCATAGCAAAAATGGGAAGGGGTTATGCACTAGCAGCTAAGGGGAGGGCAGGAGGCAGAGTAATCTGAGCAGGAGCAGAGCAGCCAGGCCAGCAACAAAGTAAGTACTATGTGATGCCGATGGGTGATCACAAAGTAACAATGCATGGTCCAGTGGGACTTCATCGAAAGGACCAGGACCCATGCAAAGAATTTTGACACCTAGGCAAAAAACAAATTTGGTGCCCCTATGTGCCCCTCTCTAAATGTCCTGCCTAAAATACATGCCACTTTAACCATCCCAGTGCCAGAAATAATCCCCATAGAATTTACCCGCTGCTCAGCCATGCTGAGGAATTCTGGTCCCTTTGAAGAAACGAATGCAACAGGTGGCAGGGAATCCTCTTCCCATGTGGTTCCTGTTTCCTCACAGGTGCGGAAACAACAGAAGCAGCCACAGCCCACCCTTCAGTGCTGGTAAGGACTGTATTTCTGCAGGGCAAAAGGGGCAGCTGTTCTTGGGCCCACTCTAAAGACTGGGCCCGGGACAACTTAGCTGCCCCTTTGCCCTGTGTTATAGATGGCCCTGGTTTATTAAAAAAGGGACAAAGTTGACACTTATATTAAAATGACAGGATGCTTGGGAATTATGAAAGAATGGTACTGTCCTGTTAAAATCGTTAACCTAATAAGAGATATCTTTGGAACTTAACCCCAATGTCAAGGGGAAGTAAGTTCCAAAGTAAACAAATGGGACTACAACAAACTAAAAAGCATCTGCAAAGTGAAAGAAACTCATCAGTACAAAAAATATCCTACTGAATGGGAAAAGATATTTGCACATCATACATCTGATAAGGAGATAATAATAAAACGCAAACATAGAAAAATAAACAATTACAAAATTAACAGAAGATCTGAATAGATACTTCTCCAAAGAAGACATACTAGTGGCTAGCAGGCACATACAAGGATTGTTGTTAGGGAAATGCAAATCAAAATAGCAATGAGATATCACCTCACATCTGTGAGAACTCTATTCTCCAAAAGACTAGAAACAACAAGTGTGGTCGAGGCTGTGTAGAAAAGGGAACTCTTATACACTCCTGGTGGGAGTGTAAATTGGTGCAACCATTATTAAAAGCAATATGGAGACACCTCAAAAAACTGAGAATGGAAATTACATGATTCAGTTTTTCTACTACTGGATATTTACCCTAAAAACACCACAACACAAGTTGAAATGGATGCATGTACCCCCAATTTCATTGCAGAATTATTTACGCCAGCCAAGAGCTAGAAACAACCTGAGCTCCTGTTGATAGATGAGTGGATAAAGAAGATGGGAGACAGACAGACAGATAGACACATTTACACAGACACACACAAATACTATACAGTCATAAAAAGATAAAATCCTACCATTTTCAACAACATGGATAGAACTAGAGGGGATTAGGAAATGAACCAGAAGGAGAAAGACAATGAAATCATAAGATTTCACTCATGTGATACATAGAGAAATCAAGCAAACAAATGAACTAAATAAAACAAAACAGACTTTAGTCAATAAAATAAGTGGCTGCAAGAAGGGAGGTGGGAGGCCAAGGCCAAGGGGACCATTAATACGATAAAGGAAGGGCTGGACTGGTAGTGATGAACCTAATGTATTATACACAGATGATGATTTACAATGATCCACACCTGAAACCTAAATCATGTTATGACGCAATTTTCCTGCCATAGAATTAAATTAAAAGCAGCAAATACATTTATAAAATCTCCACAATTGTCTTGGGAATTCCCTCCAAGCCTCTGAGTCCTCCGATACCCCCTCTAGTCTTTAATGGCCGTGGAATGGCATGACAACTATACTGATGGATGCTCAGTTGACAGCAAGTATAAGACAAGGACATTTCAGAATGGTTGAAGCATGAGAAAGGTTCCTCCTACAATCAATGGAATGGGATGCTATGGACTGAATATGCTTCCTCAAATTCCAGTGTTGAAATCCTACCCAGCAGTGTGATGGTCTTAGGAGGTAAGGCCTGTGGGGGTGATTAGGTCACGAGGGTGCTACTGTCATCAGTGAAACTAGTGCCCTCATCTCAGACCCCACTCATCCTCCATCTGCCCTGTGAGGACACACAAGAAAAGAGCCCTCACTGACCTTGCTGACCCTGATCTCAGACTCTCAGCCTCTAGATCAGTGAAAAATCAACTTCTGTTGTTTCTAAGCCACACAGATTCTGGTGCTTCTAAAGGACTGAAGCATGAAGTTAACGTGTTTTTGCTGTCTCTCATCTCCACTCCCCCTACCTAGATACAGGTGTGTATGTGTGTGTGTGTGTGTGTGTGTGTGTGTGTGTGTGTGTGTGTGTGTGTGTGTAAAGGTGGTAACTTGGGGAGGAAGGTGAAAAATCTGATATCCATAATAAAATGTAGCAAAGATCACCTATGAAAAAATCATGACAATCCCATAACTTGGGACTGTGACGTCACCTTCCAGACTGTTCCCAGCTGGACTCCACGTCCATCAGGTAACCCAGAACTCTCAGTGTGGTAAAAACAGACAGCATTGGGGTCGACACAGCCAGGCTCAGAGATGCTCGTGTTGCCAAGCCTCTGTCAGCCCAGGGTGTCATCTGCCAAAGGCACAATCACAGGACATGTCCTGCAGGGAAATGGAAGGGAGCAAAAAGTGACCAGTGCCATGAGGAAAGCCAGGGAGGTTCTGCCTCTTATTTACCCCTCCCTCAATATACAGCCCACCTGAAATCCCCAAAGGCAGAAAATCAATCAGAACTATTATTAAAAAAATAAAAACTAAGAAACAAGGTTGAAGCATGTTTTTGTCTGTAGTTCAGTGAAATTCCTGAGTGGAGACAATTTCTCCTGAAAGTCTTTTTTCTTTTTCACCAACACAGTAAAAAATAACAGCTAAGCGTGGGGGCATTCTGGGTTTGGGTTTTTTTGCTCTACTCCAATCATGATGTTTTTAAGAACAGCATGTCAACATGACTCCAGGCTGGACAGAAGGGTTCTGTCGTGTCTTGTCTTTGGTGCTGTGATGGAGTCAGGAGTGAGCTGCGGGTAGCCGCTTAGGGATGACACAGCCTGACACAGCCGACTGAAGAAACCGGCTGCTCTTACATCAGAGAGAAGGGCAGGCCAGTGCGGCAATGGCTTCCAGGAGCCTGCGAGCGCCTCCCTGGGTCTGCTTCTGGTAAGAGGTGGGTTCAGTGGCGGGAGGCCTAGGAACCCCAGCCCAGCAATGACGTTCTTCTGTGGCTTAGAGAGGTCGGTGAGTCATTTGCCTTGGTTTCCTGACTGTTCAATGAGAAAAATATTCTTTCCTCCTCTGGTAGTGTGTCAGAGGATTCAGAATGGGGAACTGAGACTGCTCTGTGCTCCCCAATGGGTGGGGCAGAGAGACAATGCCAAACTCCACTAGGCTTGATTGTGAGGGAGCTTCCAGCCCACCACTTAGGAACCCATAGTTATAGGGGTCTAGTGTTTTCCACTACTATTCAAGACCAGTAAATGCGCAGTGGGTGGCCCTTTCTCTGTAGACAATAGACCGATGGATGATAGATGGACATGTATTATAAATCTGTATAGAGATTATATAATTTATCTGTCCATATCTATCATCTATCCCTATCATCTATCTATATGTGTATATATATATATATATATATCTTTCATATCTATTTTGCCTGCTTATCCTTTTATATCATCTATCTATGCATGTATATTTCTCTATCTATCAATCTATCTTTTGATCTATCTGTCTATTTACCTATTTCCAACAAATGAAAATGTTCAAGTAGATCTGAGGGGTGTACCCTGGTGTCTTAGCGGTTAAGTTCATGGCCTCCAGCAGGCACAGTCCACATATGTCCTAAGGACACAGGTTCAAAACCCAGGTGGAGAGGGGTGGGGGAAGTGCCAACATGAACAACTACATAAAATCAATAAAGTGCTTCTTCCTTTTGTCTGGGCACCACTGAAAACACTGGTGGTGTGCATGCACATGTGTGACAGTGCGAGTGTGAGGAGAATGAGTGCGTCTCAGCAGCAGCAGCACAGGCTTTGAGGAGAACTGATTTCCATTCCACCCAGAATTGCCCAGGGACATCTGATTCTTTGGGAGAATGAAAGAAAAGGGAGCAGACAGATGAAAAAAAGTCCCTTTCCTTTGGTCTTCACTATCATCTTCCGTACCAGAGACTCCGGAGTGGAGCAACCTGACACAGTGTTCCCTAACTTGGCTCAGTTGGCGCAGCCCTGTGATGCTGTGGGGACTCCGGGAGAAGCACCCAGGTCACCTCGTCCCAGAAAGAGAGACCTCCTCCGCCCCCCACCCCCACCACAACAGCGGCTCCCTCGCCCACAATCCCAGCCTCCTCCCTGCTCCAGCTCTCTCTGTTACTGGGGCCTCTGCCCTGCATTTCCCTCAGCAGAAATTGGCAATAAACCGCAGGAAATGGAAGTCTTCCCCACCAAATAGGGTTCTGCTGTGCACTGTTTGGATAACAGCGTCTCATCAGAATCCCTGGAAGTTTCCTAATGCACTCGTTCGCAGAGTTACCAGTCAACAAGCGCTGGTGGTGCCAGAGGACTGCCAAAGGGTTTTCTGAGGGCCGGACTGGGGCCATGGGCCTCTTGGGAAGGAGACTGTCTCAGATCAGCTCTGTGTTATGTGAGAATGCGTCCCTCCTGGTTGTGACCCTGTGACATCTCTTGGGCCTGCAATAGAGTGGCAGGTGGTGCCATCCTCGCGGGACACACTGTTGATCGTGTCTCATTCATTCCCCTGCTCAGCTTCCTGAACAATAAACCCGGTGTCTTTCATCCACACCAGGAGGGAGGGGCTCCTCCAGATGCCTGTCTGGAGCTTCTTTAGATCCTCCCCCACGGAGGCCCCCTCTCCTCTCATCTCCCTTTCACGGCAGTGTGTTCCTCTCAGGAGACCGCACCTCTATGGCTCCCAGGTGACAAGAGAGTTAAGTGTAGTCCAATGGGGTGAGTAGTGCCTGATAAGGAGAGAAAGAGATTGCACCCCAGAGTTGGAAGAATTCCAGCAGCAAGGAGGGGAGCCCTCCAGGGCTGAGTTTTGAGGGAGCTCTGTGGGGGTTGCAGAATGTGAGAAGTAGGACTGTCACTGACTCAAGGGGAATTTCTACAGAGCCAGCATTTAACCCCTGAGGGGTGCACATACTGTCTGCAGGAGAGTTTGGCGGGCAGTGCTGGGCGGATGCTGAGGAGCCAGGGCAGGTGGCCGAGGAAGTGTGAAGGACAGCAGGCGTTCTGGAGTCAGCATGCTCTGAAGAACCACCAGAGGATGCTGCTTGTAGTCGGCTGGGGGGCCAGAGCCGACATCTTTCACCAAAGCCTGGGACACAGCTCTGCAGGCCAGGCTGACTGCAGGATGTGGCCTCCGGGCTGGGCTCCTGGATCTCTCATGTTAGAAGAAGGGAACCCTGTAGCATCGGCTTCCAGGAAGCTCCTTCACCACCAGAAGCCATGGGAACAGTGCCTTATTGTCTGGTGAAGTCACAGGGGCTACAGAAGATGCATGACCATCAGGGAGCGTGGACACAGTTAGCAGAGCACCCTATCTCCAAGGGCAAAATTGACAGGCTGCCAAGGGGTACTACTTAATATCTACAACATCAAAGGAGCAAATCAGGAGACTGCTGGGTCTGCTCCAGTCAAAGGTCACCATCCCATCTTGAGTGTCTAGATCTGATCCAGTTTTCAGACTTGGAACCCACGGATGAAAAAGGAGGAAGGCCACAGCCAGCTGTGCTTTGAACTGCTTCCCTCGGCTTGCTGAAGCAGAGCTCCTTAACCGGGGGGCTTACAGCAACAGAGAGGGGCTGCTTCACAGTCTGGAGGCCAGTAGGTGGAGTCGGGCTATTGGCAGAGCTGTGTTCTTGCTAAAACCCGGAGGATTCCTCCTTGCCTCTTCCCAGCTTCTGGTGATAAGCTAGCAAACTCTGATGTTCCTTGCCCAAACCCTCTGTCTTCATGTGGTCTCCTTGTGTCTTTACACAGGTGTCTCCAGTATCCAAAGGTAGAATATTCCTGTTTGGCATGATTTGGTAGATAATTTGGGCAGCCTGAGAAAGCTATTACCATTAATATGGAAAAAAATATTTAAGCATTCCCAGAAAGACTTCAGTCACACTGGCTTAGGATCCACCCTAATGACAACCACCCAGATGACTGATCTCATCTTCATGTGGTTAAATCCTGCAAAGACTCAAGTTCCAAATGTGGTCACGTTCACAGACATGAGTATCAGGACTTCAATATACCTTCTTTAGGATGAACAGTTCAAACCATGACAATGGTTCTTCCTCAAAGGTCACTTACTAGGTGATTAATCACTAGGGAATGGGGAGGACTAAAAATCTAAAGATGGTTGGACACAGAGCCTGAGCTCTGACAGCGAGAGATCCAAGTGCCATCACGGTTCTATGGTGTCAGAGTGGGGGGACCTACAAGACCAGGCAGTAAGCGAACTGGTGGCTGATATGCCACTCACAGGGGTGCCCTGTGTTCACCAACTGTCCTGCAGCCATTTCCTTGTTCCCTACATGCGTGATTGTAATTAATATACTTGGTGGTTGGGTGAGACTTGACATTGGCCCTTGGGGTAAGACCTGTTAGAGGAGAGGACCCCAAATAGAAAACTCTGAGAACACTCTCACTGGGCAAGGTGGCAAATAAAAAAGATCGCATTTTGAGGAGGCTGGCAGAGATTTGCACCACCACTAAAGACCTCAAGGGTAGAAGGTGGTGGCAGCAATCCTCTCTAAATTTAATTCACCAATGTAGCCCCTGAAGAATGGAGAGAGATACTAGGGGACAACTCTAACTGACAACAAATTAAACAAACAGCAGCCCTCAGCAGGGTGCTGTGCTTGCTATGACCTGTGGCACATGGTCATCAACCCAATAGTTCCATGCTTTTCAATTCCAATCAAGAAAGATTAGAAATAGCTTCCATTTGTGTGGGCTGGAAAATAACATTCAGCAAGAGCTCTGCCTGGGGGCTGTATCCATTCTCCCATCTTCTATCATAAAACAGCCTGAAGATAGGTGGACTGCCCCAGCATATCACGGAACCATAGAGCATAGTAACCTCATGGTGATTGGACGGAAGATGTAAGAGTGGCTAGTTCACTAGAGATCTTGGTGAGATAGATGCACTGAGAAGATGGGAGGGAAGCCCTCTGAAGAGTGAGGGACTTGAATGTCAATGGAGTTTTAGGGGTCCAGTGGTTAGAAGTTCTCCTTTGTATCCCCTCCAAAGTCAAATACCAAATGCTGTGTCTGCAGCAAAGAAGGAAGCATGGTGCCCAGTGCGCCTCACCTGATGCTGAAGGCCACTTTGGAACACTGTTCCAGCCAGGCACTGAGCAGCATGGAAGGACACTAAATGTGAGCAGAGGGTGGAGGAGGAAAGAGCTCTGTGGCAGGTCTGCCCTTACAGCCACAGGATCTGGAGGCCCCTATGGTCAGAGCTGTCAATGGTGGGACCAGACACACCTCAAGCTGGAAAGTGGATATTTGAGGTCAAGCTGGAGGGGGACCACAGGGCATGAACAGGTTGTATATGCTGGTAGCCCAGTCCCCCATGTCACTCCCCACTGCTGGATCAGCACCCCTACCCCCGATTGCCAGCTATGGCCATATTGAAAGGGGGGAGTGGTCCCAAATGACCAGTGAGCATGTGGAAGGACATAGGGAGTGAGTCTGAAGACTTCTGACAACTACCTAAAAGGATCCACCCCAGGAGACACGTGGATACCCCAGTTGAGCATTACAAGATTAACTGGTCGCATGACATCAGCTAGCCTTTATTGTCTGACTCAGAGTGGGGACAACAGGCACCTGAATGGAGTGGCCACAGTGGCAGAAATGGAGGTTACATAGGACCCAGTTGCAGGAACTCAGGCTCCACGGCCAGGACAGCTACTGCTGTCTCTGAATGTCCTGCCTGCCAGCCCCAGAGACCTGGTGAGCCTAAAGACCACTGGCTCCTTCACGGCAACTCTGCTACACTGGACACCTCCATCTCTGAAGAGCCAGTGGCATCCTCACAGGAGAGAACTCTTCGGGCATGAGTTTGTCTTTATTGCCTAAGGAACTCAGCCAGCACCACCTTCCAGGGGCTCCCAGGATGCCTGACCCACAGACATGGACCCTAGACCCTCTCGCCTTGCTCCAGGGATGTGTTTCATGGAGAGGGAGGTGCAGGAGCAGGCCCGCGTCTGTGGGACCCACTAGTCACATCACTCCATCTGCAAGCAGCCTCAGGAGAGTCTTTGAACATTGAGTTGAAGTCGTCACTCAGACAATCCGTTAGTATGAAAGCACAGGTTAAACTAGAGCATGTTGATATACTGGGACCCCAACAGGGGGAACCCATGGGCTTGGGGACCAAGGAGTGGCCGGCCTCCTATCATCCCATCACCGCCAGAAATTTAGTGCTTCCCATTGAACGAAAGCATTTGTTGCTGCTGGGGCTCCTTGGTTTCTGAGTTCGTGATCCACAGGTGAGAGGTGACGTCAACCTTGGCTACAGGCCCTGAGCAGCACTGGAAGGAAGAAGGGCTCCGTTTCTAGGAGCAGGAGGATTGGAGCCCAGGGATCCCTTTAGGGCCTCTGGTAGGCTTGCCTCATGGGACCAGTAGAGACACCCCCAGCAACTGCAGGTTGGAAAGGGGATTGGGACCCTGCAGGAACGAGGCTGGGTCAAACCACCAGATAAGCAAAGATCTCAAGTGAGAGATAAAAGTGAAGAGATTGACTTCTATGTATTCACCCAGAAAACACTGACTCACAGAGACACATGCACCTCCATGTTCACTGCAGCTCATTTACAACAGTCAAGAACTAGAAACGACCTAAGTGTCCATGTCAGACGAGTGGATAAAGAAGATGCGGTACATACACAATGGATACTACTCAGTCCCCAAAAGGGTAAAATCATCTCATTTGTGACAACATGGATGAAACTAGAGGGGGCTATGCTAAGTGAAATTAGTCACAACGAGAAAGACAAACACCAGATGAGCTCACTCATGTGGAATTTAAAGAAACAAAGCAAACAGGAAGACAGAATAAAGACCAACCCTTGGACACTGACAATAGAAGAGGTTACCTGTAAGGAAGGAGATGGGATAGGGTGGGAGCAAGTGGTGGTGGGGTCCAGTGGACCCTGGCGAAGGGCATTTAACAATTTGGTCATGGGCCTGGTGTGTTGTCGTGTTTTTGTAGACAAATGGTCACTCTGCACCTATGGGCTCATGTTATTTTATAAATCAACGTTGACTCCATAAATATTAGATTTTTAAAAGTGAAGAGGATGAAGACTGAGGGTGGATGAGGACATGAGTGTGGCCTGTCTCCTACCTGTCTGCCTCTTCCAGTATCCTCTCTGCAAAAGGTGCTCATGGGAAGAACGTGGGGGATGTTCCCAGAGCCGGTGTGGAGTAGGGAGATCTCTATAAAGCAAGAGGAAAACTTGGCCATGAAATGTGCCTCTAGCATCTCAGCTGCCAAGAGAGCAAGGGGCTGGGCCCAGCTGTGCACTCAGAAAGCCACCCTCCCCAGGCTGCTGTCACAGCTGACACTGAGCTTGGCAGGCTGCTACATCAGGCCTGTGCCCAGGCGACACGGGGCTCCTGTCTCAGCAATTAAGCTCAAGGATGCATCACTGGCCTAGAGAACTGCACTGCAGTCCAAGCTATGCCCTCTCAAGTCCTCCAGCCTTCTCTCCCTCCTCACTACGAGACAGACCTGCATCTGGACAGCCCTCCAGGCCTCCTATGGCCTCCTCCCTATTAGCTTCCACAACAAACCACCACAAACAATGCCAATGTGTCATCATACAATTGGGGAGGTCAGAATTCTAATGTGTTTCATCAGGGCTCCTGCCTTCTCTGGTGGAGCCTCCATTCCTCAGGTTTCCTAGTTTCTAGAGCCACACACATCCGTTGGCTCACAGCCCCTTCCCTCGTCACTCCTGCCCTGGCTTCCACGCTCACATCTTCTGTCTTCTTTGTAGAAGGATCCTGTGACTATTTTGGGTCCACCAGAGAATCCAGGGTCATTTGCCATTTCAAAACTGCTAACTTAATCGCACCTGCAAAGTCCTTTAGGTGCATGCAGCAATGCACCTGCAAGTTCTAGGGACTAGGGTGTGGACGTATTTGTGGTGTTATTCAGTCTGCCACAGTCCCTATTTCCTGGAGTAAATCTCTTGCACAGATAACCCAGTCGTAGTGTCTGCTTCTTGGAGAACCTACTGGAATGTGGATTATCCACGACTATCCCTTAAATCCAAGCAGGCAGGGTCCTGGGACAGGGCCCCGGGACAGGGCCCCATACCTCAGGGGTCCAAACTTTGGAATCCTGTCTCCATACTTTCTAAGTCCCCCTCTGGAGCCTTGGGTTAGCCAACCCCATGTTACCCTCTACACGCTTTCTGGGCCTAACTGAGACGCTGGAGGTTGCTGGTGTCCCCTACCTGTCTCCCTCCATTGCAGAGGCTCTGAGATGTGTGTCTCTGGATCTGCCCTGGCTCCAGAAAGGGATCTGTCTGAGTAGATAGCTCCAGCTCATCTCTGGGATACTTCCAGACTATGTGAGACTCGGGCATTCACACACCGATTTTGGATGACTTGCACTCACGTTAGAAGCAGGATGATGCGGTGCTCCTCCAACTGACGATCTATCACTAAAATTTGCCTTGAGCAGCTTTGGGGGACCATCAACAGTACTCCCTCCTCCATTCTCATATCAGGCTCTGGTAAGGCCTGGAAGAAATTCTAGCCATCACTCCACCATGTCCATGGGCCCTTCCAAGCCAGTACTCTCTTGATGCCCACCCATGCGCTCCACGCTCTCCCAGGGCCCGGCTGGCTGGGGGAGGAAAGCAAAGCCTTGCTGAGAGGGGCCCTCTGCTAACTGTACCCCGGGATCCTGGCCTGTCCTCCTCTTGGTGGTGGCTTGTGGAAGGCGGGGCGAGTGGAGAGGGCCACATGGCGAGAGCCCACTGCGGAACGCAGGGTTACAATTAATGAGTCAAAGGAGGACATAGCTGGGGGATGTGTTCTACTTTTACACCACGAATTTAGAACGAGACATTCCATGACCAGAGGACGAATTATCATTCATATTTGTCATGGCCTAGGTAAGACTTGTGATTGCAGTCACCACCAGGGAAGCACAGTCATGCCTTTGAGAGCGTCAACAAAGGCAGGACATGCAGGTGCACGTTAGCCTTGTGAATGATGAGGTCACCACATAAAGACATGATGTCAGGGAGCCGCTGAGGCAAGGAGGCCTGTGTGGTTTCAATACAAACAAGTCCAGAAGGTTCGTGGCTTTGCGAGTAGTCAGCGTGTCACATGAGAAATGTATGATTAGCCAAGTTTTTTAACAAAAAAAACCATGAAGAGATGGTTCCTGGAACTGAGCAGAATGAAATGGTGCTCTTCACACACAAGAAAGGACGATGGCTAGACGAGTACGTGCCTCAGCTACTCCTGATACTCAACCGATCGACCATTATGTCTCACTGGGGCCTGAGAGTCTTGTGATATAGTCTTCAATAAATTCTTTCATTGTTTATGGCAAACAGGGCGCCACAAAAATAAACATGGGTGTGTCCTGGGTTTGACAACATTAATCACGTCCTAATCTGAGCAAGAATTGTGCTCGACATTGTAGACACAAAAGTGAACGATGCACAGTCCTGGGCTCAGGGCGACACTCATCTGAACCTGCAGCAAAGTGCAAAGAGGTACCAGGGACTTATGGCAGCGACATGGAAGGGCCCAGAGAGCCATGGGAATGACTCCCTGCTGGGGTTCCCAGTTAGAGAGATCAGAAAGGCGACCAGGACAGCTCTTTGAGAGCCTGTTTAATGCGACTGCTCAGCCATCCCCTGAATCCTGGGTAAGCTTTTCTTTGATCAAGTCTCCATTGACTAGATTCGAACACAAGAGCCACAGGAAAGCGGGAGAGAGTCTGTCGGTCCCAAACCTACTCAGAGTCCTCCACCGAAGCAAGAGAGAAGGTGTTTTCTGTCTGTTGGCTTTTTAATATTTATTGAGTCTGAGTGTTGATGGCTGGGCAACTAGCCAGCCTCCTCTCCTGTCTTTTCTGACTTCAGAACTTGGGTGCAATACCAAGCCCCCATAAAAGAAAGCTCCCACCGTACATCAGACAGCTAAAGATTGCCTTAAAAAAAAAAATGCAGGTCTTTCTAGAGACCACATGAAAGGGCAGGAGGAACACCCTCCGGGACCATGGATCCACCTCCCTCCCCTCTGGTAACCTCAGGTCTGTTGTCATAGTCTGAACATTTATTTTAATTTAATTTTATCAGCACACGTGGATTGTTTCTCCATGTTCCAATTAAAGGTGAGATCATCCAGCATTTATTTTCCTCCTTCTGACTTATTTTACTTAGCAAAATACCCTCACATTCCCGCCATGTTGTCTCAAATGAAAAGACTTCATTGCTTTTTTTTCTTTTTCTCTCCCAGCCAGTCCCAGATTGCAAGTTCTTGGGCTTTATATGGTCTTCACCGTAGCCATGTGTGTGCATATGTGTGTACATGTATGTGCATGTATACATGTGTTTATGTGTATATGTATGTTATACATGTATGTCTGGCATATATGCATATGTACATATAAATGCATATACACACATATATCAGATCTTCCCTATGCTTCCATCTGGTCACACACCCCTAAGTAGATTCTATATTTTGGCTATTGTCAGTCGTGCTGTAGTAAACACAGGGGTACCTATATCTCTGAGTTAACATTTTCATGTTCTCTGACATTCACTTTTACTCACATGAGGTCCCCAGAGGAGCCAGATTCCTTGGGATAGAAGGCCAGATAGCGAGCGCCAGAGGCTGGGGCCTGGGTGGGAGTGAGTGTTTAATGGAGACAGAGAGTCAGTTTCGCAAGCTGAAAAGACTTCTCTTTGGGATAGGAGGTGATGATCCAACATCATGCACGTGTTTACTATCATGGAACTGCACGGTTAAAATTATTACGACGTAACATGTTATACTGGGTGAATTTTACCGCAATAAAAAAACTGAACAATGCTGATAAAAATGAAAAGGGGAAGAAAGGTACTGGGGGTGCCACCGCATGAATGGACCTTGAAAGAAGCCAGTCACAAAGATCACGTGTGGGTCCATTTATGTGACGCATTCACAAATACATCCATGGGGACAGACAGCAGATGGGTGACTGCCAGGGCTGGGCCAGGGCTTGGGGACACTGCTGAATGGGTCAGGGTTTCCGTCTGGGGGATAAAATGTAACAGGAGAGAGACGTGACCACACAACATTATAAACTAGCGGCTCACTGCTACTGAACTGTTTACTTTATAATGGTTACATGTATGTTATAGGAATTTCACCTGAAATTATTTTTAATTTTAAAAATGATTATGTGAGCTGGAGTAAAAATAATCTGGGCCATTTCCCAGGCCATGTCTGGAGGGGGCACAGGACCCTCCCTAACACCTTAGGGTTTCCTCTGGGAATGAACACGCAGTGGGTACAAGAAGACCCTCCTGAGCCTCCACAATCTTCTGACTCAGAGCCACACAGAAAGGCGTCTTCTCCTCCCTGGGCCCCACAGCTGATCATGCAGGAGAGGCTGTATCTGTGGGAGGTCACCAGGACAGAGCCCAGCCTCAGAGTAACAGTGTGAGGGAAACCAGACTCCAGTGACACCCGCCCAAGGCCACAGCTGGAACTGAGCACCACTGCTTCAGAGAACTATTCCACATGCTGTGGAGCCAGGGCTGGTGTGGGGGTCCCTGGGATAAAAGAGGACATGAGATGAGCGACCTGGAATTTTGATGGAGCCCTGTGGTGGGTCAGGTGGACGTGCAGATTAGGCCTCTGGAGGGAGGGGGCCATCTTGGAGGTGAGCAGGTAGGACTGACAGAAGATAAATGAGTATATGACTGCTTTAATGATGCGCCACCAAGTCATGAGGCCAGCTGACACAGGAAGGAAGGAAGGAAGGAAGGAAGGGAGGGAGGGAGGGAGCGAGGGAGGGAGGGAGGGAGGAAATAAGCAGGGAAGGTAGGTGAAAAAAGAAAGTGATCTGTTTTTATAACTTGTCCCTAACTCCAGCTGATAGCTTCAAGAAAATGGAAATAGAAAATGAAGATTTAGCCAATAAAAAACACCTCCTAATCTATATTTTATCCCCCACAGACATACTGAAACTCAGATGAGAGGTCTTGTTGATTCCCTCACCGCTTTCATTGTTATTACTGAGGAAACTGAGGCACAGGACAGGTCTTGGAGGGCACTGCATTGCCGGGATTGGCACCCACATCTTTGAACCTGAGCTCAGAGCTCAGAGGACAGGCTTCCCACATGTAGCGTGTCTCTCTCTACAGAGTGGGGATTTTTCTTTTGCCTTCACACCTGTGTGAGATGAGACTCACTGAGCAGCTGTGCAAGGGACACAGCCTTGATGCACCAGCACTATCTCATGGGGATACCATGTCCTTGGAGCGCGTCTGTCACATGAAGATTTCAGCCAGGTTGGCCCAGAGGGTTATAGGCCTACGATCAGTGCAGTGGTGGTGGGTTCACTCCATTTGCTGGGAGCAAATTGGTGAGTTGAGTTTGATTGTGGGTTGAACAAGCATCGGTTTTGAGCTGTACCTGCTCCTTAGAGGGAAGTGGGTTGAGTCTGGGCTGGGCCTTGAACCTTCCTCTAAATGGGGGTTTGATGGACAACCACATGGCGCATTCTTCAGGCAAACCCTGTGTTTCCTCTGCTGTCTACACCTCTCCTGCCTGACCCTTATCTAATTCACTTTCTCCTTCAATCTCCTTGTCCTGGACAGGTCCCTCCCTCTGTTGCCTGGCTACAGCCTCACCCAGCATACCAGCGCAGTGCTGTTCCTGGGTCTTGGCTGACAACCAGGCAGATGCACCGCTTTTGGGGGAAGAAAGTAGTCTCCTTTAAAAAGTGATCCCAAGCTATTTCCTTGGACCCTATCTCTCAGCTGTCACTGAGCCATGCGGGGCCATCCATGTGGCTGCCGTGTGTGTCCCAGCACGAGGGTCCGTGTCTGCCAAGCACCAGCTCCTTGGGAGCCTGAAATCAAGACTTAGCTAAAGAAGGCGGTTCCAGAGCCAGGCCCTGGGCTGCTTACCAAACACTGACAACTCGATGGGTTTCCATCAGCTCCAAATCTCTAAGCTTGTAAAAGAATTGTGAGGAATGTTCTCCTAGAGTTCCAGGCAGGGCCCATTCCCCACGCTCTTGCATTCTTTCAAGGATCCCGCCCTGTGACCTGAACTGACTGGCTCCAAAAGAAGGAAATCCTTAGCAGAGGAAGGAAAGATGCTCACTGTTAGGGAGCTGAGAAGCAATCACTTTAAAATCAAAGTCCTAAATGCAAATGCACGGCCTCCCCAGGTGGTGTATGTTGGCCTCCGGTGAACTCCGGCCACAGGTCCTGGGTATGTATAAGCCGCTTCATCCTCCCTGAGGGTCTACCGGGGTCCCCCAGTGTGAACGGTACACAGAACATGCCTTAGAGCTGGCACCAATACACCAGGTCAAATACAGCTTTCCTGTGGGTCCCTCCTCCCCACGCCTGCTCACACAGCCCAGAGCAGGTGCCCACATTATCTGAGAGCCTTGCTCGCAGGCCGGTGCTCACAGATGTCATCCAAATGGACAGGTACTGGGTGCAGCTGGCCAGCATCCCTTCTCCCAGCCAAACCCCTGCACTTCCAACCAGCTGCTGCTGTCCCAGGATGTGGATCCCGCTCAGCTTGACCTCCTGCCTAGATAGATTTTAGGCAGATTGCCATGTCTTTGCTATAGAGTCACTTAAAAAAAAAAAATGGCGCATTCACATTGAGCTGCCTGGAGAGGAAGAAACTTCTCTCTTCTTTAGACGTAATCTAGAAGATTACCTCTTTCCAGCGGGAGAGAATATGCTCTTACGTGGTTAACTAGCTAAAAGCAAATGCAGAAGATGCTCAGAAGTGCTCTGGCTGAAATTTCTTCATAATAGTTTGCATTCACATGGAATAGTTTACACTGCTTATTATTTCAGTTCAAATATTTTCATTAAGATTTATGGTTCCATTTTAAAACTGAGGGCGGTGCACTCTAAGCTCGCAAAGTAAGCGTTGAGTATAAGCCTTAACAGACAGACCACAGCCACGCCCAGCGCCATCAAACCATCATGACCACCAACTTTTAACAACAGCTCCGCACAGGGACAAAGATCAGTCGTGGTACCAAGACTGAAAACGCCAGTCTTAAAGGTGTGGCAGCTATCACATCTCTCCGCCTGCTGGTCAAACTCCACACCTCCCTTCCCATTCTTTTTCCATCACATCCCCTCTTCTCTTGGTTTCCATATCTTACCAATTTATTCAAAATGACTCCTGGTTTCTGCAGAGAATGTTGAGATCAACAGAGGCTGGGTAGAGTCCAGCAGGAAGAAGCCTCAACTCTGAACAAAGTAAAAGGCTTGGTATCTGTAGAAGTTGCCGGCACACTGTTGAGACACTGTCTTTCGAAAGACAGGACAGTTGGAAGCTTCCCGCACCACCGAATGCAGCCCCCCAGGCACACAAACGCTTGCTCCATCCAAGATGCACGCTGGTACCTCTCCATCACTCATGTTCACATAGCAGCACTCAGCCTCGCGGTGTCCCCCAGGACACCTGCTCCCAGGCCCACCCTGAAGCTGAGCTGTAGAATGAACAATGTTTTCCACTGCGATCAAGAGACAGAGCTGCGTGGGGGTGAATCATGAATGCTGAACAGGGGAGATCGGCCCTGTGTGGACACTCTCCTTCACAAAGGCTGCTTCCCTAAGTGCACAGGGGCAGAGGGGCCTCTGTGCTTTCCAAAGAGATAAGGGAAAACTCAAGGTTCCTGGTTGGATATTCGTTTTTTGTTTTTTGTTTTTTTCTTTTACAGAGTTTCAAATCTTTGGGAAGTTCACGTGCAAAACTGGTAGCTACTGACTTCCTGAGACTTTAAAAATAATAAAAAGTATCGCAATGTCCATTTCCTCCCCCACAGAACGCTGTGGAGCGCCCCCTGTTGGCTTGTCTGAGGCTGCACTGAAAGTGGCAGCTGGGGCTGTGGTCCCCTTGACTGGCACCTCAGAGAAGCTCAATAAATCCGCTTAGAGACTACCATCACCCCTTAAACAACATGGGCTTGAAGCTCAAGGCTCCACTGATACTATTGTTTTCTATCTTCAGGCTCTACATTCACGGAGTCACCCAACCATGGATGCTGGTTGGCAGAGTCAGATGCGGACTCTGAGAACACAGAGCAGTGAGTATCACGTGAGCATCCAAGGATTTTGATATGTGCAGGGTCCCTGAAGCCAACTCCCCACAGATGCCAAGGGACAGCTGTAGTTTGGGGGGAGTCAGCAGTTATATGCGGACTTTCAGCTGGGGGGTGTGGGGGACACCTGTGTATATTCCTGGTGTCTGCTGCACAGGAGTTCCTGGATAGGTACTGATTTTTGTCCCTTTCCTTTCCCAAATCAGCAGCCAACTTAGAGCCCATCCCAGTAACTCAACCTCTTAATCAAGCCAAACATACAGCCTCTTCGGGGGGCCCGTTCATCTTCACGGGGTGCTGAAGGGCCCGCAGGTCAGGATTCCAGCCTGTTCTGTCACTACCTAGCTGAGCAGCTTTGCACAGCGTGATGACAGTCCCCTCCTTTCTCCTTCTCAACCGCCATGTTTAAAACCGGAGAGCTGGACTAGATCCACACTCAGTTGCTAAGCGCTTTGCAGCATCAAGCCCCTTTCTTTACAAGAAATCTTATACAGAACCTCAACTGAGTAAAAGAATTAGGAGAGGGGGCATGAAAGCCTCACGAGAGTCTGCTCAGCTCCCAGCCCACCTGCCCTGGGAGGTCGAATGTAAGCAGCTTCTTGGAGCGCAGTGGAAGAGCCACCGACTACCTGCTGAATCTCTACATGGAATGACCTGTGATTCTGTGTGTTTACAAGTTACTCGGGCACATTTCTGAGCCCAACAAAACCAGTTCAAGGCTGATGTGTAACACGGATCAGAAAGAACATAATCAAGATTCTCCTTTGTACCCAACTCCACAGCCCCCCCGACTGGGCCAGAGTCACGTGGCATGATGTCCCTTTTCACTGGTTTCAGCTGGAGACTCGGCAATAGTTACTACAATCTTGGAGGAGGGGGCAGAGGATGGGGAAGTAATACTGAGAAAAATAGTGTAATCTTACCCTGAAGGGAGTGTCTTGAACATACACCAATTAGAAAAAGACTGTGGAAATAGGACCTGTAATAAATTAGCATGAGCAACAGGGAGGGCTGGGATGAGGGGGGAAAGAGCCTTGTGCAGGAAGTTAATTGCTGACCCTGAACAAATCACACCTGTGTCTCTGCCGCCAAGATAATGCTACACCAGGGGACTTCTACAGGACTTCTCCAGCATTAACTTCTGAGATTCTAAGAATTGCAGACGCTTATGCTGAGAACATGTCACCAGGTTGTCAGTTTTGACACTTCCAGGTACTTGTGTTCATTGCCCCTATACACTCTTGTGCAGTAACATCAGCAACACACCTCAGGCCACTGCCAGGGCTTGGAGTATGCATGTGTGGACAAGAGGATGACTGAGTCAGTCAGACCCGCCTGCTCAACATCCACCAGCGACGGTACTATGGTTACAGCCATCTTAGCCTGTGTGGAAACAGGTCAATGGAGGGCACACAAGCTTGTGTGGGCTAGTAGAATTGTCTAATTATCTACGAGAGTTTGCTGTAGCTCTGTTGCTTACTTAATGTTTTCTGAGGTCACATTCTGAGGATCTCAGGTTTACAATTTTTCTACTCTTGTTTTTTTTCACCTCCTAAGTTAAATGAGCCTCTATTTGAAAACGCGAAGAGCTAAGTCACAGGCAGTAACATTCACTGGGTTAGTTTAATCCTGGGTGTGACTGATTTCAGGTCACAGGTGACTCTTAAAAGGTAATCATTCACAGAAAGGCAACGCATATCAACGCAGCATCTTTAAGATGGAAAATGTTTTCACCACGTTATTGTACAAAATGGCGCTCCTTCTGGGATCTGATGGCAGGCCAGTGTGTCCCTTGTGTCTTCTTTGACTTTTAGGTCTCACCAGGACTATGAGGTGGCCCTCAGCTTTCTGTATCCCCCCTAGTTTAGTCCATGGCAGGGAACAGAGACATACAGCCAGGTAAGAAAATTGGAGGTAAAGCACCAGGACATCCTCTCATCATGAATGGCAGGCCCTCTGTGTAGATTACTGTGCTTTCAACTGAAAGTAACAGAACACTGTGCTCCAACCAGCTTTCCAAACAAGGATATTTTTTTTATCTCAGATGATAGAAATCCAACCAGCTCCAAGGGGGCTGGAACTATGTCTTGGCACTATCAGAAACTCAATTTCCTTCCAGCTCATAGCTTAGCACCCTCAAGGTGCTGATGTTGATCTTAGACACCCACGTCACGGTTTCATGTCCTCTCAGCCACTCTGGTTTCCACACTCAGTCACGGGTACCCCTACTGGGGTTTCTCAAGGCTCTGTGCTCAGAAGAGCCCGAGTGTGGTGAATGCTTGGCTGCCGCCATCTTGGAATTCTTAAATAATTGTACCTTTGAGGTTGAGTTTAATGAGTGAAGTCCAAGGAACAGTGGAGCACATGGGTGAAGAGAGGAGATACGTGTAGTATTCACAAGATACCCCCTTAGTCCCCTGTTCACCCTTTGTGATGCCATGAGCAAAGAGTCCCAGGGGACCCATGACAAATGGAAGTCCAGTGAGACTTAAAGCATGTTAAATCTCTGTCGAGCTGATGCGAACCCTGACAGCCCTCAGAACTCTGTCCAAACCAGAACTTGGTTGGAGGGCAGAAAGAAGATATTGAGTTCCAAGGAAACAGGAAAGACCAAGAGACCCTACCCAACCCTTTCTAAGTTGTGCTACTTCCCTGAGTTAGTCAACCACTTACTTGGAAAATGATGACATAGGAGGAAATATAGAAGTGGTTGGCTACTACCAGAGTGGCTTATTGCTAAAGAAAATCCAGTAAAAGTCTAGTATGTTACTCCAAAACTTCAGCTTCTTGTTTCTTTTTGCCCCAGGATTTTCCCCGCTTTCATCAATAAAGCAATAGGAGGTCACCTCATTGTGTGTAATAATTAGTGCCCAAGGGTGTCTGTCTGGAACAGAATATCATCTTTCTGAAGCTGTTTCATGGTGGTGCCCTGTCCTCCTGCCCTAAGTTATCACAAGAAATGCACCTCCTCGATTTGGTATTTGAACCCCTAAAACGGTAACTTCCCAACCTCTTCAACCCACCCCCCATTTATTTTGTGACGTTAACCAGGATCGTGTACCTCAGAGCTGGGAGGAAGACTCCTTCTTTACTATGCATTCCTTAAAAATGTTTTTTTATTGAGATGACACTGAATTATAGCAGACAGCCTCATGCAAAGAATGAAAGGAGACCACTAACAACATACACAAAAGTTAACTCAAAATGGATTAGACTTGCACGTAAGACCTGAAATCACAAAACACATAGAAAAAACAGGCCACAAGCCCCTTGACTTCAGCTTAAGAGATGTCTCTGAGGACTCAACTCCAACGTCAAGGGAAACAAAAGTGAAAATAAGCAAAGGGGGCTCTAACAAACTAAAAAGCTTCTGCACAGCCAAAGACACTACTATCAAAATAAAAGACATCTGCTGAATGGGAGAAAATATTTGCACATCAGACATCCGACAAGGAGTTAATCTCCAAAATAGACATATTTTTAACATTTAAATTTCTTACCAAGGGAATGGATTATCTGTGGAAAGGAATTAATAGGAATATATTTTTAAATATCTACTCTTACTTGTTTCAGAAAACCAAACTCAAACCCCTTCCATAAAATGTAAAGAAAAAAAATTCCAGTCTAGAATTACAAAATAGGAAATAGTGGAAACTGTAGCTCATCTGGGGAAAAAAGCAGAGATCTTTTCCAAGCGTGATAGGGAAATGTTTGCGGCTAGTCACCATTTTTTCCTGGAGAACGCTGGCATGCCCCCGCTCCCAGACCCCACTGCGAAAGTGAGTCCTCTGACCAGACTGACCTGGCCAGACAGGGAACTGGGCCACCTCCTCCCTTCCCAGCAGCTGGCTCTCAGTACCAGCAGGAGAGGGCAGGGTCAGACAGGCAGCAAGTCTAACATTGTGACGTGGCCTGGAAAAGCTGTCGTGGTTCCTTTTTGGTTATAATTTTTGGTGCTTTAGCAATTCTCCAAACTGCTAAAGCCTGGACTTGTTAGAGAACAGAGACTGTTGGCCCTGGGAGACAGAGGTGAGGCGGATGATGCTTTAGTTCTGCTCCCAGCAGGCGTGGCCAGGGCCAGCACTCAGGGCCCCACCTCCAGCCAGCTTCTCTTCCACCATCACCTAAATTCCCAAAGCCGCCTTCATGCATTCACTCAAGACCAGCTTTTAACCAGACACAAGATAGGGAGATGATGGATCTGCTTCTATTTCCACACTCAGCTCACCATCTAAAGACAGAACCTACACCACTGCAGACAGCTGGGGGACATCTTTGTACTCATCAATAGGACTGGAGGGTGTCACCAAAGTGACATGTTCGGCACCAGGGTTTTCAGCCTCAGCACTGCAGAGGCTGGAGGCAGATACTCCTGGGCCATGGGGCCCCCTGTGCTGTAGGATGTGAGGCCACACACACACGCGGGTCCCCCCATAGATGCAGCCTCTCTGCTCAGTGTGACAACCACAAGCTCTCCCAACCTTGCCGGATGTCCCTGGGGTGGGGGCGCAAATTGCTCTGGTTAGGAACCATGGATCTGAAGGAAGCTAGGTTATTTGATTATCTCTAGAAAACATATCTATCAAGGGGGAAAAAAAAGGTTCACAATTATTTTGACTTTGTAGCCAAACGACATGGAAAGCAGAAGCCGTGGCCTTCCTCCCTGTTGGCCAGAGCTTCTGGCGGCCCACACTAGCACAGTGGTGCTGGAAGCTGCTTGCCCCCTAGCTGGAGGGACGTAGGTGCCTGTGGTCCTCCTACCTGCTGGCCCCCATCTAGTGGCTGCCACTTTCCAGCCCAGAAGCCAGAACTGTGATTTGTAACAAGTGATTGTGTGTGTGTCTTTTTCCTCCATTCATAATAGGTGGTTTATAAATCATGCCCACTTTCTGATTCTGGAGAGTGAAGACACACCTAAGGAAGGGAGAAGGCCCCTCCCTCTCTCTGCTACCCCTGGAGCAGCACTGCTATCAGTCATTGTGGTTGTTTGGTTTTCTGGACCCCTGACCCTGCATTTACATAGATAGGAAAGGGATTAAAGGCAGAGGCTTTGTTGGAAGAGAAGACCAGGACACTGCTGGAAGAGTGTTTGTAAGCAGCTGTGAGGACCAGTCCCAGGATCAACAGCGGGAGGCTCCTAAGGGCTGAGTGGTGGGGGAATGGGCTGAGCCTCAGAGAGGAGACCTGGATGGGGAGGGGATTCCTTTCTCCATAAGTCTTCACCTTGCAGGTCCCTGAGGCCCAACCCTCCCCCTTCACAGCTCCCTGGAGAGTTTTTTGTAAACATTCATTGATTCCTCTCAGATCAGCTATCCTGACTTGTGTGTTTCTGGCAGCAGCTGAGAAAGCTGTGGGCCCAGAGGGCTCCTTCCTCCCTGGACGCGGACACAAGGACCCTTCCTACAAGCAATTCCCAGACCCTCTGAGAAGTTTATAAACTGATCGCTTATGAATCAACCTAAACTTTTTTTTGCACCTAATTATGTTTTCAATTTATATACCTCTTGGGGGCACTGAAATCCTTGCTCTTCTGGGCCAAGTGTCCTAGGCAGGCAGGAGCTGCGTGACCCTCTGAACTCCTTTGGACTGTGATCAAGGGCCCTGGTGTTGAAAGAGAAAGGTAAACAGGCCAGAGTGTTTTCCCAGTGCACTGCAGATTGGGGGGAATCCCGATCAGGGGAGGGGTGGCACTCACTAGGGGAGGGTGGATGGTACTCAAGATTAGGGCAGTGGGAGGGATGGGACAGGGGAAGGTAGTCATCAGGGAAGGTGGGGGAAGGCACACAATTAGGGGAGGGAACGAGGGAGGGAGAAAGACACCCATTAGAGGAGGGCAGAAGAGAGGAAGGGAAGGAACCCCAATCAGGGTTGGGGGAAGGAGTAGGTACCCCAGTCAGAGGAGGGGGAAGGGGCTCCCTCTGATGTTCTTGACAGCTCAGTCTCATTAGCATTAGTCTTCCCCAGTCAGGTATCTTGGGATCTGAATTTAGTCCTTCTAGAAAATGGGAAATGAGGTAAGTGCCAAGAAGAGAGATGGGGTGGGCTGGCTGCAGGGAGGAAGTCCCCGAGAACACCCTATCTTGCCACTCCAGGCCTCCAGCCACCCACATCAAGACACTGGTCCTGTGGAACAGGAGGACATGGCACAGAGGCCTGGAAACTGCGTGGAGGGAGAAGGCCAACCTAACTTCTGAGTGTGGTCTCTTTTTGAGGGGTGCCTTGTATTGTGCAGGAGTGAGGATGATGACGAGCCAGTGTTGAAGAGCAGGCCACACTGAGAGCTCCTGAGGAGCTGGAATGCCCCGTGGACACCAGCGGCAGTGGGGCGGGGGGCGGAGCGGGGTGTGATGGTATGGAGATATGTGTGTGGTGTTGGCATCATTAAAGCAAACCATCTTCCTGAGGCTTTCTGAATTTCTAACTTTTTAAGTATCTCTATAGAGGAAAAAAAAAAAAAAAGAAAAGAAAACAAACAGCAAAACCAAGGCAGGGAGAACATATGTTTTTCCTTGTGCAGTGTCTCCACATCCTCCCTCTGAAAATGACCCTCCCGGGTACGCACACGCCACCAAAACATTGTGTTGTCTCTTAAAATAGAAATCGAGCAGAACAGCATTGGCAGATGGAGCAGAAAAGGGGGATCAGTGTGCCTTGGACACTGCTGCCGGCTCCCTGTGTCCCACAGAGGTCCCACGGAGGCCCGGTCAGTGAGCGCACCACGACATGCCTCTCTTTCCAAAAAAAGTTTTCATTTAAATTCCGCTAAAGTGATGTGCTGTGTCAGCACATGAGGCCGGGAAGCCTGGAGGGGGATTCGAGGGTCGTTTCTCCTGGCTGCCTGCATGACAGCTCCCCCTGGCCCTGGCCGCTGTCTGCAGCCCGGCACCATGATGCATCAAGCCACGCAGCCCGGTCCAGCTGCAGGGGAGGCCCGTGGAGGCTGCAGAGCAGCAGGGTTACATCCCACCCTGCCACATCCTGCCTGGCCCAGTGAGGCCATCGCCAGGAGCAGTCAGGGAGCCAGCAGACTAGAGAGGAAGTGCAGCCTGTGGGCGCTGCTGGGAGAAACCACTCCATCTTCCGGCTCCATCCATCTAAGAAAGACACTGCATATGCTATTTGAATGAATAAAAAAGGAGATGAGAAAAAGGAAAGAAAATAATTTTTAAAGCTAGCTCCCCAAGGAGAGCAGCTCTTGGCTTCTAGAATGGACTCCATCTGCATCTGGCCAGTGGACAGGACAGCCTCTCACTTGGCCCAACCTCTTCTTCGTCAGCTGCATGAGCACATAGTGTGCTTGATGGCCGTGTCCTTGAAGCTAGGCTTCCCGTGTGAGCAGGAGTTTGTCCCCAGAGCAGACAGTCACTAAGACCAGCCACTAGTTCTCAGCTTAAGGCATCATATTTTCCACATTCAGGGCTGGGCCTGTTGTCCTGGGGCCTAACGACTGGAAGCTCAGCACACCCAATGGAGAGCCCTCAATCTTCTGCTGCTGGCGTGAGAAAACTAGGGACCATGCAGCAGAGGGGTCAGGGGGCAACCAGGGGTCAGGGGGCGGGGAATTCCCAAGTGTCAGTGGCCCCTTGATGGCTTTGCATCACTGGGGTCAGAGGGCCAGTGACCAGCCGCCACTGTGTGTGAGAGCTGCATCGTCTCATTTTTAAATAGCTCTAAGTTCCTTCCCAGCTTGTCCTTCGAACATGCTGACAACACACTCTGGAGCTGATTTGACTTCCACTTACAGACTTAGGAGCAGAGCAGAGAAAGGCAGAAAGGTGGGCAGAAAGCAAGCAAGGGTTGTGAATAAAACACACTGGGCGAACGTGACTGCCTAGGGTGTGTTAACCACAAATGTAACCACACATAAGAAGCGTGTCTCCAGACCTGGAGGGCTCCCAGAGGCAGACACCCCTAGTAAAGTGTCCTCCACAGAGTAAGACAGGCGCACGGGAAGCCCAGAGGTCCCCAGGAAGAAGGAGGTCTGACCATCACAAGGATGCAGGAGAGTTCGTGTCGGACGCCTGGGGCCAGGCCTGTGGCCGAGGAGGAAGACATGCAGGAGCTCTCCAAGCCCCCGGCTCCTAACTCTGTGGAGTCACCCACTAACAAAGGAGGGAATGCAGAACGGGGTGGACAAGGAGAAGGTGAGGAGCAGCACAGCAGCCAAAGAGGCCAAGGGCCCAAAAAGAATTCCTGGGAGAGAGGCAGACCACTTCTAAAGGGACAGGGAGAAAGGCGAGTTTATATCGGGAACTGCTCACTGCAATTCACTGGTGAAGCCGCTCACCCGTTCTCCTACCGATTTCTGCAGACATTTTCAGATGCTCTGTGTCTACAGAGCTACGGGGCAGGAGATCCCCAGGGACACCAAGGGAGGGAAACACAGTTGGTCATTGTGCTTCTAAGCTACGGCTTCCAGTCACTGGAAAGTGCTTCGCATTGACTGATGAGAATAAACGTTTTAATGGACACTCACAACTGTTCCCAGCCTCCTTGTCCTTGATCAGGAAACCCGATCTCATTGGAAGCGGCCCCTTCTGGCACCCCATGGCTCGGAGGCCTCAGCCAAGCTGGCTGGGGTCAGCAGTGCCATTCCTGCTGGCTTCTGCCAGTCCTTTGTCTCTCAGGCTTGTCTCCAGGTTCTGACAAGTGCATGAATTTCCCCGAAATTTTCATGTAACACAAAAGACACTTTTGTGCTGTGGAACTTTGGGGTGGGGGTGGGGGGACTTGGTTTCTTGCCCGTGGCTTGTGCCTGTCACTTGTATTCTTCTGCTGAGCTGTGCTGGGAACACCTGCTCCCAGCCGGTGTCTGAAGAGCCCTGGGGGCTGTGGGGGGTGTCTCAGGGCTAAGCTCCGCACACCCGGCTGTCAGCTCCTGTCCTGCCACCGACTGACTCTAGGTGCCTCCTTCCCTCTAACATGAAACAAAGGGCAGGGTGACCGTCTAGAGCAAGGGTTCTCCACCTCCACACTACAGACATCTGTGGACAGCTGTCTGCTGTCCTGTATACTGTGGTTTGCTTACCAGCATCCCTGGTCCCCGTCCTCTTGTGACAATCAAAAGTATCTGCAGATATTGGCAAATGCCCCCAGTTGAGAACCCCTGGGGTACACCCGCACTGTCTAATCCAGAAACCACACGAGGTCCTCAAGCCAATCCAAGCCCAGCTGTGCTGAGAGTACGCGGTCCATCCTGGATTTCCAGCCTTTCAAAGACATTCAAGAACTCTGTAAAATGCTCTGAAATATTTTTACATTAGCATACTTTTTAGATTGCTACATCGATTTCACATTATATTAATAGTCACTTTAATCCACTGGGCTAAGTTAGAGGAAGTAATATTACCTCTCTCTTTTTTTTTTTTAACGAATGTTTATCATGTAGCTGCTAAAATTGAAATAACATGTGTGGCTCAAATTGTGGGGCATTAGATTTCTACTGGTCTGTGCAGATCTCGATCCCACTCTGCCCATAACCGACCATAACTGGGTGGTCATCATTTCCCAGAATCACCTGCAGCTGGAATGGGCCGGACAGCTGAGAAACACAGCGTGTGGACGCGGAGCCCTGATATAAAATCTCCGTGTATGCCCGGTGCCTCTGAGTCTTTCTCTTCGACTTGACAAGCCAAGCCAAGTCCTGCAGAGTCAGCACTTCAGGCCACGCCTGTTCCATCCCACAAAGGAAGCAGCTCTAACATCAACAACCTACAGGAAGCCTGAGAAGGCCGCCTCTAAGGATTTGTCCACCCCCACTAACCCTGCAGGGAGCCTCTGTCAACAGGACAGCCAGGTCTTCGTGAAAGTTCTCAGCGCCTTCCACACACCTCCCCTCGCACCCCACGCAGTGATGTTGGCTGGACCAGAGATTTCTCCACTTTATTGCTAGGCGGCCAATAGGAATTTTGCTCCAGAAGTTCGGGTCATGAGAAATGTTCATTTCATCACTTTGATTAAATCAAATGCATTCGCTCTTAGCCCTTTTGGCTTCTGTCACTTCCTCCCCAGCTTCTGCAGTTGGTCAAAAGGCAAAGGCCCCAGAGTCCTACGCAGAGAATACACAGTGTGGCCACAGGACCCGGCTCTCTCTCGGGCCTCCTTCTGGGTCCCCGGCCCACAGACTGTCTCCTAGCTGCAGGAGAGCACCCTCTCTGCTCACTGAAAGCACCAGTTTTGCTCCCTGCCCACACCCCACCCTCTGGACCTGAGCCTAAATGGCTTTAAGCTTTCAAAACAAAATCCAAGAAGGGGGCGGTGGTGGATTCAGCAAACTCTGCTTGCAGTCCTGTACCACAAACCTCCCAGCAAGATTTAGAGCGCAGAGGCCTGGCAATCTTCTGGAAATGGAGGCGTAAAAATAGACAACAGACAAAATGCCATCTAAGACCTCTATAAATTATGTTATTTCTATAAGAGGAGAACGTGGTTCTAAAAGGTCAGGTGATTGCTCAATATCTCACTTCCAGTGTCAGGGGAGAGACTCAAACCTAGGACCTCTGACTGCACCTAAATTTATCACTTTCTGCCCTCCTTCTCCATACCCCGCCCAGAATCATCAGAGACAGGAGATGGGTCATCCCCTCATAACCGTGTGCTGATGGCCCTGGAGGGTCCGCTGGACCCCAGGTATTCCTAGAAATGCCTGCTGCTTAGGAAACCCTTATCGCTACCATGTTCTAATTGATTAGGTTGGGACACACCTCCCTCATTCCCATGAGTCAGTCTGGAACCCACTGATACATTTAAACGTGACTTCGTTAAAAGTTGAGCTGACTCATTGAAGTTAGAGCACCTGACTCACAGATTCACCCCTCTTTACAGAAATGGATAAAGAGGGGAAGTATTCCATGACACCCATGGGAGCTTCAGGGTTTCTGCAAAAAGGAGACTCCAACTGCAGTGTTTTTATTGGGTGAACATAGATGTGGAAGGAAGGGTTTCTTAAAAAACCCATGTTAGAAGAGGTGTGAGATGCAGGGCAATTTTAGCCCAGATGGTGGTTATCAGAAGGGCAATGAAAGGATGAATGGCTATTCCAAGCATTGGATCATGAGAGTACAGAATCTCTTAAAAGTGGAACAGAGGCTGCTGTGTAAATTGGCCCAGCTCCTGGACTGCAGGAGTTATTACTTGGGTCTTTTAGAGCTGTGATGTCCGTTAGGACACAGACACAGAGAAGGTGGTCAATGCCTTGACTCTAAGGAAGGCGTGTGACTCAACTCAGTGACTATCTTACAAAGTGTTACATGGCTCAAAAAACATGACTTAATAAGACATAGAGAATATGAGGCATACCAACCAAAATCAAGGACATTGCAACTCCTTACAACACTGGATGCCGGTTAAAAATTCTATCAGCAAAATGGAGTTCATAAACACAAAGTTGAATGAAGAAAAAAAAAAAAAAAGCCAGACACAAGAATATGAATGGTTGAACTGAATGGTTCCATGTATATAAAGTCAAAAATAGGAAAATCTTGCTGTGGAAACCATATGGAGTTTCCTCAAAAAATTAAAAATAGAACTGCCACATGACCCAGCAATTCCACTGCTGGGTATAGACCCGAGATAATTGAAAGCAGGATCTCAAAGAGATCTCTGCACACACATGTTCACGGCAGCAGTATTATTCACAATACCCAAAGGATGAACACAACCCTTGTTCAAGGATAGACGCATATATAAACGACACGCAGCATATACATACAATGGAATGTGATTCAGCCTGAAAAAGGAAGAACGTTTTGACACCTGTTAGATAGACAGACCTTGAGGGTCTAGTGGCAAGTGAAAGCAACCAGTCACGAAAGAACAAATGTGGTATGATTCTACTTACATGAGGTCCCTAAAGGAATCACATTCATAGAGACAAAAAGTAGGATGGGAGGTATCAGGGGTTGGGAGAGGGAATGAGACTTACTATTTAATGGACACAGAGTTTCAGCTTAAGAAGATGAGAAAGTTCTGGAAATGGGTCAGGTGATGTTTGCCCAGCATTGCGAATGGACTTTGTGCCACTGATTGGTGCACTTAAAAAATGCTAAGCTGATAAATATCCTGTTGTGCGCATTTTACCACAATTAAAAACTAATCTTCAAGGGTTAAAAAAAAGAGAAGAAATAGGCAAAACTAAACTCTGGTGCGGGATGAGGGTTGAAGCTGAAAAAGGGGCCCCAGTTATGTTCTGCCTCCTAAGTGCTGTGATTATTTGAGTGCTTTCAATATATGAGCTGTTAGCAAATTATACATTTAGGATTTAGGCACTTTTCTACATGCATATTATACTTAAAAGTTAAAACGAATTATATTAATGAAAACAAAAACCCAACTCTGTAAGAGAGGCCACAGAGATGAAAGATGGGTTAAGTCTGAATAATAGGATAAGATAGACTGCACTGTTGTTGACATTTTGTTGGAAACGAGGAGCTTCTGCAGCTCCCAAGTTTATGAAGCAACTTCAATTTTGTTTCATTGACACTTTGGCTAATGGACAAGATCAGTGAAAATGACTTCTAACTGTGTTTAAACTTTCTCCCAGAGGGGCGTCCCCCCAGGCTGCCTGGAGAGAGTTGGGTGGGGGTGGGGGCCAGGTGCACCTTCCTGCAGGGACCCTCCAACCCTACAGGCACTTATCACACTCAGGTGTCCACCAGGCTGCTGCTGCACTTTGCCCCCCACCTGACAGCTTGGACAACTTGCTAGTGGGGGCCCCAGGTTCCCTCCTCCACTCCAGACAGTTCTCCCTGAGACACAGACCACAAGCCCAGGTTCTATGGGCTTCTCTTCAGTGCAGGACCCCCTGGCAGAGGGCGCTGGTGCTTTCCCAGCTTTCCTGACTGTCAGCTCCCCCACGACCACGTGCTCAGCTTGTCCTAGAGGCCTCGAGGCCTCTCTCGAGCCTGCTTCTCCCTAGGCTGCTTCTCCCAAAGCTCTGGTTTCTGCTTTTAACCCGAATTCTTTCCCTCTCCTGACCACAGGGCCAGCGTAGCAGAGGGCTCCCAGACGCTGACTCTGGGCTGCTTTCTCTTTTGGCTCTTTTATTTCATTTCCACTGATCGGCCTGGGTCTTGAAGTCCAGTCGCTGTCTTTCATAGCTTGTGCCTTAGCTGCCTGAGCCACGGAGGGGGCCCTTTTGGTCCTTTTAATCCCGCCTTTCACAAAATAGTACTATCGAGATCTACAATAGGCTGAGTACTGCACTCTGTCGTCAAACGCAGCATCTTCCCCCAAGGGGAGGACACCCGGCTGGGACATGTGACTTGCCTGGGATCCTGCAGAGTGGTAAAGCCAGTCTCCAGCCTGGCCCGGGTGCCTGGAGCCCTGGGTACACCTGTCTGAGTTGAGCTGAGGTCTGAGTTGAGAGCTTCAGCCACTCCCAGGTGCCAGGCATTTGGATCCCAGGCTTCCTCTATCCTCTGTTAGAACATTAACAGGGAGTCGTCCATGTCATGTCGGGGATTTAAAGGATCTTAGAGGCCCTTGGTTACCTGCTTTGTTTTAAACATCACAGCAAGTTCGCTGTTTACCTTTGAATTCGCCCAAATTAAACCAGGGAACCGATGCGTGCAGCTCAGCAGGGGCACAGCTTTGGGGAAACACTTGTCTCCCCCAAGATAACTAACCTCGTGGAAGATGTCATAGAAGAGAAAAAAAGCCACTAAGCAAAACAGAGAAACATCCCCTAAGATGACACTGGGCCATCTTTAATAGGATAGGACTGGAGCTAATAAAATCAACGACACCGTGAAACAGGAAATACAAGCTCAGGCCTGTCGGCTGGAGGAAGTCAGAATAAGGGTAGCTCTGCCTTCAGGGCAGTCCCGGGGTGGGACACAGTCTCAGCCAGGCCTGGGGACGTGTCCACGGACTCTTGAGGCTTTACAAAGCTGATGCATGGACACCATCAGGCATCCAAAGACAAAAGAGGTCAAAATTTCAGGTCAGTTATCAAAGGAGAGGAAGCCTTTTCAGGTCCCCCCTCCCCCCACTCCCCTGTCCCCAAATTGCTCAAGCTTTTCAGAAAGGAGAAAAACTCCATTCTTTAAAGTTGAGTGGGTAAAGATGTCTTTATTTATTTTTTTTTTGCAATTGGAGGGCCAAATAAAAAAGGAAAGAAGACTTCTCTCCCATTTCTACAAGGAGTGACTCTCCTAGAAGTGGTTGACTTGGCAAACCGCATGTGAAAACAAGGATCCTCAACTCCAGCCCCCCCACTTTCTGCTCCCCACCACCCTCCTTGGTGGTCTGCCCCCCACAAACAGCAGTTCCAAGTCCCTGGGGATTCGAGCATTAATCTCTGCGCCTGCCAGCCCCCAAATGAGGAAACGCCGCAAGGGTGAGTCTTGAAGGATTCTACACTGTCTTTTCCAGAGAAGCCTTCACATAGAGAACATTCCTGTCCTGTACAATGGCTGCAGGCTGTTGGAGGCGAGCAGCAGGGCCGGGAGCCTGGGGCTTCGCCCTTGCCAGATTTGAGTTTATTGGAGGAAAATTCAAGTTCCTCTTTTAACTTCTTGCCATCCCTTCTGGAGACAAGCCTTCCAGCTACCAAAGCAAAATGCTTCCCGTTTTTTCCTCCCACACCTATGAACTTTGTTCCTTGATTAAATCCCTGAGTACCCTCCAAACAAAACTGGACTCTGTCCAACCCATTTCTTCAGGTCCTTCAAACATTAACTCAACAGATGTTATTTTGAGAGGTCTGAGTGTTCCTCCTCCTGCTCCGTTGGCCCTGGAGTTGGCTCTCAAGAGTCCATCTGGAAGGTCTGAGGGTTTATCAGCAGCAGCCCCCTTCTTGGCCCCTCCCCATGCCTCTTCTACCAGGAGAAAAGGCAACTGACAGGCAGGGGCCTATCCCTCACTCCAGATGTGGGAAGGAGCTGTGGGAGGCACTGGCAATCCTCCCCCAAGCTGATGGGGCGGGTGGTCCAAGGACGGCTCCAGGGCCAGCCAACCCGTGAGTCGCAGGGCCAGTCACGACTGGCCGGGAGATATGGGACCATTTCTCTCACAGCCCAACACACTCAGATCGCCCCACTCTTCACTTTTCCCTCCCCAGAGCAAGCCCTCATTCTGAGTTGCTGTAGGGAAAGAGACAGCTTCCTTGGCAGGAAACTTGCAGAAGGTCCCAGCGCCTGTGGCGAGGAGTCTGGAAACTTCGAAGGCAGGAGCCACTAGAGGGCGGCACGTGCCAACTCATAACTGACTGGAGTCTTTACTTGCAGGGTGTCTCAAAAAAGCAAATGCACCCGAGATCCAGTGTCAGCAGAAAATAAGTTAGAAAGACATAGAGGAGTCAGACAAGAAAAAATCCTCCAAGCCCGACACTGAGTGAAGCGCTGCTGTGAGGAACGCCAGCCTGCGTGTCCCATACACACCAGGCACAGAGAACTGGGGACAAGGCGCAGAGAGGTGACCCCTCCTGCCCCCTTCATGCCTGCTTGACAGTCTCCTTGACCTCTGGGCAAAGAAAGTGGGGTGAGTGCTCAGAGCCAGCCACAGGAGGGTGTGTGGAGATTTGGGGTGCTCTACCTTTTATGTCACTGGCTTCTTCAGTCTTCTGGAAAGGACAAAGGCATGCCTTGATGCTGGCAGACGCTGGCTGCATGGCGGGGTTTTACGAGGAAGGAGGAGAGCTGATCTTCCAATCGGAGTATATCATCTTTGCTTGTCTATGAGGTGACCCAGTTCTGAGACCAGCACTTGGCTCTGAGCAGATGTGTATCGTGCTCCCAGCTCCAGCCGGGATGCTGGGCTGGCACTGAGAGGGCAGCTCTGAGAACCGGAGGCTGCCAGCAACAAGAACTGCCTTTGTCTCCACCGCACAGCACATGTCTAACTCACCGAGGTGTCCCACGCGAGGGGGAGGGCCTTGCATGCTGAAGAGTAAAGCGGGGAGCAGGGAAACGGACTTCAGCTGGTGTCCAGATCCCCAGAGGCAGGGCAGGAGGGGGCCTGTGCAGTCTTATTCAACAAATCCCACAAGGCCTTGGGAAGCCGGATTCACAGGGCCCTGGGATTGGGAGGCCTCGACAGAACAATGTCTGCCCCAGATTCAAGTGTCCAGCTGGAGGTGCCCGGTTACCAAGCTCCCAGTATCGAGCTCTCACCCTGCTCTCAGGCCTGGGAGCCCTGGTCTCAATCCCTTCTCAATTCCTCCTTTCATTTCCAACCTGCCCAGACCCCCACCCAGCCTCGGGGTGCAGCCGTCTACTCCTTAGCCGGTCCCTGCACCACCATTCAGCTGCTGTGCCTGACGTTCCTTTATGGAGGGACTGCAGTTTATTGAACATCATCCACAAATTTTTGTTTCACACCCTGCCCCTGGAAAACCTTGTGTAAGACCGCAGCCGGGAGGCCAGCGGACACGCTGAACACCCTCCATTCCAAACGGGGGGCCTCGGGGCCTTCCGCCTCCCTCCTCATTCAGCCCAAGGGTTTCAGGTGAAAAGGACCACGAAGCCTTAAACCAGGGACATGCTAATTATAGACACAACACACTCCAGAATAGAATGAACTTGGAACCGATTGGAAAGGCTTCCAATTTCCAGCAGCGCTGGGCGAGGTATTTACACCCAACTGCTTACTGAAGACGATTCAAAGACTGGACAAAAGAGAACAGAGCTCTGAGTCTTTCTGTTTTAATTGTCAAATCTGAAAAGTAAAGAATGTTGGCTATTGGTGCAAAGAAAAACGAAGACGTGTGACTCATCCTCTCCGTCATACAGGCACCAGACACACTTATTGGGGCTATAATTAAAAAATTAAATGGACATTTGTAGTTTTCATAAAATTCTTCTCATCAAGCAGAAGAAAGAACGACTGAGGTGCACCCTGGGTGTCTAGCAGAAAGTCCACCGCCTCTGGCTGTCACAGTCCTCAAACATCCTGAGGACCAGAGTTCACATGCCAGGGGAGGTGGAGGGGTGGGGAGGGGAGGGGGACAACCAAAATGAACAACTAAATAAAAATGTTTCTTCCTTCTCTCTCTGCCTGCCTACCTGCCTACTTTCCTTCACTCCTGCCTGAACCTTACCTTTAAAAACAAACTACTGAGCCAGACAGAAATCCTGCTGCCTGCATATTGATGTGATTGATTGATGGAAGATTAATTCCACCTAGCTAAAGAGGGCAGCTCTGTTGCATTCAGGGAACTCCTCTCTGTTGTCCCACTCCTACACTGAACCTACAGACACTAACTTTTGTGGTTTGCAGCCCCGATAAAAGAAACAAATCCACTCCAGCCCCGTGGATGTCTGTGTGAAGCTCCCAGGAAATACCTTCTCAAGGGATTGTCAGTCCACTTCATCACCGAGTCCTTGCTCTTGTCTGTGATTTGGGATTCCCTCTCCACCTCAGAATGGTGAACCCATCCGCACCTCAAAAATGGCACTAATCAGGTGTGCCCTGGTAGAGTACTTGCTGGGTTCGCTGCCTCCTGCCAAGTACAATCCACACACGTCCCATTACGTCCCTTTGACAGGAACAACCAAGATGAACGACAAAATAAAAATAAAATATTTCCTCCTCCTCTCTCTTCCTGCCTTCCTGCCTACTTGCCTGCATTCTTGCCTGCACCTTTCCTTTAAAACAAACAACAAAAAAAAATGGTAGTAACCATAGTAAGTACCCTCAGAGAATTGTAAGGGTTCAGTAAGACTGCTGACACGACGCTGGGCACATTTACCCAGCCAGTGTTAGTTATCGTTGCTGTTATTAGTATCACTACCAAGTGTAAAAGCTTATGTCTGGCATCTCATTCAATGTCTGAATCTCTTTCAAAACTTTCTGGTGCCCAGCACTAGAGCTTTCTGAGGAAGGGGAACTTCCTCATACAGCCGTCCGTTGTCGGGTACACCCTTACTGCTCTAGAGCTTTTCTTAGGTTCAAAATGGAGCCTGGCTCCAGAGACTTCTGAGTTCTCTTCCTCCACACGTGGATGTGGTTATCACCTCCTTTATCACTCCTGTCCATCACCAGTTCCTTCGCAGTGTCATCCCAAGCCCTTCACCATCCCGGCTGCTCTTGGCAAGTGTGGGTGTTTGACGGTCTCCCTCTGAAGTTCCTGAGCATCGTGGTCCCTCTAGGCTCGGAGTGACTCTGATGCAACCTCACCTCAAAGGAGCCCTGAAGGGCGTCTCCTCTGTGCTGTGTCTACCCTTGGCTAAAACATCTTTTGCACTGCCCAGTCACCTCCTCGCCTCTGGGTCTGTACCAATCGTGCTTCCACCTAGTGAAGGAGGGGGACACATTGTCTTGTGAGATTCAGCCCAACTTCAAGCCTTCCAGCCTGTTTTTAGATCCTGAGTCTGGCGTCTCCATATTGCTGGCCTCTCAGTGCTGAGTTTGGTGAACAAATTAGGTAGAGTGATGTTTGATCATTTAGATAAGGTGTGATGAACATACTAGCCAGATTGCTCAGAAGCCCTTCCTTCTGAGGGGACAGCTCTGATTTCTCACCTCTCTCCCCACTCATCCCCACCAGCCGGTCTTTAGCCCCACTGCCTTCTGTGACCGAACCATCTCTGCCCATCCTAGGCCTCTGACTGAGTGGTCATGACCTTTGGAGCAGAGGGGAGAGAAGCAGGAATGGTGCAGAGGAGCAAAAAATAGAAGCACAAAAGGGCAGAGGGACAAAAAAACAAAAAGTGAGAAAAACAAAGACAACAAGGGAGGAGAAATAAGACAAATACATGACCAAAAAGAGAGAAGGGAGGGAATGTTGGAGGAAGCAGATAGAGACCAGCAAAATAATCTCCAGTGCGGCCACTGTGAAAAACAATATGGAGGTGGCCAAGGGGTTAGAAAGAGAACCGCTATACAATCCAGCAAACTCCCTCTGAGTCATATCTAAAGGAAATAAAATAAAGATCTCGAAGAAATACCTGCCCCCTCATGTTCACGGCAACATAGTCACAACAGTCAAGACAAGTCCTCTGATGGATGAAAGGATGAAGAAGATGTGGTAGAATATTCAATTTAGCCTTGAAAAAAGAACACGCTCCCATCTGTGACCACATGGATGAACCCAGAGGGCATTAGGCTATGTGAAGTCCAGCACAAGTAGAGAAACATCACGTGCTCTGACTCACAGGCAGAATCTAAGCTAGTCAAATGTAAAGAAGCACAATGATGAGCCGTCACCACCATTTCCAGGGCGGGTGGGAGGAGAGAAGGGGGATGCTGCCTGGAGCTTCAGTTATGTGCCATGACAGAATTCCAGAGACCTCATGGACAGACAGCATGGTGACTGCAGTGTACCTGAACTGCAAATAGGATTCACATTAAACCATCTCAATACACAGGATGGTAACTAAGCAGACAAAAATGGGTGTGTGAATGAGCGTGTTTGTGGGGATCTCTCCACAAAGCATACCTACTTCAAAACACTGCTGTGCCTCTTAAATATATACCATGGTATATGTCAGACATATCTTAATAAAGCAGTTTTTAAAACCTGAATTTAAAAAATTGAAAGCAGAAAACATAGTGTAAGAAGACTACGCAGAAGGAAGGAAGGAAGGGCATCAGAAAAGCAGAACACAAAGGGTACAGGGCCCTGGAAGAGTCCTCCAGGCCAGCCCTGTGGCCCGGGCAGGCCTAACTACCAAGCTTTCCTACCTGTCATTGGAGTAGCTAATGGCAACCTCACCCAGACAGAGGCAAGAGTTTCCCAGCCACCCTCCAGTTGAATCTAAAGCCATTGGTGTTACGGAATATTTTTCACTTCCTGAAAACCTCTGCGCTTAGGAAATACACGCATCGGCTTTTGCTAAGTACAACTTCTGGAAATGGTGAGACTGATTGAAATAAGTCCCAGAAACAACCCCTGCTCCTCCTACATTAGGTTAACAGAGAAGCCTGGCATCTTGTCTCTTCTGAAGTTCTCCAAACACATCAGGAACACAGCCTTTTGAGAGCTGTTTGCTGAATGGACTGGTTATGCCTGGGAGCTCCCTGTCCCGACCGTGGAGGGGCAGCCTCAGCCACGCTCCACATCAGAGTCCAGAAACAGGCTTCCCTGTCTCTCTGCTGGCGGCCGTGAGCAGCCGTAAAGTGGATTTCTGGATCCCAGATCCTTTCTTTCAAGACGGAAATGATGCAGATTGTGATATTAGCACATTTATTTCTGGGGGACTTGGGGCTGTTCTATGGCAGAGTGAAGTCCTCTCCTTACACATATACCATATTGTTTCAAACTCGTTCAAGTCTCACAATCTATAAACCCTCTCAGGTAAGACCATGCTGCAGAGCAAAAATGCTCAGAAGAGATTTCTTACAAGAAATGCTTCCTGAATATTTTTGTGTGCAATTGGTAGAAGGGACAGATTTTACAGCAAGTACACAGACACACACACATGCACACACGCATGCACACGTGCACAGACGCGTGCCAATGAAACAAACACTTCATGAAACAAGATTTAATCTTACTAAATGCAATACATTCAATCTGTTATTTTCTGTGTTGTTTTTTTTTGTTTTTTGTTTTTTTTTAATTCTAGGCATAGATTACAGGTTACAATTCATAGTTTGAATTCTTTAGCTGGCTTGCAGATAGAGAGGACAGATTGAACACACGTTTATCACCTCTCCCTTTAGAGAGTCTGTTAAAATGGTCATGAAAGAACAAAATGGCATAAACTCATAAGGACAAAGAACACAGAGAAGAGACTTCAACAAGTTCTGAGGTAACAAACCATCTGGTCTCCATCTCAATGAGTAACAGGAAAATGCACACCCAATGGCAGACAATCTTGGTTCCCTACCAGTCCAGCTTGCCTCGTTCTTCCTTTTAATAGGATTCAGATTTCATTTAAAATCCCCAAGTTCCACTGCAAAGTTGTGCTAGTGGGAAAACCCACCCCTTCTCCTTCAGTTCTAGGGAGTAAATTCTAAGGAGCCTTAGGTGATCAGATTATTTCTCTTGTCTAAGACAGTGATTCATTTAGGAATTAAAATCTACACATGATTTTGGACACAGGGCCCAAGGGGAATCTGCTGAAGATGAAATTGATTCTAGGAATTATTCCACAGCTTGAAAAAGAGATGTTTCCAGTTTCTCTCTGGAGTACGAGCTGCTGCTGTATTTCACTCTGGGAGGGGTTGTCCAATGCTTTCTGGCAGGACAGATAGTTTTTAGCACCTGGATCCCTCATGCTATAATTCATCTATGAAATGAGGCCACTTCAGACCCAACTTATCTCAGGACTTCTCATTATGCAATATAATAAAGCCATTTGTGCTATGAATCATTTTTGGTTAGGCTTTCTTCACTTTCAGCCTAGCATCCTAACTGATACGCCATAGTAACTCTATGAGGCAGATCATCAAAAATTTCCACAACACTGGGGACAGACAGAGCCTCCTAGAACGTCTAAGAAAGGGAAAAACTTGGCAAAATACAAAGGAACAAGAATGAAAATGGTGTTTGGCTTCGAGTACAGCTTTGGATATTATAAGAATAATCAATGCCTTTGAAGTGTTGAGAGAAAATGATTTTCTACCTTGGATTCTAAAATCAACCAAACTATTGATCAAGAATAAAAGCAGGTGAAAGCATTTTCAGACATGCAAGGATTAAGGAAATTTATCTCCTACATATCTTTTCCTGGGAGCTAGTGGTTGATGGGTTTCAAAAAAAGAAAAGAATAAGAATGAAGATGAGGAAGGATATGGACTCTAGGAATCAGCAAATCCAATCAGTGTGGGGAGTGGGTGAGGGGAATGTCAACCACATGGCAGGTCCCCCAGACCAGATAGGAGCAGAGAGGCAGAGTCCTGGGCAAGAACTAATTAGACTTGACAGAGTACATAGATAATGTGGCAGAGCTACAATGTGATAATCAGGAAGAAATGAGAGATCAGAATTTAGCTATATTGCTGTATAACAGACTACCACAATACTTAGATGTTTAGTCAATATTGTTTATGTCACACTTTCTGAAGATCAGGAGTCTGGGAACAGCTTAGTCAGGTGTTTCTGACTGAGAATCTCTTCTGAGGTTGAGGTTAAGATGATGGCTGGAACCAGTCAGCTGAAAGCTTCATCACAAACATCAGCTGAGTTCCAGCACAGCTCACTTCCTCAGCCATTGGCAAGAGACCTCAGTTCTTACTGGCTGGGAGCAAAAGATCTCAGTTTCTTTCCACAGGGGTCTGAAAAAAAGGATGACTAAGTGATCTCATACCAAGATAACAAGTTTTTCCCAGAGCAAGCAATCCATGAGACAGACCAAGGAGAAGGCCCTAACACTTTTGATGACCTAGTCTGAGAAGCCACACATCACTTCTGCCATGGTTCATTTGTTAGAAGAAATTCACCAAGTACAGAACACATACAATCCAAGGAAAATAGTGCTCCACATTTTGAAGGGAAGAGTATCAAAGAAATTTTGGACATTTTTTTCAATTGCTACAGATAGAAGTAAAAATAGTATGCAAACAATGAATGAGGCAAATGGATAACTCAAAAGGAAACAAAAGGTTATATTAAAATAGAATAATAATATACTATTAAGACTTTCTAGAAACAATATTAACATAGTTTGATATTATAAACAATGATTCTCTATTTAAATAAGATCAGTGATACAGCCATATGACGGGGAGGGAGAGGGATGAATTAGAAAGTATAAGAGCACTAATTTCTCATTAATCCCAATAAGAAATCAATAAAAAAAAAACTATAAAAGGTACTATAATCAAGACAGTGTGGTATTGGCAAAAGAATAAACAAATAACTCAATGGAACAGAATAGACATTTCAGAAACAGACCCAAACAAACATAGATAGCTGATTTTTGACAAAGAAGAGAGGGTAGCCTTTTCAGCAAATGGTGCTGGAATAACTGGACAGCCACATGCAAAAAAGAAAAAAAAATCTAGACACAGACTTTACAACTTTCCCCCAAATAAACTTTAAATAGATCCTAGATCTACATGTAAACATGAACCTATAAAATTCTTAGAAAATGACGTAAGAAAGAACTTAGACAGCCTTGCATTTAGGAATGGCTTTTTACATGCAAAACTAAAGGACATTTGTCCATTAAGGAAATAGTTGATAAGCCAGACTTCAAGAAAATTAAAAACTTCTGCTCTGGGAAAGGCACTGTCAAGAGAATGGCAGGACAAGTCACAGAAGGGGAGACAATATTTGCGAAGGACACATGTGATTAAGGACTGTTACTCAAATTGTACGAAGAACTCAACAATAAGAAAACAACAACTCCATTTCAAAATGGGACAAAGATCTGAACAGACATCCCACCAAAGAAGATATAAACTGGCAATGATGTATATGAAAAGATGCTGCACATCCTGGGAAATGCAAATTAAAACAAGGAGGCAACAAGACTAAGGTGGCTAAAATCCACACACTGATAACACTAAACGCTGGTAAGGATGTGGAGCAGCAGGAACTCACATTCATGGCTGGTGGGAGTCCACCACTTGGAAGATAGTTTGGCAGTTTCTTACAAAACCAATTATACTCTTAATATATAACCCAGCAATCGCACCCATTAGTTTACTCATGAGTTAAAATCGTGTTTCCACACAAAACCCTGCACATAGGTGTTTATGGAAGTTTGCTGTTAATTGCCAAACTTTGCAAGCAACCAAGATGGCCTTCAGAAGGTGAACAGGTAAATCAACTGCCATTCATCCAGACAATGGAATATTACTGAGCACTAAAAAGAAATGAGCTATCCAACAATAAAAAGATATACAGGCAACTTAAGTGCATCTTACTAAGTAAAAGAAACTGCTCTGACAAGTGGGCGATTCCCTTGCTTGGTTATGCCTCATCTTTCTCCTAACCTTCCACCAGGCACACCTACAGAAACAAGTCATCTTCTGAAGCGAATCCAAAACAGCCTTCACCCCAACAGCCAAGTAAAATGGAGCATACAAGACTATCAACTCCTCCCTCGATTTCTCCTGCTCCTCTCCTTTGTCACATTCTCTCAAAGTATCTTCTCTTCCTGTATCTGCTGCCTCACTTCTTAACTACCTCTGGCCCCTGCACTCCTACCAGCCAGATCTTATTAAAATCCCCAGTCAGTGCTGAATTTCAAATCTAATGGGCACTTTCCTATGCAATGACCATCTGCATCACTCTCCCTTTTGGAAATTTGCTTCTCTCTGGTTTTCAATACCCCCTCTCCCTGGCTCTCACTCCCCACATCCCCAACCACACCCTTGCCTCTTTGGTCGGTTTCATGAGCTCATTTCTTGCTGGTTCTTTCAGAGTTCCATGCCGGTTCTTCTTGGGTCCACTCTACATGCTCCCCATGGACACACTGACTTCTATATGCTTCCATACACCCCTAACTGAACCCTCATGACTCCCAAATTTGCATTATACCCCGGTTATCTGCAACAGGTCTCCCATAAGGAGATAAATCTGAGGTACAGGTGCAAGCATAAATTCAAGTACCACAAAGGCCAAACTTGATGAGGGCGAGAAGGGCTGCTCCATTCAGGGGACTTCTGTGGGACTCACGGTGGTGGGTGGAGTTCACAGTGTAGAGAGAGGATTCCCACTGGGTCCATTGCTGCATAGTCTCAGGAGCTCCAACATGGCGGACCAGCTCACTTGCACCTTCCTTGCCTGGGCCCACAGCTGCATCCTAGACCCCAGTAAGCACCCTCAGCTGCTCCCCCCAACATGTCTGGCTCCAGTCACACAAGTTTAGCTTTTAACTCCACAGTACCAGCATGCATCCATTTCATCCTTACTTGGGGGCAAGGGAAGCTATTTGGTCATTTAATAGGAAGACTCCACATTCTAAACATTGTTGATATTTAATTAGAACAACTAAAAATCACAGTTGCTGTGTCAAATAGAAACTGCATGGAACCCAGTAAGCACGAACTGTGCATTATAACCTACATCCTTGTGACCTGGCCATCAGCTGCTTGGATAGTACCTAGAAGCACTGTTGAAAGTCAGCTAAAAGAATTTAGTCCTTAGGATGTCCCAGAAACTGATGTGATGCTTTAAGCGACATGGAGCAGGTTAAAAAGCACAGTTTTCCTGTTTGGTAACTAATAATAAAATAAGGTTAGACCCACTGTAAAAACGTCAACAAGCTGGGAAAATGTTCAGAGCATAAAACTGGTGTCAATTGCTGCAAAAAGGCAGGTAGAAGACTTGGGGAGACTTGCTGGCCGAGGGTCAGGATGGTGAGGTGCTTTTGTGTAGAAGCCCCATCATTGCAGACATGGCAGGAGAGTCCCTTGGGGAACTGCAGTACCACTTCTGGGCTCAGCTGCAAAGGAGGATGGAAGCCAGCTGCAAGTGGCAGGATGAGGAGGGGTGTGTGCGGAGGCCACGACTAAGACCGCCAGTGCGTCAGGCATCTATGCAGAGGTTGAGGGGGACCAGTGATAGTGTCTAACAGCACAGGGCTGCTGCAGTCTGCGCAGAGACACCATTTCTATCTTTCTAGATATTTTCTATAATTACAATTCTCAGATTTGTATTCCAGCCCTGACCTCTCTCATGTGTCCAGACCATACGTCCCAGTGTGTCTTCAAAACATCCATGCATGTCTCCATAAGCATTTCCAACCCTATGTGTTCAAAACCAAAGGCTTAATCTCCTCCAGGGCCCCTGACTCAAGGACCATTATCCACTCTGCAGCTCATCTGGAACCCTGGAGTTCTTCCCTGATCCCTCCCACCGTCTCCACACATGACCCTGAACTCTTTGCTGTCTTTCTCATTCTCACGGCCTCTGCCTGGTTCCAACTACTATAACCACTTGTCTGGACTCTGCCCTATACGCCTCAGTTGTCTCCTGGCCTGGATTCGGCCCCACCGCATAATTCACTCCCCACACAGCAGAGAGAGCGAGCCCACGTAGAGGCCAATGACTGGCTTATCCTGGCACTCAGGGTAACTCCAACTTCCCAGGCTGGGCTTCTCAGGCCGGCAGGCTGGCAATTCTGGCCCGGCCGCCCACTTTCTCCTGTGAGCACTTCAACCTGCGGTGAAAACTCTGCTTATGTGATTTCCTTTCTCCACAAGTTCTCTTGCATCTGCCAAAACTTTCCAAAAGAGAAATCAAACTCCCTTTCAGGCTAAAACACAAAATAGAGTTTGGCTTATCTCCGGAGAAGGTCAAACTTCCCACCAGTCTTGTCAAAGCTGTTGCCTGCTTTAAAGTTCTTGAAAAGCAGCCACGAGTCCCAGCCAGGCCCTGGCCCGCGCTCCCCAGTCCTGGTCCCCGCCAGGCGGGACTGGCCTTCGCAGCTGATGCTGCAGTGCAGGCGCTGGATTTATGGTGCAAGGTCACAGGCCCGTAAATCTAGGCCCCGGAATCAAGGGCCATGACATTTTTAGAGCCTCCCCCATGGACCTGCATGAATATGAAGCAACCGGAGGGGAGCACATCTGGTTTCACTTTTGTCATTCACTACCACCATTCCCATCTGACAAAACCCTCCATCTTGCCAGGACTCTGTGAGGCGACAGAGACCCTGCCTCTCCAGACCCATCCTGCTGGAAAGAAACCCCCAGGACAAGATCAGCACCACCATGTGGACAAAAGCATTTGCCTGAGTTAAGGCTGGGCAGCTATCTGCCAGTTTGCAAGGTAATAAAGAGGGGCACTGGGGACAGGTGAGGAGGGGCACTGGACAGGTGAGGAGGGGCACTGGGGACAGGTGAGGAGGGGCACTGGGGACAGGTGAGGAGGGACACTGGGGACAGGTGAGGAGGGGCACTGGGGGGACCTCCTTAGGAACAAGGCTGAGCTAGGATGCATAGTGATGAGTGTGGCTTCTTGGTCTCTGTAGGCCAGACATCGGGTGGGTCACAGTGCAGGGCACAGGACCTCCTTACCATGCATACCTGTAGCCTTGGACAGACTGACCAAAGCCTTGGTGGACTCTCAGGTCAGGTCATGTGGCAGACACACCCGAGTCACAGTGCTGACTTGAATCTCACTGAAGAAGAGAGGTGCTCTGATTACGTGCTTCGGCCTGGGCTCCGGGGTCCCTACAGGAGCCAGTTCAGGAAAATGTGCCCCTCGGGCCAGAGCAGTCAGTCACCGCTCAGGGTGACAACCACCAGGGAAGCTCAGAACGCTCAGAAACAGGCCCTTGTGGTAAGTGGAGTGGCTTGTCCCCCATTGCTGTGCACAGCTTGCTCAGACACGGAGAGGGGTCGCCATCCGTCACCCTGCACTCCTCCAGCTATTCACCGACACAAATGCCACAGAAGAGAAAAAAGGAAACCATCTCAGCAGAACCCCTGCTGTGACCCTGGGGACAACCACGGCTGTCACACCCGCAGGTCTCCACGCCCTCCCCTCCAGGGTCCCAGGAGACACTCAGAATCACCCCAGCCATCCCTTGCTGTCCTTGCAGCCTGCTAATCAAGCTCCTTTCTTACTACTGTCCCACCATGTCCTCAGTTCTAACAGTGTTATTGGCCCTTAATTGCACACCTACTACGAGCTGGAAGTTGTGCTCGCGTTTAAGTCCATTCTTCGTCGAAACCTCCTTCAGTCCTGTGTGGTTGGCACTTATGTCCATTGTTGAAAAGTCAGATGATAAATGGAGGCAAAGTGTCCTCCTGTGAGTAAACCTGAAACTGAGCAGGTGTCTCTGCAAGGTAGTCAGGGAGCCAGGAGGACAGTCATCATGGGAAATGCTGCAGCATCGATGAAGAAGGGTCCCAGGTCACCTGGAGGTTCCAGGTCCCAGGTCACCCACCCTCTATGCCCCCAGCTAAACCCTGGTGTCTCTGTGGTGACCCCCTCTCTTCCCAGTTCACCTACAGCAGGTACCCCCCTGCACTGGGCTGCATCTGGTCTCAGGAGGAACATTTAAAAGACACTGACACATGGGTCAGGTCCCACCGCAGAGATTCTGATCTGTCTAAGAGGTGAGCCTGAGCCCCCAGAGGTTTAAAAGTCCCCCAGGTGATTCTGAGTGCCACCAAACCCGACTCCTCTTCGTAAGAAAACCAAAGGCTACCCTGGGGAAACCCGTATCTCTAGATACCCATGTGGGCACCCAGTCCCAGCTCCTTCCTTCCTGTTAAAGAGGAGAAAGCATGGACTTCCCCAGATTTCACTCCTCCACGGTGTCTCACTCAGCCTCTCTCCACACACACCGCAGCCCTCCATGAGTAGTAAACGATGTTCTTAGCCTCCAGGTACTTTCCTCTGACATTCCCATCAACCTTCCTAAAGGAGCTACCAACACAGTTTATCTCCACCTTCTCTCCTTCCAAATATTGACTCCCCTGCGCAATCCAACTGACCCCCTCACCCCAAGGAAACATACCGGCCAAGGTCACCGATGGCCTAATCCCCCTAATAGGCCTCCCAAACAGGAACCCACACCTTCCTCGCAGCTCTCTGAGGGCCACAGTCTGGGTTTTGTTCCCCCCTGCTGTCCCCTTCCCAGTCCCTTTTGCCAGACGACCCTCTCACCTTGCACCAACCCAAATGAAGCCCCCTGCTCTGCCCTTGCCCTTTGCTCCTGTACTCGTGGCCTTGCCCTGGTGATGTCACCTGCCCCAGAGCTTCCACAGACCACCAGTGGCACTGCCCTCTGAAGCATCCACTCACCACCCCACAGGCGCCTCTCAGTTAGCGGATTCTGACTCTCTCCTTCCTGCTCCCAACACCGCTTGGGCCAGCTGCAATCAGACACCAAATCTCTAACATCTCTCAGCTCTCAGCCTCGTCTCCCTATGTCAGGACTGGGTTACAGCCGCTGCCCCTTCTCATCGAGGTCACAAAACAACCTCTTGTTTTAAACCACCACAAAGGGCCATCTCAATTATGGCCACACATTTTCCGACAAGGATGAATGTGGGCTAGACTTAGTAACTTTCTTCCAGCAAATAGAATATGGTCAGGAAAGGCATTGTTGCATCCATGTGCTCTAACAAAAGTCCACAGCCTGGATGGTGTAAACAACAGACATCTGTTTCTCCTAGGTCTGGGGGTGGGAAATCCAAGACCAGGGCACCAGTGGGTTTGGTGTTAGGTGAGGGCCCTCCTCCTGGACGGCAGATGGCTACCGTCTCACTGTGTTCGCATATCATGGAAAGAATGGACTCTGGTCTCTTGCTCCTCTAATAAGACACCTTCCGGATGTGCCTAAGGCCCCATCCTCAGGCCCTCCTTTAATCTAATCACCTCCCAAAGACTCTACCTCTAAATGCCATGGCATCGGAAGGTAAGTTTTCAACATAAGGATTTTGAGAGGAAACTTACATGCAGTCTCTGCCTAACGGCCACTTGTGCATCACAGGAGCACACATTTTGGGTCGTCACAGCCCTGTCCAAAGATACCCATGAGGTTGGCAGGAGAAGAGCTGACCATCTGCCCACAGCAAGCACCAACCTGCAGCCATGAGAGTCAGCACCCAGGACTCAGGCAGCATCTTCGCAGCAACCTGGAGGGAACCCCCGGGCCAGGACCTCTCTCCCGAGCAGCTCCAGAAACCCTGACCCAGAGAACAACATGCTGTTGTTTTAAGACATGGTGTTTTGAAATAATGGATTATGCAGCATTCAGCCCTTGACCCTGATCCCGGCCAAGGCCATATTTTCAAAGCGCCGATGTGATTATGTCATTCACGCACTTCACTTTCTTATATGGATCTCACAACCTCCAAACGAATGGTGAAACTCCTGCAAGCTGTACCCAGTGTTCTCTGGGGCCTAGCCTCTTGGACCTCAGCTCAAGAGCACTTACAGAAGACTCTTGCCTCTGGCCGGCCACAGTTGGCTTCCTCCCTGATGCGCCTCCTCAGAAATCCTCCTTAAAGTGCTTTCAACATGTTCACTGACTCACCCATCCATGGCCTAGGAAACATTGTCTCCCCAGCACGAGAATGGCACAGCGTGTGGCAGGCATTCTAGAAGTCATTTTGATGGAAGAGAGGACAAGGTGGGAAGAAAACAAAAAGGGATCTAACTTCCACAGCGAGCCCTGATGGAATCAAAGAGAACAGTCTCATCGGGCATTCTCCGTACTAGCTCATCTAGATAAAATCAACTTTTGGGGTGGACTTCAAGTGCATTTCTTGGGAAATAATCTCTGATTGCTTTGCTTTTTCCCTTCAGGACCTGGGGAAGAACACCCTGTAGGGGGTGATGCCCCTCCAAACACCCCAGGACCCTGACACGGAGGCATCCCTTCAGGAAGAGCCCCCACCTGCAGCCATAGGAACCCAACCCACCTTGGAGCACTGAGATGTCCGTGTCATGTCAAGGGTGTGCCTTTGAGAGGCCTGACTGGATGGTGGGTCTGAAAGATTGTGCTGTCCGTCACTTTAACCACAAATGTTCCCAGGGATGACCGACGTGCCCAGTCCCTGAGGTCATTCAGGTGGGAAGAGACCTTGCAGGGGAGGAAAAGTGATGGTGTCCTGCACGACTCCTCACACTGACCTATGTTTCATCTACGTGAGAAAATGTGGGTTTTCGCCATTCCCATGAAAAACGTGAGTCAGGATGTCTGGAGCTCCTCCAGCGGTCACCTGATTGATGGCTACCTCACCACATGAAGGGCATGTCCGGTTTTACACTTAGAACAAAGCCCGAACCCTTGCCTGGCTGAGGGGGGCCCAGACCTCCCCTAGCCCGGCCTCCCCGTTGGACACTGGCCGTCTCCTGGGCCAGGCCCTTACAGGCCTCCTCTTGGAGGCTTTACCGGGCTGTGTCTTCCCAGCAGCCAGTAATGAACCCGTTCTTGGGAGCTCTCCCTGAATCATTTCATTCCCTGCCCCCAGATGGTGTAAGATCAGCTGAAGCAAAGAATCAGAAATAGGCAAAGGATTCCTGATCACATGAGATGAGAAGGCATCAGCAACTCCTTTCTTCAGCCCTAAACTGTTGTCCACTGGTGGCAGCCGACGAGGTGGCTCAAGGTGAGGATTCCTCCTATTTGCTTCCAACTCTTTCCTCTTTTGTCCTTCATGGAACATCTTTGACGTGTGTGTGTTGAATTTTCAGCCATTCTACTGTCATGTATCAAGCTCGTTCCAGGTGTGAGGAGGGGCACTAAGAAAGCACCCCTACTTTGCAGGAACTCACATTTCCAGGGGCTGCTGCTGCAACTGTGTCCTGCAAAGCCTACCTGTGGCTTGTTGTTTTCACGTGTTGTTTGATTCTATTGAAGGGACAGTGCACCCAACATGACAGGCTTAAAGCAAGCATCGTTGGAAACTAGCACCTGCATAGACCGTATTCAGTTCACCACTGCAGCCCCCTTCTTCCTTCACCATGTAAATGACCCCTCAGCTCTTTTTCTGAAATGAGTGCTTTCAGGGTTTGTGGCACAGAGAAAACTGAAGGGAACAAATTAGAGTGATGTCTGACATCACTGTGATGTTAACGGTTTATTTGCTTCTGATTCTTTTTAATTAGGAAAACTGAAAGAGGTCAAGGGCTTTAAACACTAGCAGCCTGGAGGCAGAGGGCATCTTTGGTGCCCTACGCTGGGAAAGAGAGAAGGACGATGCCTTCACCCAAGAGCAGCTCTCCGTAGAAGGTCAGAGATGAGTTCTTCACTGCTCATTGGCAGGAGCTGGGTAGGCGCACTAGTTGGAGGGAGAATTTAGCCACCTTAGGCCCCACTGTGGTGTCCAGTTATGGCCTCTCCTGGCCAGGCTGGTGCAATTTTTTACCACCAGAGCCTTCATCCTATTACAGACTAATCATGCTCTCCACATATGTCTGTCTCCTTGTTCCACTGTGATACCTGTTGATATTCACAGCTAGAGAAGAGAGTGAAATAACCACTATCCCTCTCCCCCGTCCACCCGAGTCACGTCCCAGTGTGCAGATTCTGGCTCTCCAACTGTGCCGTCTGCCCACGTCTCTGGGGAAAACCCTCCCATCTCAGCCGCCCACCAGCAAACTCGGGAACACGTGCAGATGAGCTCCCAGGAATGTCCACAGTGCCCAGCTGCGTGGCGCCTCCTGACGTGCCCACCTGAGGAAGGCGATCACCTGAGCCCCGCCACTTCCCTGATTCAAAGAAAGCACAGATCAGGGCCTCCTTGCAGACACAAGGAGGCCTGCTGTCTGGAAAAAAATCTGAAACAGCACATCAAAATCTGCAGCGGAGTGGATATTGGTGGAAAACCACCATGTTCGCTGTGAGCAAACCGTCAGTGGAAGACTATCACTGCATGCACCTCAGCACGTGCCCACGAGGGATCCTGTGGGAGGGACCGCTGTGTGCCCCACCTGCCAGTAGTGAGGTGCTCTGCTCACAGGGAGCCCCAGTACCTAACAGACGGCGGCTGCCCTCAGGGAGGGAAATAGCTGGGTGGAGGATTATGCCTCAGAAGAGCTACAGCAGAGCCTGAGCTGACATGATGAGGCACCAGCAGACTCCCACGTCCTTGCAGATGCGGAGTCTGTGCCCACAGTGCTTCTCTGAGCCCAGCTCAGCGCACACTGGACACTGGAAATGTCATGTCTACAATAGGTATGAGGCTCTGCAGAAAGAGAGAAATAAGACATAAATGCCCAGGCCAACAAAGAAAAATGCATCCCAGCCCAGCCAACAAGGCAGAAAAAAAAACAAAACTGCCATAGTGAAATGAAAGAGCCATCCAAGAGCAGACACCCAGCTCCGTCAGGAATGGCTGTGCTACCGGTCCTCCTGGTCACGGAAAAGAAGGCAACACTCTGCACTTTTGGGTCACATGTAGGCAACAACCAAGTCTCTGGTGTTTCCTGCTTATGCTTCACTTAAGCATTTACTGAGCCTACTGTGTGCCGGTAACTGTGCAAAGTGCTGGCAGAGCAGGTGAGAGCACAGTCCAAGTCCACCTTCAGAACTCCTCTGGCCAGGCAACAGGATTGCTCCTGCTCCCCAGGGCCTGGGAGATTTGGCTGGGCCCCCATGGCTGAGAGAGTGGCTGCAGATTGCAGAGTTCAGAGCCAGGGGACAGCAAAGGACGGAGCCAGGGGTGAAGCCAGGGTTCACTGAACAGACGGCCCTACAGAGTCAAACAGGTAGGGGACAGACACCAGGTGGGAGGCAAAAGGACTGAAGCCACAGCCACCAAGTCAGAACCCAGCAGATTTGGAGTAGAGAGCAAGTCAGAACCCAGCAGATTTGGAGTAGAGAGCAAAAGATAGTACCTGGGAGAGTCCCCAGGTGATAAAAGAGGTTCTTTCTTACAAGGATCCCTGTGTTGCACAATTCGGGTCATTACTGAAGCTTGTGTCCCTGGTCCTAAATCTGTCAAGTCTCCCACTTAACAATATTCCAGCAAATCTCAAATGCCTTCAGCAATGTCATTATTTGGTTTGCTACTAAGAAAGAAAGAAACTCAACAAATTATGGTACACCACTGATTTTAAATGTGTTCCAATCTCAAAAATGTGAAAGTAAGAAACCATGAGTATCGTAAATCAATGAAAGATAGCAGCTGGGCTATAAATATTTGGCTAAAAAAGATGAGAGGGAGATGCACTGACAGTGAATTTCTAGAAAAGATCGTATGATGAGTGGCACACTAGTTGGGATGCGCTTTTCCAGCAATGGTCATCCTGGAAACCCTGGGCAAACGGAAGGCGTGTCCCTGGACTCAGCCATCTCTGAGGTGAGACCATGAAATCAGGAGTCCTAGTCAGCTGGTTAGGGATCCTATAAATGTGGTTCTTTTTGCTGCATTTATTCTCCCCAGCAGTATCTCTCTTTAAAGTCACATTCATCTAGAAGGAAAAAGAAATTCATTTTGAGCACCTGGATATAGCTGGGAGTGTGCCAACTACATTAAGGCTTGTGATCCACCATTCCTCTCCTCAAGGGCATATAAATTGTTTCCTACCCCTGGTTGGGGTGGCTACCGCTGCACACACACAGAAAGGGCACACACACAGAAAGGGCACACACACAGAAAGGGCACACACACAGAAAGGGTACATGCACACACATACACAGAATTTAGTAAAGACGTGTAGTGATATTTCTCAACACCCATAGACTTGGGTCTGGTGGCTGGTTGGTCACAGGTGGGAGGCAGGGAGCTGAAAAGTTTTATGTATTAAGGGGAAGTTGAAAATATAAAGTCTAAGTAGAGTTCTTTGATGCTGAAGCTTGAAAATGTGAATTAAAGAGGAAGGGAAGGAAGGAGGTCTTTCTCATGGGCCAGTGGACCATGACAACAGAGAACACAGAAAGTGCTTCATACACTGTAAAGTCAAAAAGCACCCCTTGTCTGCATGCATGTTCCCGCTGGTCCCAGCAGCATTAGATCTGCAATCGCCCTGAGAGTGGAGCCGGGAAAGGTGACGACCTACTGCATTAGGCTGGTGGCCCTGAGGATAGGGCCTGCCTATATTTCTGGGTCCACTCTGCCGTTTGTTCTGAACCCCAGAAGGGGTTCGGGGAGTAGTAGTGGTTTTTCAGTGAAGGTTATTTCTTCATTAAGTCCTCCCCAGCAGTCATAACCACTGGACCTGAGGACATTCCTACTCAGATTCCTGCTCAGGGAAGACAAGGCTTTTCTCCAGGATGGACCACCCAGGACCGTCACACGTCTTTGCTCAGGTCTGAGGGAAGCCTCACGTTCTGAGTGTAAGGAAGACAGTCATGCCCACTTAGCCACAGTGTCAGAGCCCCGGGGGCCCAGAGCTGCTCTGGTCCAAACGCTTCTGGGCAGAGGGGGAAACTGAGGCCCAGTGAGGTCATGTGATCAGGGCAGGTCCCAGGTCTCTGGCTCCTCATCCTGCGCTATACTGCATGCTCCCCATGAATCTGATTCCCACATTCCCGAGCTCAGAGGGTCTGCACATCGGCCTGGGAGCAGTGATCCCAGCTCACAGAAGGTGGAGCCCTGAGAATGCAGACTGGCCAGCTCGGCCTGACTCTGCGAGCAGGTTTGCACTAGAAGAGGCGCCTTTGTGAGCTCCCCAGTAGGAACTGGTGCAGTGTCCCCATCCCTCTTCCCTGTGGCTGCCTCCTCTCTGGGACAGCCCTCCCTGCTTCTCAGGAAGTGAGGGGCATGTCTGCATGCATTTCTCAGCAGTAATCTTTGGGGTCACTGGGCTCCAGAAATGAGAACAGAAGTGGCAGTCGCTGTCAGGAGAGCAGGTGGTGGGCCCTGGCCGGGGTGAGCGTGGGCGAATAGTGGGAAGAATTACTGACAAGACGAAGACCAGCAGAGTCAAAATAAGCCCCCAGATGGTATGGGTGCAGGTCTGTGTCACTGTGAGCTGCTGAGTGACAGAACAGGCACACAGCTTTCCAGACCGCGGCCATCAGGGCGTGTTTCCTGATAACAATTCACTTGCTCAGTGGCAGATGCAGCAACTGAATGAAGGGACAGTGAAACAGATGTGTCTGCTTTGGAGCACCATTTAGGTGCTCGTGTAAACCACATACCATCTACACACATGTGCACTCTATCTGCACCATCTCCGTACACACATGGGGAGGATTTGAAAAGCCGTGCGGCAGCAGCTTCCCAAGTGTGTAAGAGGTGCTGGCTTAAATGCTTAGGGTGCATGTGAAGAACTCCTTTCAGTGAAAGAATAGATGCCAAGGAACCATGTGCACATATGCTGAATATGTGCTTATATATCTCTCTCTGTATATCATATAATCTATACTATATGTCACATAGACTATAGAATGTATATATATACCACATGCCAGATACTCACCATGTCCTCACTCTCTTTCTCTCCATATATATATATATATATATATATATATATATAATATATCATATACTATCTACAGATACACATGTACTATATATGTGTACATGTATATACACACACAGGTCATATACTCTATATATACCATGTACTACACACACACATACACCATTGAATATCCATATATACTGCACTACAAATATACATACATATGTATAGATCTCTCTATATACACACATACCATATGGTGTATATACTATCTATTTATACCATGTACTCTCTCTATACACCATATCTTAATCTCCCTCGCCCTCTCTCTATATATATGCACACACATACATATATATGTCTATACTCTTTACTCAATTTATATTGCACACATAGATATGATAATATATATTTCCAGATGGCCACTACTGAGTTAAAGTGGTATAAATTCCTGACACTGCAAATTAGTATCTGATTTGTAATCACTTGTATTCTGAAAGAACTTCCTGGGACGAGGATGAAAACACTGAAAATCCCAGTGTCTGATGGTTTGCCTCTTGTCAGCTTAACCCCAATTGCCTGCAATAAGTCCAATTAGTGGCAAATCAGCTTCGCCTCATTTCGTCTGATGATGTAAGCGTTGGCAAGAGCATCTGCCCGCACCGCCAGGGCGGAGAGGGAGCGGCGGGCAGAGCACGGGCACCACTGTGTGCCGACACTGCTCCAGCCTGGCCCCCCACTCAGCAGCATGAGGCAGCCATCCTCTCCCTTGTCCCGTTCTCCGGGAACCCTCTCACAGCGCCCATTCCTTAGAAGAATGAGCTGTCTTGCATGGTGTTCAGTTTTTATAAAAGTTAAGTCTCTTAGGTACAGTCCTAGAACAAAAAGACTGGAAAATTTAACTTTTAAAGCAGTCTCTTTGATCTTTCTTATCTCTCCCTGTCTCTGCCTTTAACACACACACACACACACACACACACACATACACACACACTCTGCTGGCCCAGCCCCCAAGGAACACGTCACTTCTTGTCGTCTCCAGGTCCTGTGGTCCCTGACTTGGGTGCCTAGATGCAGAATGATGGGCACAGGTGTGAACCCCCAGGGACGGGGCAGCCTGTGGTACCAGGATGTGGAAGCCAACAGCGCAGGCTCCACATGACACCCGTCCTGCCAAAACCTTCTCTCTGCCTCTCAAGGTCACAATACTACGTTACGAAAGAGTGGAAAAGCACAGCAGAGAAAACAGGCCGCAGGGACTTTCCTCTGGGTGAGAGAGGAGAGCGCAGGAGGGAATGTGTCCAGACACCCCAACAGCCCCTTCAGTGGGCTTTGAAGAAACATGATACAAAGACAACATGAAAGATGGGACAATCGGAAAATATTTTAATGTTTTTTTAATAGAAGAAATTCTATCACAAGCACTCATGTTCTTCACAAGAACAAAATACTTTTCCATCATGCTTCAGAGCAGTTGCTTTTTGTTAATCCCTTGCAAATGAAGGTGGGACGAATGTTCTCATATAATAAACATTTACCTTTTTTCAAAAACCACTGATAAATAGTCCAGGCTAATGAGTCCTTGCCTCTCCTCGAGAACATGGGAGGACTGCTTTTCTGGAGAGAGAAAAAAGAACCAGCTCCTCAAGTGTCCTGACAGAAGACCTGACTGTTACAGGTGGGGACACCCTCGGTGATGACACTGGCTTCCAAGGGACTCTAAGAGAGACACTTTCTATACGATGCTGTAGTAACTATACTTCAAGTCTTGAATTAAACATAATTTAACAACAAAAAACAAAACCCCTCTATAAAAGGAACACTTTGTTTTCATCTAAGCCGTCCTCGCAGGTTTGAAACTGTTTGGGGTCTTAACTCTTCCCAAGGTTATAGCAAGTGGTTTAGAGTAAGATTAATCTCGTGGGATTCCAGGAAGCTTGCGGGGGTTGGGGGGGTCAGGCACTTGGATTTTATTTCTGACACAATTTTCATTTATTCCCAGACAGCTCAGCAAAGAGGTCACCACATTACCGGATTACATCCTGGATGTAAAATGTCCAGGGGAGAGGGCCAGAAATAGAGTTGGACATTCCAGGAGCTTTTAAGTCTCCTATAAATTGGTAGCAGCCGCTAGGCCTTCTCCCCACCCCAGATGCTTTCCTCTCCTGGCATCTCCTAGTGGCTGCCAGCACTAGAAACCAGTCCTACCAGTTCCTGAGCCCACAGCCACCTTCTCTGACTGTCTGAACTCTGGGCCTCTTTCCCAGAGCTGGCCTGCAGGGAATCAGGAATTGGCAAGGGGGTGCCAGAGGTCACCTCTGCGGCCGGGTCAGAGGCAGATCACACTGCCTGGAGAAGCCACTGAGGGCCAGGTTTCCACTGAGAGACCCCTACTGATCACACTGATCCTGGGAGAGCCATGACCTTTCCATCCCAGCCCTGACCACAAACAGAGGCTGTGGGCGCCTCCCTGGGCACCACCTTACATCAGCTGGGAAGGATGTGTGATGCCTGGACCAATATTTCCTGGTGTGCCAACCCCAGGGTGGGCTGCCTGGCCAAGCATAGGGTAGGGGAGAGGAGGGAGGAGGTGCAAATCCACTGACAACGAATCCAGCCCCTTCCTGCCTGGCATCTCAACAGAGAAGGTGAGAAGGGAGAGAGCGCAATATTCTCCAACAGGTAAAATGAAAAAAGCCCATTCCTTCTTTTTGAATGTAGTTTTCTTAATTATCAAATAATTAAAATGTATTTTTTTTTTTTAAGTTCAGGCAATGCTCTGTGGATAAAGCCTTGTGGATAAAGCCATCGGACATAGTCCACATACATCACTGGGGTTCAACACCCAAGGACAGTAGGATCTGCCAAGATGAATAACTAAATAAAGAAAATAAAGTGCTCCTCCCTCCTCTCTCTCCCGCCCTGCCTGCCTCCTTGCCTTCATGCCTGCCTGCACCTTTCCTTTAATTAAAAAAAAAGAAAGATAAAGAAATAATACTGCCTACCCCAAGGTACCCATCAATTATCTTTAACATTTTGTCAGATTTGTTTCAGACATTTTTCTGAAAAATAAAATAAAACGAAATGTAACTTTAAGGACCAGGAGTACAGCTGCCCCTCTTCTCCCCAGAGGATGTGGTCCAAGACCCCAGTGGGTGCCTGAGACCTCAGAGAGTACAGGACCCAATATATACTCGGCTTTTTACCTGTGAAGAAGTTTAATTTATAAGTTAGGCAAGGAGATTAACAATAACCAAAAATTCAAGAGAACAGTTACAACAGTATTCAGTAAGAAAAGTTATGTGAATGTACTCTCTCTCTCTCTTTCAAAATATCTTACATAGGGAATGTTTTCAGACCTCACTTGACGGCAGGTAATGAAACCGCAGAAATGGAAGCTCTGATAAGGGGGACGACTGCACTGGAGCAAATGCAACATTGAGTGCGCCCCGTTCGCCCACAGCTCTGCTGGTTAATGCTGCTGCTTTGCCCTAGTCCCTTGTGCTGAGTCAGGCTAGTAACCTTAGGTAGCACATGTGTCCTGTGGGCCTCATATCCTGCTCACCAAGACAGACTGAGCACGCACCAGGACATGAGTGCAGACTCTTCCAAATCCTGGAGCAGGCAGCCCCCTGTCTACCCCCCAACCCCCTCAGGCCTCCAGGTCCCTTGTCGCAGGCTGTGCACTGGCACCGTTCGGCTCCAATTCCACCTCCTAAGCATTTCTATGAATATAGGCTTTGTGGACTGTTCATTCGTGTGATATTAACCCCAGAGGGAAATCAAAGCAGAGTCCTTGTTTGCCTTGGATTGTCTGCCATGAACATGCACCACCGTCTGGTGCTGAGAACATGCTAGAAGGAGATCTGCGTAGAATAAGTGGGCAGAAGATCTGTGTAGAATAAGTGTGCAGACTGAAGGCAGCTCGTCGCAGAATCCGAGGCGATCTGAGGAGGCAGAGGAGGCCTGGCATAATATCCTGTATTATCCACATCCCAGCAAGCAACTGGATGTCTACCTAGCCCAGTCCCCAGAGCTGGGTCTTGGAGGATGTGCTTTGCACAGAGTGGGGCCCTGTGTCCCTTCAGCTACTTTTCTGACACCACTCACTGATTTTCTCCAACTCTGCTGCTGAAACATCCCAGGGGGTTCTTAGGAGCCCAGGCACCCCAGCAAACCTGTGTTTTTGAGGATGAGAGTAACACCTATCAGCTCTTCTCCTTCTAAATGGGGAGGAGAGGGGAGCATGGGAGGCAGCAGGGAGCCCGAGGTCTAACTGACAAGGATGCACTTCACAATTCCTAGGAGAGCTGGAGTCGAGCACGGCTGCAATTCAGGCAGGGCAGGGCCATGTGTAGGCAGCCACACGCCTTCCACTCCTTGCAGTCTCATGTGGGAGACTTGCAAGCTTTGCATCTTGCTTACTGGGCAGCCTTTACTGGCCACCCCTCAGAGTCAGCAGGACTGTGCCCGGCTGATGACAGCTGTTCCCTTGACTTTCTGGAGGAGGAAATTGACCGGGGGGTTGTAAAACTGTGATAGGAACTGAAACTGGCCTGTTTTTCCCTCTGCCACACGCCCTGTTTTTTACAAGCATGCACACACACACAACCAAGGCAGGAGTCCCATGTCAGAGCGGGTGGGACAGAGCCGGCTCGTCTCTGCTAACAGCACTCGTCCAGCATACAGCTGCATTGGCCGTTCGACAGGCCAGTGGGCAAGGCGGTGTTTGGGAAAATGGACTTTTAATCAAATCCAGTGCTTGCCATACTGAGAGCTGATGGGCATGCACAATGAGGACTTCCTGTCCAGACCATGGGCAAAGCGCCTTTGTCTTCTCTGGGACGCTGGCAAGACAAAAGCCTTCGCAGGTGAGAGTGGTTTCTGGAAGCACAGGAATTCTCATTAGTGGGTTAGGCTACAGCACCAAGCCTCCGTGCCCCCAGCAGAGCCAGTCTTTCCAACAAACACTGCTGCAGAAAGCTGCCCACTTTGCCACAGCGGCAGGGAGACAGGGAACCTCCACAGCCCTCTGCTGCGCTCTGCCAGGACTGGCCCATCGCTGCCCACCCAGATGGCTGGGGAAGGGAAGGGACCGCTCTCGCTGGACTTCAGGAGAAGTAGTAGTGGCCTTACAGAGAGAACCCCGGCAAAGAATCCTTGAGAGGAGGAAAGATGAAAGGAAAAATTCGTGAATAATGGAGCTTTCCAAGAAGGATCACATTAGGGCTTTATTTATTTATGCTTTTTAATAGCGAGTAAAGATGCCAGGCTGCCTGAGATTTTTTCCATCAAGCCCTATTCATCCCCAAACCAGATCCCTGGCTTTCTACATTGCCAAGCCTTCTGCCTTTTTATTACTCAGACTTCAGTAAATGTTACAGGTGTGGTCCTGATCTGACCTTAGCCACACCTGAGGGTGTCTGCTCAGAGGCCAGTTCTCTGTACCAATCACCCGGCAGTCACCAACTCAGGGTCATGACTGTTTCCTCTGAGCCTTACTCTACAAGGAAAAGATGCCTGGTGTGTGACATCACCAAGGCCCAGCACTTAATGAGGCCCGGAGGCCCAGGAGCATCCGAAGGGGTCCTTGAGGTCCAAATATACACACTCTATCCAATCCAATATGGTAACCTCTAGCCATCTGTGGTCACTGAGACAGTCTCAGATGTAAAACATACAAGGGATTTTGAAGACTTAGTATGAAAAAAAGAATGCAAACTATCTCATCAATACATTTTTAGTACTGATTATATGTTGAATTACTAATATTCTGCTTCAATTACATTAAATATAACATTGTTAGAATTATTCTTACTTATTCTTATTTTATTGTGGTAAAATACACATAACAAAATGTAGTCTAACCATTTTTAAGGATACACTTCAACAGCGATAAGAATATGTACACGTATACAGCCATCACCACCAGCCATCTGCACAACTTCTCCATCTTTCTTAACTGAAACTCTGTCACCAGTGCACACTAACTCCTCACCCTCCCTCCTCCAGCCCTTGGTAACCACCTTCCTGCTTCCTGTCTATGCATCTGACTTCTCCGGGGACCTCCCACAAGTGGAATCATGTAATATTTGTTCTTTTGTGTGTGGCTTGTTTCATTGTCCTCAAGGTTCATCCACATCCTCTTAAAGGCTGAATCAATTCCATTTATGTATAAATCATGGTTCCTTTGTCCTTCCATCTGTCGTTGGACACAAGGGTTGCTTCCAACTTTTGACCATTGGGCATAATGCTTCTATGAACATTGGTGAACAAATATCTATCTCTTCAAGATCCTGCTTTCAATTCCCAGAAGTGGAGTTTCTGGGTCATATGGTAATTCTATTTTTAATTTTTTGAAGAACTACCATGCTTCTTTCCACAGCAGCTGCACCTTGTCCACTCCCACCAGCAGGGAACCAGGGTTCCAATTTCTCCACATCCTCATCAACAGTTGTTATTTTTGTTTTATTTTGTTTTTTTATAGTTGCCATCCTAATGGTTGGAAGATGGTATTTCATGGTTTTTATGTGCATTTCCCATGTGATATGTGATAGTGAACTTCTTTTTAGGTGCTTTTTGGTCATTCATATCTCTTCTATGTAAAACCATCTGTTTCCTTTTATTTTTAAGTATGGCTACTAAAAAATTTAAGGTTATATATGTGACTCACATCTTGTTTCTACTGGACAGCTCTAGTCTAGAATGAACAAGACACAGCTGCTATCACACAGGAATGTTTTGACAATGAGGAACCCTGATATTTAACATGTGGAAAACCAATAACCAAGGTCTCTAAGTGTCTTTCCAGCAGTTACATTTTATGATCTTTCTCGGCTCTCAGAACTTAAAACAGAGCTTCCATGTCACAGGAGACGATGTCAGGAGTCAACCCCTTGATACATAAAAGTCTACTCGATGCAACCTGGCAGATTCAGGGATTCAGAGGACCCTCTCGCCTCTGCAGCGTGGGCTGGCTCCTGTGACTGGGGCGAGCTGACTTCAGAGTCCACGGAGGTCCTCGATGAGGAGTCATTCATATGTGGAAAATCTGTTAATAACATTTTGCACTCATGGAACTGAGGATAGAAAAGTTGGTCTCCAGGGAAACCCCAGCACGAGTGAGACCTTCCGATGACAGAAACTAAGCCTGTTCCATGGGAAGACTAGATATTATCAGAATGGAGCTCCTGGGTCCTGGGGTGCAGACTGAAAGCTTCTCCCCTGGTATGAAGACATCCTAGAGTCCACCGGTCGGTCTAACCCATAGAGGACCCTACAAGCAGATCCTGGGGGTCATCAGCTGTGTCCAGCAGAAATGAAACCTGTTATTTCTTTTTCCTAACTAAGAAGGACAGGCTTAAAGCCAGTCTACCTTGGACAATAGTTGGTAATGTGTTTCGTTGTGTTTTTTTTTTAGGAAAATAATAGCAATATTTTAATGCCATGCAGTAAAATAGACACCAGGCAAGAATTATAAATCAAATTAAAACACTATGACCTAGTCACTTATTATGAAAAGATAATGTAAAGACTAATAGTAAGTCAAAGATATTTGAATGTGTTGGAAGGAAATGCTATGCAAATATAAAGCTTTATAGTTTATAAAGTGTAGCTTATGTAAATTTTCTTGACTGTTCTGGATTCATAAAAATGCAGGGAGAGCTGACATCTTAGCAATACAAGGAAGTCATACCTTGATCATTTCTTTTATACCTAAAGTTCTAAATGCAAAGTTCTGTTTAATAAACTCATCAGCTCTCTCTTATGTCAGTTTCCTCACATGAAGAATTAGAAATATAACTTTTTCTAGACGACTTTGGGGTTTTTGGTGGGGCTGTAATGAAAAAATAAATAGGCGAGTGTCTTAAAAAGTCAGAGTACCATAAAAAGAGTATTCTAAAAGTAAATATAATTCATGTTACTAGACTTTCTTTTGGGGGGACTGAGAAATAACATGATTTTATAGAAAGAAATGAAGAGCTATCCTGGAGCTGTTAAAGACATAAAATGCAGAATTTCCCACCCGATCCGCCAATGTGGATCATCTTTTTAGGACCACGAACATCTTTTTGCGGTGTACTGTGTATCATAATGTTCATATTTAAGGTGCAAAAGCATTTTTTTAGGTAAGCTGGATGTGGTACACGTGGTAGCTAGGTGGTTTAGCCTATTTTCCCCAACGAGCGCAGTCCACATATATCCCAAGGACCATGTCGGCGTCTTCGGGTTGGGGGAACAATCAAGATGAACAACTAAATAATATAAATCAAATGCTTCTTCGTCCTCTCTTTTCCTGCCTATTTGCCTTCATTCTGGCCTGCACTTTTCCTTTAAAAAAAAAAAAAAAAAAAAGTAAGGTGGATAAGGGTGAGAGAGTTAAACAAAGAGAACTGAAAATAATACTGTAACCTCTGCTATTATATGCAGACAGTTTCCTGAAAGTGGCAGCCAAGTTCCTGAAGAAGGAACGTGTGTGTGTGTGTGTGTGTGTGTGAGATGTGCTTAGCCTTATAATTACATAACTTTTAGGGACTATGTGCTTTTCTCCATCCTTCTGTCTTTTCAAAAGAGGAAAGAGCATCAATACAAGCAGTGCAGGTCTCAGAAACCTTGCAGCTTCTGTCTCCAGTTCTTAAACCAAGGTTTCGTCGAGGGCCTAGAGCCCATTCCAGGAGCAGCCGTGGCATCTGGGCGGCAGCAGGGGGAGGTAAGGACACAGGTGGCTGTTTGTCAGGGTTTGGTTCGCACGTTTCTAGCCTAGAGCTTTGGGTAAATGTTTAGATTTCATTTTAGGTCTCATGGTGCTCAGCTCCTCAGAGTTAAAGGCAGGCCTCTGCATGCCACACTCCCACACTGTCTCCTCTCCTAGCCAGTGGGAAGTCAAGAGGTGAGAGAGGAAGGGAAGGGAGTGAGGGGTTAGGGGAAAGGGGAAAGTAGGGGGGACAGGGGCGGTTCTGCAGCATTTCCAACTCTGCCGAGAAGAGAACCACTTTGCAGGCGCATCCTTCCTCCCTCTCCCTCTCCCTGGGGCCTGGCATCAGGATAGGCTTGTTTACACAGCTAGTTCTGCTGCTTTGCAGTTGCTATAGCAACCACCAGGGGTCAGTTTATGAGAGGAGAGGAAGCTTACTTTTGGGGAGTTAGCCTTCCAGCTCCTGTGCAAAGTCCAACTGAAAACAAAAGGCCCAGGCATCAGGGAGGAAACACATTGAATATTTCCTCTGAGCAGAAGCATCACTGGGAACTTAAAACTCCTCTCAGTGATGCCACATTCCTTCCTTGCTGATAGGGGTGTCCTGGAACAGCTGAGATGACAGCCGTGGCACTGTGTCTTCCAGTGTCCTCTCCAGCCTCCACTCCCCCCTTTAAGCCCTGAACAGCCTGCAGGCCTTCCTTAGTAGTTAAGATAATAAGGGCAGCTACCAGGGCTTAATTAAAGCAATAACTTTCATTACTTAATGTATTAACCTAGGATCAAAAAGATCTTTACAAACTGTTATTTCTCTGTTGTTTCTCAAGAAGGGAACGGAGGCAGCACACCATTGGGACAAATGCCCAGCTCAAGGGCCAGCCAGACAAAATAGATCTGCTCCTCCTGTAGGGATTCGCTCCACCTGTAGGGAGATACTCCTTCTATAGCAAGATACTCCTCTGTAGGGATCTGCTCCACTTACAGGGAGATACTCCTCCTACAGGGAGCTGTTCCACCTGTCCAGGGTGTGCTGGGAAAATTCCCAGGATACCTGTGGAACTTTCTAGCTCTAACCTGACTGGCTAAGCTAATTTAAGAAATAAAAAAATACAGGATGCCCAATTAAATCAGATTTTCAGATAAACAATGGATTTTTTATAAGTCTATCCCAGGTAATATTTGGAACATAAAGATAAGAAGTCTAACATCCCGTAATCCTAGCTTACCCTTCCTCCTCATTACCATCACCTTCAGAAAAGGACAAATATGAGTTCTCTTTCAGAAGCAGTCAAGTGCCAGGGGACCCTTTAAGGTGATCTGACCCTTGTACACTTCTTGATCCCAAGAAAGTGAAGCATGGTGATTTACATATATGCAAATAGTAAGCCAGAGATAAGGCAACCTGTCCAGGTAGGTGACCTCCCCTGACATCCAAACACCAGCATGAAGACTTGATGGCTAAACAGAGAAGAGTTCAGTGACAAATCTACTTCTATCTTTTCACTAACAGTAAAAGTCAGCTTCCTAAAAGTAATAGATTTCTTTGACAGAAACATTTTTTAAGTGCATTTTGTAAAGCACTTGTTTCCAAGAGTTACAGTGGGAGGTGGCCTCAGTGCCCGTCTGCCTGGCTCTTTGTCCACACATGTCCATGGGAGGAAACGACCTTTGCTTTGATCAGAATCACACTCTTCCCACCGTGCCTTTTGCTAAGGTTTTGCGGCTTCATTGGCAAGAGAAGGTTAAACGTGGCTCCGCGCACGTTTGCTGAGCTTGCAGAACTTCTGGAAATACTGGACTCCTCCTTGTGATGCCCCCCTACATCTGTTTTGATCCTAAATCCACAAACCCCAAACATAAGGCAAATACGTCAAGAAGCATAAACTTACTTGCAAACAAAGTAAACAGCAGCAGCGGTACATTGCTCAAGGCTTCTGCCAACTCCGGCTGCAGTGTTCCCACAGCCCTAATCCGAAACAGGTAATTAAAGGAAAGCTGTCAAGATAAACATCATGTACAATAAAAATCTCACCTGCTGCTAACTCTAAAACTCTCAGTATGGTTTTCCCCAAGACCTACCCTCTCAGAAAAAAGGTGTTATTGTAGAAGCTGATGCTACGGTGTCTGGAGTTGGATGCTCCCACGTGGTGGCTCCTGTTTCTGAAGGTGACCTAGGCACACCTGTGGAAAGTCTGTGACTTGGTCCCCTTGTGGGCAAAATGAAGAGATACTGCATCATGAAGTGCTTCGTGCCTACCCGCAGGGTACTCTGAGGACAGCGATAAGTTACTCTTGAGCTAGTCAAGCAAAAGGCAGGCAGGATGAAATGGGATCATTTGTGTGGGATCATTTGTTGTTTCATCATCTGTTGTTTCTCAAGAAGGGAAGGGAGGCAGCACACCACTGGGACAAATGCCCAGCTCGAGGGCCAGCCAGACAAAACAGATCTGCTCCTCCTGTAGGGATTCGTTCCACCTGTAGGGAGATACTCCTCCTATAGCGAGATACTCCTCTGTAGGGAACTGCTCCACTTATAGGGAGATACTCCTCCTACTGGGAGCTGCTCCACCTGTCCACTTTTTAAACCAGCAATGCGATTTGGGAGTTGGGATCAATTTAGTTTGGGTTTGTTTAAAGTACTTTGAAAGGACTTCATTTCTGAAATATTATTTTCACTTATTTTTTAAAAATTAAATTTTTTTCTGAATCAGTTTTTAATACACCCTACTTTTGAAGCTCAAGCTGTCAGACAGTCTCATCACACCATTCAACAGCTGTTAGGTGGGATAATCACCTGTTTATCCTCCTGTCAGTAATTCAAATGCTAATTGCACTCTAGACTGGCTTACGTGCTGCTCCAGCTGGACCAGGTGCCAGCCCGTAGCGGGACAAGACCGTCATCATGGCTCTCTCTGCTCACTTTTGCAGGCGCAGAGGAAAAGGGCACATGCGTGTGTGGGCACGCGCGCGCGCGCACACACACACACACACACACACACACTCTCACACATGCACACACGAAAACCCATCACTATTACCAGCACCTCGCTCTTGCACGGTTGGAGGTGGTGTGGCCACGGGAGCAGGGGCCCCATAAGCCGGCTGAGGAAGGCTGGACCTGCCCCTTATCTCCGGCCAGCACGCATGTATTTCTCCTCTGTCAGCTTGTACATTGCTCTGATGCCCTCAAACCTCTCCAGGTGGTGAGATTCATTCCAGTCATTATACTGAAATTTCAAGACAGTTATTCTATAACTCCTTTGAACTAAGCAACATGATATGCATATCCTATTAAGTTGAAAACACTGAAGGGATAAAATTCTTTTGAATACTCTAATGCACCCGTTTGATTAAAAAAAAAAAAAACTCCTTATTTTTTAAATCCTGTGTCTCTTTATATGAAGATAGAACACGAAAATAGATTTAAATACATGCTGGAAACTAGAAAAGTTCAGAGGCAAAATCAGGAAGGATATCATTTCCTTTAAGAAAGGAGTTGCCGATGATAAATATTTAAATATAAGAGCACAATTCAGTGAATATAGTGTCCCTTTACAAAGCATGTGAAGAATTTATAAACACTTAAAAAATAAATGATTTGAATTTTAACCATTCTAAATTCAAGCTTTTTCCTAAAGATGGATATTATTCATATTTTTTTCAAACACCTTTGCATAGTTTACTTCCTTTATAATCACTAATGTTTTATAAATACAATTAAATATGTCAAAGATGCCTTTGTCATTAGATTGGTACCATATTTTGTTTTAATTCACTTTTATACTGAGGCATCTGGGTGGCAATTCTTTTGGGAGCTGGAGATCTGCCTACATAGAGTATTTCAATCAAGTTTCTCCTCTGCATGCCTACCTCAGTCACAACTTTACCAGGGGCTATGGAGTCCCAACTGGCATAGGAATTAAGAGCAGGAGGAATTATGCCTCTGTCTGAGGCAGTCTGAAGGAGTATTCAAAGCGCAAGCTTTGCAACCAACCAATTCAGGTGTCATTCTTGGTCACTCCACTTACTAGTTTTGTGACTTGGGTAATTACTTCTCTTTCTGAGCCTCAGTTTAACTGCAGCAATAGTGAAATCATAACATCTAACACTTCAGGTTGCAAGGAAACTAAACATAAAATACCTCCTAGACAGAGCCTGGAAGATTGGAAAGTTCTCACCAAATGTTGGGTCTCTGGCCTTATCCCTAAGCCAGTTCTGATACACTCTGTGCATTGAGAAAGCAGAGAACTTGGCACACAGACAGCATTCAATAAACATTTGGAGGGTGATGAGTTAATTAACTGGCTAATTAATTCATATAACCAAGGACTTTCCATAAAAGAACAGCAAAATCACAATGCCTTATTTCTGCAGAGGTTTCACAGTCTCTCCAATGAATGAGTCATGTCTAGAGGGTCACATACTGCACAAGGAGGAATGGATGCTAAACAGGGCAGGGTGAGAGCTTTGGGCAGGATATTTCTCCATTTCAACCAGTTTGTCCTTTTGTCCAACTTGCTTTCAACCAGAGCTCTAGACTTGTTTTCCACTGTTGACTCAAGAAAATGTAGTTAGAATAACAGGCTCTCCTGACTTCTAGACAGTTCCTTCCTTCGGTATTATTTTGTACCTCCACAGAAGGACAGCAGCTTCTCCTTATCTGATTTTTTGGTGTCAGCCCATAACACCCCCAAACTGGATCATGGGTGGCCATGACATCCTATTTTTCATGACTTGTTCGCTCAGTGAGTACTCCTGCCTCATATCCATGACCGTCTTGAGAAACTGTGAGTTATATATTCATAAGAGGAACCTACCATGTCCCAGAAACTAAATTGCTTTCTATGATTTTAGTCAAATAAAAAGCCAGTGGTTTTTTTTTTTTTAAATATAAGCAATTAAATCGCTGTAGTCTAAAGAAAATACTCCCATGCAAAAATTGTATCAAGTTCTAAGTTTATGTGGGAAAGTAAAAAGCAAAGTACAGTAGGAATTAGCACTCCCATATTCTGAGTAGCATTATTCCTAAAGCCCCAAAGTGGAAACCTCCCAATTGCCTATCGAAGGCGGAATGAATAAATAAAGTGTGGCATACACATACAATGGAAGATATCCTGAAAAAACAAGGGAACTTTGATGTACAAGGACAGTTACTGGATGATTCAACTTAGATAAGGCACCTAGAGGAATTAAATTCATAGAGAAAGAAGGCAGGGTGGTGGCTGCCAGGACCTGGGGCTGGGAATGAGGAGCTAGCATTGAAAGTGGGCAGAGTTTCAGTTTTGTGAAATAAAACAGTTCTGGAGATGGGTGGCGGTGGATAGTACGGTGATTTCACACAAAGATGTAAGTGTATTTAATACCACTGAACCTGTATCTTTAAACATGCTTAAAATGCTCAATTTTATGTTCGGTCTGTTTTAACGCAGTGAAAAAATAAGCAACATGAGTGGGGAGAAGCACTAGGGAAACTCTTTCCACCTGTCCATATATGTCTCTGTGATAAGAGGTTTTTTTTTTTCAAGTTTGCTTTAAAGGATTGGACCTCAAATAAGAGGCCATTTGAGGAAGGCACAGGACCTCCCGTTTCCTTCTCCAGATGTCCAGACATAGGATTGTAGCCAAGTGAAAGTGTGGTGAAGTTAGAATCCCAGCAAGACCAGTTCACACGTTGTTCCTGAAAACTCACATTCCTCTCCTGCAGACTCCTCTCCAGCACAGCAGACAAGGTGATCAGATCCCCCCAGGCCCTGCTGACGACTCTGATAGGACTCCCCAGGTGCTTCCTCCTCCCCGGGGAGGGCATCACCCAAGCCCCACATACAATGAAAGGAGTTTTGTTCACCGTGTATAGAGTGAAACCCGGCTCACAGGCACTAACATTTTCACAAGCAAAGAGTTGTCATCAGAATGAGCTCGAATGTTGAAAGGTTGAAAGATTTTACAGTGTTTCTCAACATACGATTTAAAATTCCACTAAAAGCTATTGGTCGTCATTGCCATTATTTAAAAACGCTTTTATTTTCTGTTTTACTAGAGATGTAGCCTATCTGTAAATATACGACATTTCGGAAAATGGGCATATGCCTCTTGTAGCCCACATGTCCCCAGATTTTACAGACTTTTGGTATTTTTCTTTTATAGTCAAATACACTCAAGCCACCACCTCAGGAAGGCCACGCCCTTCCACTAGTCAGGACCCAAGGGGGCTAGGGCATGGGTGAGGATTCATGCTACCAATTCCTGAGAGTAGAGAAAAGAACCCAACAATGGGGATCAGAGTGCCCTCACCTCTCAGAGACCACTGTCCTAGACCTTTTCTCCCCACAGACCCCAACCCTTACCTCTGGGACTATTAGGGGTAAACAGAATTCTTTTGTTGTTGTATTTTCATTCATTAAGAAATGCTCTCATGACGTCAAGCTTTTCTTAAATAGCACTTTCCCAATGAGATTTGCGACTGTCACGCTTTTTAAGTCTACAGTCCATACTCTTCTACTCCTGATCTTCTGGCCCTGCCAACCTGAGCTGCATTGCATGGGACAAGACTGAGACAGAGCTCCTGAACACACTAGACAGGAGAGGGAAGGCAGGATGTAATGGCGAGACAGGCAGACACCCAACAGGCTGCCACCGGGCCCCAGCCATCCCTACAGGGAGCTCTGGGCCCAAGCTGAGAAGGGGTGGGCCTTTGCACCCAGGTCAGCCAGACGTTTGTCAGGAGCTGTGCCCTGGGAGACACATAACCCTGGGCTAGGCAGTACCCAGAGGCAGAGTGCAATTCTTGGTGCAGATACAACTCTGAATCGTCAACATTTCAGTTTCAGCAGCTGGGGAACAGAGATGCCTTGGCTCTGATGAGGGACCTGGGTACCTGCCCTACTTTTTATTTTCCACAGCATCCATCACTACCATAAACTGCATTCTACTACTTATTGCAGCCGAAGATTGTTGACTGTCCTCCCTCCTCAGCCACCAACCCTGTAGACTAGAAGCTCTGTGAGGACAGGGGTCTTAACTACTTTGCTGAGGAAGGGGCATAAATGCCAAGAGCAGTGCCTGGCACACAGCAGGCACTCCATAAGTACTGGTCAATGAATGAAAGTATCCACGACTCTCAGGTTAAAGGTTTAGATAAAACTCAGAGTGTTTCTCTTCCTTCTAGCAGCCATCAGCACAGAGAAGGGGGTGGAAAATCTTTTTCCCTCTCTTTCCATGGCAGATATGAAGGTTTTTTTCTTCTCTTTCCTATCACATCCCAGTGGCTTCCCTCCACTCCCAGCCTGGTCTTGAACTAGTCATCTGGTCTCTCAGGGCCTCTCCCTCCTTATTCAGAAATGAAATGGAACTCCACCTGCTCTTCCTTGTTACATATTCTAAGACTCTCTTAGACACCTGCCATTTCCCTGGTGTTATACTTTTAAATATTCCCACTTTGAAATTCTGTGAAGGAAGCATCACCCACAGCATTCTTCTAACCCTCTGTGAACAGATAGAGACAGTCCCCTTCTGAGCAAGAACACTAGGAAACAAGCCCTGCCAGTTTCCAAGAGTGTATTCTAGAACTCATAGAAACTCTCATCAAAAAGTCTTCCTCTTTTCTAAATTCCTCCTGGCTCCATTAGTCTGTGTTGATCTTTCTATTAAGATCATTTTCATTAAATCCCGAGTTCCTCCTAGGAGAAATAAAAGTATATCTCTTCTGGAGTCCATCAGAGTGTCTAAAATACAAGTTCTCTGTAACTGGAAATTAATGCATGAAAGAGTCCACGCACTTCTAAGTGTGAAATATTATCCTTCACCATTCTCTCTTTTTCCAGTAAATAAGCTTAATGAAAACAGTTTGACCTTGCCCAATTATAATTTTGAATGAGATTTGCCAAAACATAAAATATTAGAATCTTTTTTTTTTCCCAAAGAAGAAGGTAGGCAGACAGCAAGAAGGACAGAAGAGAGAAGAGGAAAGATATTTTACTTATTTAGTTATCTGTCACCCCCACCATGGGTTCTTGGGCTATATATGATCAGCACCCCAGGCATGGGCTTAACATCTGAGTGACCAGGGCGCACCTGGTATTAGAATCTTACCTTGTCTCACACAGATGAAAAATATGTAGAAATCCATCAAATCTATGACTTCTTTAAGTGTCATTACATTGAATAATGTGGTGGGCATATAACTTCATACAATATTTAGCCCTGCCCATGATTATATAGCCCATTTTTGACCACGATTACAGAACTTGGTGGAACCTGACTTTACAATCTGCTCTTTCTCAGTGCAGTGACTGAATCTGCCGCACTGTACCGGGATTGCTCCCAGGAGCAGGGGCGAGGAGTGGGCACCATAGGAGACTGAGAAACTCAAGAGAGGGTGAGTGATAGGGAGCTGGGGTCCAGGAGCCAAGAGTCTCATGGACTGAGAGCCCTGAACATTCTGCCTTCCACCTATTCACTGAGTCATACATAGAATTGTTTCAAACAGCTTACACAAGCAAATTTATAGTGACATTGAATTTGCTTATGCAGCCCTTTATTCTCTAACTACATAACTGTATCTATCTTACTTGGGGGAGTGAACAGTCACAGGCACACTGCCCCAGTGCTTTCACACGGCAGCCTTTGCCAGGTGCCCTGGGTCTGGTGTCCTTGATGTTCTGGCAGCTCCCACTTCGACCTTGCTCTGTTTTCTTCCCCCAACAACACTGTCCCTCACAGATTGCATAATATCTATATTAAGGGGGATCCGAACACTTACAGGGACCAGGCTGATAACTAAAACACCTGTGGTGGGGGTGGGAGACTGCAAGGAGGTGAGAATCAGGAGACAGCCATTCACGAGTCACAGAATGTACTACGATGGCTTTTCCTTTCTGACACAAGTATGTATACAAGCAGTCTTTTTCGTTCAGTTGTGTATAGACCTACCTAACTGAATCCCACCCTCTCAACCAAGCAGCTCATGCTGTCAACACTCGCAGACTGTCAGGTATCACATCAACCTCACCTTGAAGCTTCTGCCAGCAATTCAAGACTGATTGCACTCTCTGCCCAGTGTACAGCGTCCTCCCCAGAACTCCTTCGCTGTTATCCTACAATTCTGTCTCCCTTTCTCAAGAATGTGCTCTCCTTTCTGAGCATTCAATGACTTCCTCTTTCTTGCTTTATCACCTTGTTTGGAGACTCTGACCTCCAGGGGCTTCTTGAGTAGGCTGAGAGGTAAATATATTGAGCCTTACAGGTCTAGAAAATGCCTTTATTCTTCTCCCACAGGTTCCATCAAGAGTCTAGATTCTAGAATGGAATGGTTTTCTTTCAGCTATTTAAAAACATTACTTTTGTCCCCTAGCTTCCAATAATACTATTGAAAAGCTTTTCTAACTACTGTTTCTTTAATGTTTCTCCATCCCTCCCTCCCTGCCTCCCTGCCTCTCCCTTTACCCCACACCCCACCCTCATCATCCACCTCTCTTGATCCGTATTCTGTAAATGTGGGGAAAGTATTATAAACGTGTGGGCTCACTATCCACTTTATACTGAAATTCCAATCATGTGGCATGTATTTCCAAACCCCCAAAGTATGGCAAGTCAGGGCCATATTTGCTGATTATTACAAAGCCTATTGGCACAGGAGCAAAAGATCTGTGGTCAGTCACATGAGGTCAGTAACAGGTTATCACAACAAAGCATGAAAGGAAAACGAACAGATATCAGAATCTCACGACTTAGTACTCTGGGCTAGCTGGCTTTCCCCTTACACTTCAGAGAAGGCAGAGGAAGCCCCTTGACCCGTTTCACAAGATTCCTCTGGGTTTGCCCAACTGCCTCAAGGTCAGCTTCCCTGGTGTGGGTGGACAGTCGGGTGTGTTGGCGGAGTTCTGTCTTTTATTCACCAAAGTTGCCAGTTTTGTGTGTGTTGCTTCATCCTTGGAACCAAACCAAAAAGAACTCTGCAATCCTAGAAGACACACCATGGGCTACTGGGCCAGACTCTATTCCCTTGACTCCAGAGTTCAAATAGACTGGGTCCTAAGCTCAGATCGCCATCCCACTGGACTAGTTGGCTGGACACCCAGCTCTAGACGTGGCTGATATGGTCCGTGGACCCCAACTGTGGGTGGAATTGTTGACAGTTAACACTCACCAGAGAGCCATCCCAAGAAAGACTTTCACCCTAGAGAAACAGAGTTCACAAGGCAGTACATGGATTCCCCATCACTGTCACCATCGCCACCAACACATTCACACCTGCGATTGTTCACCACCCACTCGTGCCGCCTCTCTTATAGACAGCTAGTCTCCTCAGGAAGGATTAATCAAAAAGTGAATGCCTCTCAAAGAGCTTGCAGAATGAGTAAGAAGAGGTGAGAAGAGACAGACACTGGGTTATCTGCCCACAAATCAGGTGAAGAGGATGCATGGATGAGCCCAAAACACAGAGGATCCTGGGCTAGCGTGACCTGAAAGTCAAAAGGGACCAAGCCTACCCATCTGACAAGACAAGAGCAGAGGAAGTTCCTCTAGTCAAATACCCGCTGGCTCACTCAGGACAGCCGCTCTGAGTCAGGAGAAGCCCATGAAAGATTCAAGCACACACCAGATGGAAAAAGAACAAATTACTCAAAAATAGAAAGTAACCACTGAGGGAAATCCCTCCTCCCCCCTCCCTGCTCCCTTGTTCTAAAAGTAGCTGATTCTTTCAGGGCTGACTTTCATCTACAAAGATTGGAAAAACAGATACTTCCCCCACCCCACGGCCCCTCCAAGCACTTTATTTTTATTTTCCCCAACTCTTTTTTTAATTTAAACCACCATAAAAACTAGAGGGGCAGTTTAATAAATACTCATTCGAGCACCTGGATGCAGTCATTGTTATTCTCCTACATCAGCAGACTCTCTGAACTATCCAATGCAGGATCAGGTGTCATGACCCTTCACCCCTAAATATGTCAGCAGGCACCTCCTAAGAATCAAGTCATTCTAGGAAGCCGCAACACCAGCTCACAGCTAAGATAATTAACACACATGCCTTCCTATCATCTCATACCCAGTTCATATTAGAGGTTCCCAGTTATTCCCAGAGTATCTTAGAGCTGTCTGGTTCTGTTCTGTTCTTCATCATCTTCATTTTTGTTGTTGTTTTTACCGGCTTCTGTCCAGGCAAACACACCACATTCCATTGTGATACTGTCTACAGTATAATGTTGTTTGCTTGTTACAGGTCTTTAGGCTCTTTTTAATCTCTCAATCTACAAACAGTCCTCCACTTTTTATTCATAATAGAGTCTTTCCAAGAGTCCGGGGCAGTTTTCTTGTCTGATTTCACATATTCTGGAACTGTCGGTTTTGTCATACTACGTTTCACTATATTTTCCTGGAAGTTAAAGGATGGATCTGGAGGCTTGATCAGATTAGGGAAAGACATTTTTAGCAAGAACACTTCAGAGACTGCGCTGTTGCTCAGGTGACCCCTTGTCCAAGAGCGTCTCACGAGTGGTGCTCACTCAGCCTCGGTCACCTGCATCGAGTAGTGCCTGCCAGGCCTGTCCCTTGCAGAGCGCCTCTCCCAGGCAGTTGTGGGTAACTCGGTGTAACATACTGGCCTGTGTGAATATCCTGTCCTCCACCAACCATCCATCCAATGACTTAGCATCTATCGAGGATCCTTGTCAATCACAATGATTAAATCAATCACCCATCAATAATAAAGTGCCTATGGGGTGATTTGGAAGAAGAGAAAGAAGTGTTGGGGAATTAACAGAGAACTGGTAAATAGGGACTGGAAAGCTAGGAACGGAGCAAACTCTTCCCTCGGCTTGGCCAAGGTCCCTCCCCGTGACATTCAACTATGTTCAGAGTCACAGGTCCTCTAAGGAAACGCTTGTCTTTCGTGAAGAGAACAACTTGCTCTAAACTGTGACTCTCGTAAAAATTGATGCATTTCAGTGAGTCTAGACATCTAAAGTTGTCCTGAACTTCATCTCAAGATTAGCAAGGAAACCTATTGAATCAGGCGATGGGGTTGGTATGTCTCCACAGAAAGCTTTAAGAATGCTTGCATCAAAGAACATTTCACATCTACTATCTATTTAAATCACTTCAGGTTATCTCAAAACACCGATCTTTTTTAAGACAGTCAGTAGTGAAAACTGTGTTCTGATTCTGGGACATTCTGATTCTAGTTATGACAAGCAAGATCCCAAACCCCACAAACAGAAATTAAAGATCCTCCAATAGACCCTTGGCAAAGAGCTCACATCCCGCAAGTGGTGGAGAAATTCTATAATCCGCAGTCGAACCTGAGATACAGTAGCAAACAGGCAGAAGGCCGCGCAGTGAGCTTTCAGACCTGAGGAATCAGAGAAGGTGTCTCCCAGGGCCTCCTCCAGGAATGGAAAATTATTCCCCATGGTGGGAACTGACTTCTGGGCAGGGGGCCAGTGCTGACTCACCAGGTAATTATGAAAGTTAAACGTATGCTGCGCTAGACAAGTTATGATTTCATGACTCCCTGGAGAGGACTATAATTATTTCAAGGGAAAAATTTTTTTAAAACTTCTGGTTTTAAAGAAATGCATTTCAATACTGTGCAACTTCTAATTTGCTTTAGTTTTATTTTAATGTATATTTTTATAAGAAGAGAGAGTGAAGGGAATTATGTGATCAAGCAAGTAGCATTGGGGTGCCCCAGCTCCTAAAGGGTTGGGAATTTAGAATCGGTGTCCCAGATAGCAGATGCTAGATAAAGGATGAATAGACAAATTCTTCAGATGCTTTTTTTTTTTTTTTGTAATAAAAATACTACAGTGTCTCTTGTCAGTAATGTCATCTCTGCCATCTTGTGTGTTTGGTCTTGATGTGACCCATTACCAACAAACTAATTGCAGTTTTACATTCCCTCCTTCCAAAGTGAATGCAAATTTGCCAGACTAACTTTTGGTGGCTAGGGAAAACCCAACTAAACAAAACATCTTAACTCTTCCAGAGGGAGCTGGTCAGAAATGTGTAAGAAATTTGTCACCAACAACACAAGCTGATTATTCATATTAGCCATGGTTCTCTTTAAGAGCCAATTCTGGCTTTAAAAATAAAACCCCAGTGGGGAAAACGTCAGTCCAATGACCCTGATGCATGTCAAAATTGTGTGATTTTTGCTCCTAATGAGCATAACTCATATCTTTTCAGTGAACAAAGGGAAATGCTATCACAGTTTCTCTTAAAAACTTTAAATAAGGAAAGCTTCCCTTATGTTATAGGACCTGTAAATTCTGTTTGAAGGTTCTATTCCTGTCCCTTCAATCATATTCTCTCTCGCTTTTCCCTTTCATCATTAAACAGAAAACGAACGTGGTCATCATCTCATATGATGTATGACATGTGACTGTTAAACAATGGGACATGGTGGATATCCCGGCCCCTGAAACAGAAGTGATTAAACAGAAGGCCCTTTCCTGCTGGTGTCCAAGACACCAAGCAGCTCTCCGCAAATGGACGCCCTTCATCTTGCACAAGAAACGTCCATTCCTTCTTCTTTGCTTCTGAACACAATGGGAGCTGTTAACAGAGCTATCACATGAGTACCTGGAGCCAACAAGCTAGAGCATTGCATAAGGTGTGCCCAGTAAAGATGCAAGAAAAAATAATTGAGAACTGCCAAGAGAGGCGCCGTCTGAGCGTAACCCACAAGACCCTGACATTGGCAGAGTGGCTTTCAGGGACTCCTGCTCCTAGCACCATTCTTGTGCTAGAAGCAGCGCGGGCATGTGCGAGTCTCTGCAGGAGGAGGGCAAGTGGGTCCATCCAGCGTGCAGCCATTACAAGGATTACAACGGTAGCATAAATGATGTGCATGCTCAGTCTGCTAGAGGATAGAAACTGCAGACCTTTTAAAGCAAGATATGAAGCTCACAAAAGCTCACATGTAACATGGTACCCAAACCAAACTTGATTTTTTTGACAATTACTGCTTCAACTACCTCTCTGTTTTCCCCCTTCTGTTTCTACTTCTAACATTTCTGTCTTTGAAGTTAAAAAAAAATTTAAAGACTCTCTGTCTCTTCCTTTGTTTATATCTTTGGCAGCAAGAAGCCAATCCCTGAGAGCTTCCAGGAGGAGGCAACACTGCCCCGTCGCTCAGAGCCAAGGCCCAAGGTCAGTGTGTTGGGATTCCTGGGACTGCTGGTGCTGGCCCAAGCAAGTGTTTTAACCTCAGTGCACCTCAGTTTGTCCATCTATAAAATGGGAACTATTAAAACACCTATCCCACATTGTTGTGCGGATTAACTTGAACCATCCAGGGAAGTGTTGGGCACTGTGCCTGAGAGCAATCCCTACTGTGCATTACTATGATTGCTCTTGTGTCTATCACCACGCTCCCGAGTGGTCCCAGCTAATCCCTGAGCGCTTCCTCTGCTTCTCCCAGATAAGCTTGGTACAAAAGGAATTTCCTCCTCCAGGAAGCTTTGACTGCAACAACAAAAAAAACAAAAACAAAAACAAAAACACTGAATAATAAATAATGAAATAACAATTTGAAAAAAATAGCAGACCTTCATACAACAGGCGAGCTCCAAGTCAGACTGCCTGCCTCCAGTCAATAAAAATTCCCCTGGAAGCTAGTTTTCTAGGGCCATCTTCTTTCCAGCCACATTAGCCAAACAGAAGAATTCAAAACAAAAGTTCTGTCCTGGTGTCCTTAGACTTCAGATTAATTTAGTTGACAGAAAGGAGCAAAGGAAAGAAGAAAGGTACATATACAATGGGTAATTGCTACTTGAACTTGTTCCATGCACTAAATGTAATACTTTTTCAGGCTTTCTTTTGTTTTGTTTTGGGGTTTGAGGCTGTGGGTTCTGCTTTTCGCTTTTCTTTTCTTTTTTTTTTTTTTTTTTTAAAGAAAGGTGCAGGTAGGAATGAAGGCACGTAGGCAGTCAGGAAAAGAGAGGAGGAAGACTCATTTCTTGTTTTATTTACTTGTTCATCTTGTTTGCTCTCCGTGGCCCTGGGTCTCAGACCTGGGTCCTTGGGACAGACGTGGACTGTATTCGGTGGCCTTACCCACTAGACCTCCAGGATATGCCGGGGTTTAGGGGTCTGTGTGTGTCGGGGAGGTGGGGTATTGGGGTGTTGTGGGTTTTTTTTGAGGGAAGGGCTGGCTTTCATTATTTAGATATTCAAGCACTAGATTTTTACAAGCTGGAAAACACTGACAAATGATTTCTCCCACAGAACTATAACCACACATTCCCAGACAGTGTACATCTACGGTTGAGCTAACATTAATAGACATCACCATTCTATCAACTACACAATAAAACAAATTATTCAGTATCCTAATATTAAGTTACACAGTTCAAAAACATATAAAATCTTAGACGTCTGCTCAATTCATTAGCAAAAGCTGCTTTTCTTTATTCTTTTTTTTTTTTTTTTGGTAAGAAAGGGTGAGAAGAAAAGAAAACATAACATTTTCAACAAAAGTATGTCGGCAAATAACTTATACAGGTATGAAAAATTGAAGATTTTCAAAAATTGCATGACTAAGAGTTGTTTCAGGCGTACCATGGTGGAGTAGCTGTTGAGTCTGCCACCTCCAACTGAGCATAGTCTACACACATCCCAAGAACCAGAGTTCCCATCCCGGGGCTGAGGGAACAACCAAGATGAATAACTAAATAAAAATTAAAGTGTTTCTTCCTCCTCTCTCTTCCTGCCTGCCTGCCTCTTCTCACCTTCATTCCTGTCTTTGCCTTTCTTTTTTTTTTTTTTTAAAAAAAAGTTGTTTTAGCTGTAACAAAGAATTTCTACTTAAAAATGTTTACAAAGTTAAAAAGCATATTCTAAATTTTTTTCACAAGACAAAGGCAACATTTTCCTAAAAATAATTAATAGCCTCCATTCTTTTTCCAGCCCTCCCTGGTAAGTTCCACCCCAAAGAACAAACATTAAAGTTAACTGTGAGGATTTTTTGTCTGCAGACACTGAAGACTTGTCCTTCTGCACAATGTAGATTTCAAAAGGGAGGTTTTCCATAAGAGCTCAAAATGAGATTTATGGAAAGATATTAAATAATCACAGTAAAGCTTGGTTTAAAGGGGGCAGTGGGGCCGGAGGGTCTGCGCATACTTCAAGGTAGCAATGTCAAGAATAAAAAACAACAACAAAAAAAATGTGAGCAAGTAAATGAACAGAGAGGCCCAACTTTCTGTGTTTAAAATGACTGAAGAAATACACTACTTGAGGTCAGAATGTTCCTAGTTCCTGGGACTTTCCTTCTGTATGACACCGAAACTGTACTGGGTACTTTGGCATGAGATTTAAAGACAGAACTCAATACTGTACGGTTTTGGGGAAGGCCCATTGGTACCAATGAGAAGCACATGCTAAATGCTGAAAAGCAAGACTCTTCTGCAAAGTGCCCAAATGGATTATAACCCAAATATAGAGGTTATCATTCTGACAAGCTTGTGACCGGGTAAACCTGCTTTTCAATGGTCCCATGGAAGCTTCACTAGACTGATTCACTAAGTCAACATGGTGGCTGATATATATAAAGATTAGGTCCTGTCTCAAGCTACACTTCCAAGGCAGTGCAGGGGACAGGCCAGTTTTGTTGAATCCAACAGTTATTTTCATGACCAGTGGCAGTTCTGAAATGCAGTCACATGCAGTCAGGGTGACACTCCTACAAATACAGAAGAGGCTTGCTGTTAAAAGCTGCACTTCCTTTCTTCTTAGGAACTATACTGTATCTGCGTATTTCATCCCATCTTCACATCTTGCTAGGGCAACAGCACTGGAGTGCTCCCAATTCCACAACAGAATGAGCTACACTGTGACAACCAAGTTCTGTACTGTTAAGCTAATCCTTACCTGGTTTAGCAATCTGCTTGGTGCACCATCATGGAAGGCCAATGGAGTGACAGAGTCCTTTTCTCCTCACCATACTTCGTAAGTTGCTTCAGATACTCTTACCACTGTGGTAACTCCATACTTCTTGAGCTCCTCTAAACATCTGTTGAAGTCAAATTGGTTGAATTGTGTGTGATAAGAAATATCCTGCTCTTGTATGTGACTTCCATAACAGCTGGGCAGTTTTTCCAAGCCATGTTCAGTTGGTTAAATACTCTCAATGGGATGCTGAAAGATTTTAAAACATTGAATATAGAAATGATACAATTAAATGAGTCTACTTCAATATTGAATTTCTACTCCACTTGAAATTCTCAGCACTTTGAGTATCAAGCTGGGAGTCACGGGGAGTGGAATGAGTCTCTTTAGGGAAACAGAGATCCTTCAACCAGTGGTTCTGTGACAATGGGAGGGAGTGTAGCCAGGGCAGGGGTCTCACCTGTCCAGGCCAGCACCTTGCAAAATGTTCGCAGAGTTTCAACCCAGCACTCTGTATCCAGCTTAACAGCTCTCAGGCTGTTTTTGGTGGGGCAGTAATCATTTATTTCTATAGTTGACTTATCTGTGTAGAGGGTGTGCTGCGTCTTAGCAATATGACCCCCACACTGCTCTTCAGGAGCTCTATAGATGTGTGCCCAAAAGCCATCTTTATCTCTGAATCTGTGGCCTCCCACACAGCAGCCCCCGGTGGTGCCAGTGGGTGCTGGGCAGCACGGTAGTGGCTTTACAGGTGACGGTGAGGTAGCAGGCTTTGTTTTGCCACCCAGGAGAGTGTGTTAGGTTCTAGTTGCTGGCTTACTATGCTTTTTTTTTTTTTTTTTTTTGCTGTGGGAGGGACAAATAAGACTCTTACTTACAACTGACTAGTGAGCATTAAACAGAAGATGTACAAAGATGAAGTAAAAACAAATCCCAAGAAAATAAATCTTCCTATTCTGTAGCAAAATCAGTGACAGTTGCCTATTGGTAGAACAAAGCTAATGGTGGCCTTCATTTCTTCACAATCACAAAGCCTGTCTCAGGGTTCCCCCAAGGTGAACTAACTTTCCAGACAGGGCTCTTCTGAGCTTTGGGTGACTATCCTCCCACCTCTACATCCTCCCAAACCTTCAGGGTTCAGTCATTGAATTCTCTTCCCTATAAAACTAAAGTCTGAGGGTTCTGGGATATGGACACACCAACAAAGGCACAGCAGAAATGGGCAGACAGGAGCCTCCAATGCTTGGCTGCCTTCATGTCATTCTTCTGTAGACTCACCCATAGAATTCGTTTTACCTAGATTGTGAATCTAAGCATTAAATCTCACCACTAATGCCCAATTCCTACCACCCACCAAGAGGCAATAAAAAGTTAAATCAGGTACTATTTCCTTAGGTTCCCAAGAGCTAATAATTTAAAATACAAGTTTTTCACAAGGGTCTATTTTTACCCCCAAAACGTGAAGGTCTGTTTGGTTGTTACTTTTGATCTGTTGGTTGGTCCTTGTTTCTGACACACATGCTTCCTTTGTTACCTACTCTTCACCTTCAGCAGTGAAGCTTTTCCTGTGCATCCTGGCTTTCTTAAGTCAAAGTCAAGACAGTAATTTAGCCAAAGGAGAATGCTGAAAAAATTGGCTCAAGAGAGACTGAAAAATTCATGTATTAGTATTCATTAGCTGAGAAATTTTCTAACCAAACACGCTTCCTCTCCAACAAAGATGATAGAACTATTATTAGAAAAATAAAACAAATGATCCAAATCCATTTCCCACTTTTCATTTTTTTTGTTTTTGTTTTGTTTTGCTTTAACCAGTTTCCACAGTAAGAAATATACTTACCCTTTGACCTGGTACACAAACACATACACTGAAACAAATGCTTCATAAGCCAGCTCTTCCACCAACGACAGGCAATGCACTTCTAAATGTTGGTTGTAACTTGGGAAATAATTCACAGTACTAATGGATTAGAGCTCACAACTTGAAAAAACATGCCCTAGAAAATCACCCAAAGGTTTCCTGATGTGAAGACCAGCTTTCTGATCCCCATTTCAGTCACTGATGGAACACTTTACCAAATACCAGCCTTCAGGAAAAACTACTTTGATACTTGCTAACATAGCATGGAAGACTTTAATCAAAACTATTGTAAGGAGGGGTATTATAATGGAGAAAAGATGAAGCTCAGCTCTGAATACAAGGAGGAGTGGAGACTGACTGTCAAGGAACAGGATGAGGGGGGTCACTGGATGGAAAATTATTAAGACTTTTGGGATTCTTGCTGAAGTTGACCAATGACATATATGTGAAGCACAGAGGTGAAGAACTTGGGTAGATAGCAAGGGTGAGGGTGATTCTCACCAAACTGACTTACCAAGATTCTTGCTTAGACTGAACTAGGCAGGCCATGGACAGGAGGGGCCAAGATCAAGGCCTAGTTGAGAAAAAGCTCAGGGAAGTATGATTAACACTTGCTCAAGGAGGGAATCCTCGTCATGAGCTAGTCACTGAAAGATGGGGATCGTTTTGTTATCACTGAGTAGATACCGAGGGTATCTCCCAGAAGGCAGTGTTACCTCTGTTCAAAGAATGGCCATGGGACTTCTCACTGAATCTCTGATGCCACTAAAATTACAGGGATGGAATTAAAAGAGATCGGGAAATATCTTTTATTCAACAAACAAAAGATAGCAACCATCCTGTGGAACATGTGAAGTAGACAGAAGCAAGCAGCAGGTGGGCTGGGGAGTACAGTAAGAAAGGTAGCCAGTCCTCTTTCAGAGCCACAGAGCTCTCAGCCTCTAAGGTGCCAGACACACAGGAAGAGAGCTGCAAGTCTCGGGGCTGCAGCAGAGGCACAGACTGGAAGTCTGGATAGGATCTCCATGGGCCCTTTCCTACCTCTTACCTTCAGCAATTCCCCAACCGCATGTACACTGCTGCATCTCAGTCAGGGACTGGACAAACCGATGTTGCATTCTCCAGATGTGGGGACATCAGACACAGTGTAAAGAAGGGGTAAGTGAAATGATGGGCGTACCGGGCACCCTCGCTTGGCCAGTCTACGTCAAAGCCTGACCACCAGCTAAACACATGGACTGTTTATTTTCTGAATAAACTAGATGCCCCCCAGAAAAAAAGAAGGCTTTAGAAACTGAAAGAAGGCTTTAGAAACTGGGCGTCACAAAGAAAAATACTAGCTACCACACCCTACAGCGAGTGCTCAGCCTTGAACACCTCAAGTTTCTTGTCAGCTCAGGCTCTCCAAGCATCGGAAGCCAGCCTCCAAGATGTAAGAAAGAGAAACAGACACACCAAAATTGGAACCCAGAAGAAACAGAAACGATCCAGGAAACAGAAGAAAACTTCAAAAATAAATGATTTTTATCTTTTTATAAAAAACAGATATTCTTCCTAGAATAAGAGAGATGTTGAAAATGCAATACCTGAAAAAAATCAAACAAAACAATCAGAAGACAGGAAATATAATCATCAAAATGTTGATAAACAATTAGAAGATAAATTCAGAGAAATTTCCCAGAATATAGAACCAGAGAGGGAGTATCATTCAACACAGGTCATCAGATCCCTTAGAAAAAAAGTAACAAATCATTATAACCCATAGATTATCCAGAAGTTATTTCACTGGGGGCACTGATTTTAACCTTATCACCCTCTCTTTTCTTTGGCTTCCATCAATCTTTCCTCCCAGCTCCTCCCCCACCCTGCCCTCACCCATACTCCTGTACCACCTCCACCTCTCAATCCCACACCAGAATTAACTCTCATTCTGAGAATTGTCCTAACAAATCAGAACGTATGACTCCAAAAGTCTCTTTCTCGGATAAATTCAAAGGACATCTCCCAGCACTGACAGGAAACCAGAGGAGTCTCAGGACTTTGTTTCCTCCAGCCTTCTGTTTCTCTGGCACCCCATAATCCCTGTCATCGAAACACTAATCCTTGGGGAACCCCTACAATCCCTCCACCTCACTAGCTAGGTCTCAGTACCAAACTCGAACCAAGGTACAAGGCTTTCTCCACTTCCTGCCTCTTGCTCTCCTAAACTTTTCCTCTGAGAGTAATCTGTGCCCCCAGCTCCAGAGAGATCCTATCTGTGGCTAACACCTGAATCAGTGTCTCTTTGGTCTGGCACCTTAAACTTAAATTCAACTCACCCCCACCTTCAACTCCTGCTGGCATTCCTGTTTTCTGTTTCTGCCACATCTGCCTTCCCTGATCAAGATCACAGAGAGATCTTTGACTTTCCTCCCCTGCCCCACATTCAGTGACTTAGCAGACCTCACTCACTGCCCCTTTTCTGTTCCCCTCCACAGACCTGTCCCTTTCATTGTGATCATGCTCTCTGTCTGCCTTTGTCTTGACTTCAATCCTGCTCAAGTCTCTTTGGTGGCCACATGAAAACAACCAGTCAGCTGATGGGTATTAACAGGGACAAGAGCATCCCTGGACACAGAAATGAAAATGCAGCTGGACCTTTTGGAAAATGAAGTTAGACCGGAAAGAGCTTGAGGGATAAGATTCCTACAGCTGGCATTAGAGGATTTGGGTTAAAATCCACATTCTAATACTTTAAATCTGTGTCTGACTCTGGAAAAAATCCTTATTAAACTGTGATCAGTTTTCTTCTTTTTAATTTACGATTCGACTTTTCCACGAAATTATTGATACACTCCATGTTTTAATGTATATAAAATTATGTTATTGAACATGACATACAATAAGTGTAAAATATAACATTTATTATTTTTAGTTGTAGCATGCTATATGTGATAGATGGATTACAGAAGAAGTGGAAAAAAATCTTATGCTACAAGTTCTATGTACTTCTTTTCCCCAAAGTTTGAAAACAGCTTTAAGATTGCATTTGTATACTACTTGGAAATAAGACATAAGGCTATCAAGAGTTCACCTAAAGAAAGAGCCCTAAAAAAAATACAAAATGAATTCTTACACTTTGTGGCAACATGGATGGACAACTGGTCAACCAGAGGATTGGACCAGTCCCAGCAGCTTTGGTGCCAGCATTGATTAGCCCAGGACTAGCCCAGGTAGACTACTGAGAGTTAACTTAAACCCCAAGGCAGGCTGCTCCAGTAGTTCTACCATCAGGACCACTCCCAGACAAAAGCGATATTTGGAGGTAGCCCACTGCATCTACTGCAATGGTTTCTAAGAACTGGGTTTCGAACTAGTGACATGTCTAGAACTGAGTTTTCACCTTTCTGTTTTGAAATAAGACAGTGTGTGTGTGTGTGTGTGTGTGTGTGTGTGTATGTGCGTGTTTTCAGAGAAGGAGTCATATGATGCTATAAGGTTTTAGATGTCCTTTGGGGGAAAGAAAGTCCTTTACACAGAGATAATGTCTTTTCCTGCTCATGGAAGAAAGAATGTCTTTTCACTTATTGTTGTTAGTAGTAGTGGGCTTGGTATTTGTGCCTTTTTTTTTTTTAGCAAAATAAATATTGGGACACTTCTATCAGTTCCTTAAATTTGTGGAATACTTGGCAGGTCCATGAAACTCAAATGTCTTAGAAACAGCATTCTATGTCTTGGCTATGTTAATATCTCCCCAAATGACCTCTTCACTTTCAAGATCTCCTCCTTATCTATCTTACACATTACTCTCAAATTAATCTCTTGAAAAAGTTTTCTGAATATGCTACTTTCTTGTTGAACTCTTCAAGGGTTTTTCAATGCTTATGAAATAAAATAGAAGGTCTTTGACCATCACAAACCATCTCCAACCTGGGTTCCCAGCCCTTCTCCCACGGACACCCCCACCCTATAATTCAAATGAGGCTCCTCTCATCCTCCCTCCACTGCCCTCCACTGCCCCTTCCCTCTGCTGTCCATTCCCCACAGTGTTCGCCTACCTCCATGCAGTCCTTCAATAACATGCAGCTAAAATGACTCTTTCCTGGCCCTCAGTCCCTTTACTGAAACATTTATACATTCTTAGGGCACTTAACACATTCTGCAGCACCGTGTGATATTTCGTGCATTTCCAATTACTCCACTAATTATGAACCATTGAGTAGCCACCATGCCTTGCAGCAAGTGTGGCAAAGATGGAGTCACTGAGCACAAAGTTGAAAGCCTGGCTCTGTTCTGTGCAATTTCAGGGATGTCATCTGACCTCCATCCATTCATCTTTAAACTGGAGAGGATGCTTCACCCCATGCCACTCGCACCGCCATCTGTGCTCCTTTTTGCACCAGCTGCCCTACTTCCTTCCCACCCACCTTGCTCTTCTAGATGGGGCTTCACATCTGTGCTTCACAGCCAGACACCTTAAGGAAATGCCATGGGTGGGGAAAAGAAAAATCAGAGTGACAGAGAACGGTTCCCAAAAAGTAGTGGGTAAACTCCTTTATCCCCACACTCCATAAATAACTGCCACTAAAGTCATGGCCACTGGGCCTAACTTTTTTTTCATATGTTCAGTTCTAGCCAGCTAAGGCTTAATAATGCTCACACATTACAGTTAGGACATGTTTAAAACTTCTTCAGTATGGCAATGATAAAGTCTCAGGAACACAGTAGGAATGGATATCGAGCACAGTCATGGGATTGGCCCGTGTCTTTTCTCTACCATAACAGTTGCTTTCATGACAATAGACATAGATTGAGTTTCTGACATGGGAGGAGACTGTACAGAGCCCTCCTGACCCAAAGGGCCCCATACAGCACCTCATACGCCACCCTGCTGTTGAGCAGAGCTACGACTCGTAGTGACAGCAAGACACCAGGACATGGGGCTTCTGCTGTTGAAGCTTCTGAACATCCGTCTTCTCTGCACCTGAGGGTAAACGCTTTCTCCTCACACTAAGCCAAAGAATGTTCCTCCCTCCCCCAAGAGAGAGCTTTTTCCCTGTATCTTGGGACACTCCCCCCTTTACTGTGTCATCATTTGTTGCAATTTTAAAAGGAAAGGCATTCGCTGGGGTCCTCACCGGACACCTCATCCTCTGCTGCCCTGCCGTGGCTGAGGGAGAGAGTGGAAGCTGGGCAGATGGGTGAGGGATGGCTGGCTGGTGTGCTGGTGACTTTATCCACTCAGGGATAGCTTTGGCCCCAGACCTCTGTGCTCTGGTCTGGTCCCTCCGCATTCCGCCTGTAAAGGGCCATAAGATGGAAAGTCAATGTTACAACATCCTTCCTTGGACATTCCTTTTCTGCTGTGGAAAGCTTTTCAGAACTGGCTTTTGGCTTTTATCAGACCGGAAAATTTTGCAAGAACCAACTGTGGTGCTAAGAAAAGATTTTGTTAAGTGAAGCGAAAGGCCTCCCATGCTGACAACTTCCCCGCATCACCCCCAAGAGGGAGGGCAGCCCAGGGGAACACAGGGGCACCAAGCTGCAGAGCGTCTCACCCCCTGGGGAGAAAGTGGGTGAAGAAGGCTAGCCTGGGAACCCCAAGGCTTAGACAGACAGAACTGTGGCCCATCTCTGCAGACCGTTTCCTCTGCCCAGATGCCGCCACAGACACCCAGCGCTCCCTGGAGGGAAAACTCACACGCCAACACCATCTCCTCCAAAATACGAGTGCTTACAGTCAGAACTAGCCATCCTTCGCCTCACTCTCCCGGGGCCCTATGGTACCCTGCAATATTGTTCCAGTTCCTAGCACATTAGCTCATCCTGGTGGACAGCAAGCCCTTGAGGTCAGTGATTATATTGCAACCATTTTGTTCCCTCCAGCTCATCCACATTCCTTTCCACTCCCCACCCTCTCTCTCCCTGTGTCTCTGCTGCTACCTCTCTGTCTCCCTGTCTCTACCTCGCTCACCCACACACTCACATATACACAGCTGTACGCGTCCCCAGAACTTTTGAAAGAGCCTTTTGAGTAGCACAGACTTGTTTCTCCACTTCCACAAGGAAGTGTGACTAATTCCCTCCAGAGCTCACAGGCAGGAGTGAGTTCCACTTCGATCTGAAATATAAATACTGAGCTTAAGCCACACCAGCCCCAAGCCTTTGAATGCATAATAAAATTTTCATCCCCTTTAAGACAGCTCCTGCATTTTCCAAATAGTCTTTGAAAATTAAACACTTGTATTTAAAAAAAAAAAAAAAAGATCAGAGTAGTTGTACTTTATTTTATTTTAATTTTGGTACCTTGTTTTGTGACCATATAGTTTCCAAAAACTCAGACGCTTTTTCAGGGGCTCTGCATCATAAGGCTGAAAATCAGAGAATGCACCCACCCCTCTCAGTTTACAAAGCAGGAAGCTGCGTGGAGATGAGGGGCTATGGGCCCCACTGTCCCCACAGCGGACGACTGGCCAGGACTTGGGCCCAGGCCCTCGACTACTCTCTGACAGCTTAGAAGTCCATTGGCTTGGTCTGGTTTTCTGTTTTAAAAGCAGCACTGAACATCATACATGCTACAGTGCCATCGAGACCCCAGGTTGGGCAAACGAGAAAGGACAGAGAGACGGGATGGAGGCACAGGGCTGCCCGGCCTGTGGTCTGGACAGCTGCTGCCCTGGGTGGAGGAGTTCCCCCACTCTGGGCACAGAGGGACGCCCATGTGCTGCCCACAGTCTGGCTCTGCAGGACAGGACAGCCTGCTGCCGCCTCTCCCAGTACCTGCGGCCGGAGAAGCAAACCCAAAACTAAAGTGGACAAAGGCCCAGTGTGTGGCTACAGTTCAGGCTCTGCCATGATGAGACATGGTGGGAAGAGGCTGAGAGCTCGACACAGGACTGGAGGCTAAAAGGGATCAGCAGAGAACCAGAGGGGAGCACCCCCACATGGATCAGAACAGTCAAATTCCAACAGGACTAAGGGTTGTACAGGGAATGCACAGATGACTGATGCGGACTCGTAACTGCCGGCTTCCTTCCCTGCCGCTCTGGATCTGGCAAGTCACTTGCCTCAGTTTACCTATCTGAAAATGACAGTGAGGCATCTTTCAGCCCTGGGGCGAAGGCAAGCAAATTGAGGGAAGGGAGCAGGCAGGACAGACTAAGCCATAGAGGCCCTTCACTGCACTGTCCATTCCATCCCACTCCCTGTCCACAGGCTTTCCAGGGACAGACAGACCATCAACTCACCTGACACACTTCTTTCTCCAAGACACATCTGCAGTGGGAGCCACCTCACTCCCTAGCTTCACCAAAAGTGGTTCCCTTCTGCAAATACAGAGCAGGGGCTCAGACTAGTCATCCGAGGCCGCGCTTGCTCTTTGCATGAAGGGAGAAGGCTTTTTTGGAACTTGCTCCCCTCCAACATCACCACTCAACCCACAAGGTGCTAGGTGATACCTAGCACCATGGTCCTTGGAACAGGTCTATCTCCCTGAATAAGCAAGGACACCTGGGGAGGGTCACCTACACCAGGTGATGGAGCTGCCGTCACTACCTCAAGATGCCCTTTCAAAACTCGTCCATGAACTGGTTCTTTGTTGGGGATAAAAGAAGTTGAGGGATATTATTCTTTAAGAGAAAGTTTAAGGTGGGGCTTGGAGGCATGTAATACCAAGGACCCAGGGCAGGGGAGAGAGAGCAAAACTAAATGACTGACTGACTGAATGAATGAATGAATGAGCTATTTCTTCTCTCCTTTCTCTTCTTCCTTCCTTCTTTCTTTTCCTCTCTCTCTCCCTCTCTCCTGCCTTCCTTCCCTTCAAATGTTTCTTTCTCCTCTCCCTTTCTCTCTAAAACAAAGTTTAAAGGAAAAATACTTAAAGGATGCCCAAGGAATGTTGTGCGTAGGTATATGGAAATGGGGGTCTGGGGAGAGCTTTATCCAAATTTTCATTCAAAAAGGGCAGCAGGGAGCCTGCCCTACAGTGAGGCCTGGAAAATGAGGCTGGACTGGAGCAGGGGCTGCGTCCCAGGAACCACAGACTCCCAGAGGGGTTGAAGAGTACAGACTCAGTTTACCGAGAGGACAAAGATTGGCCAAGGGTGGAGACAGCGTGTGCCCAGTCAAGGTGCTGACCAATCCCCTCATGTCTCCAGTGTGGCGCCCACCCACCTGGCGGCCACGGGGGTCTGTGAACAGCACTGAAGAGCAGAGAAGAAATGCAGGCTTTCACGGCCCCCCGAGCACTAGAAAGACGTCCCCTTGGGCCAGTCTAGAGGAACCCAGAGGACTTGGCTCGCAGAGGAAAGGAAAGCATGTTGTGGCCGCTGCTGCTACTAAAGATTTGCTATCAGCTGGGACCAAGCATGCTGTCCCCACGGGTCACAAGCATGCTCCGCCTAGGAATTGGGGCAGAGAGACCGGGAAGAGCCAAACATGGACATGCCCAGAGCCTTTCAGTCTGGCTTCACCAAGTCTGTGGCCTCATTCTATTGCCATGGACACCAAGGCCCAGAGAGGCTGCCAAGAGCCAGCGAGCACAGCAACTGGCCACTGGCATTCGGACCCCTTGCTCACCAGAGTTTGGCAGGCAGCGCTGCTACACATCTCCTTCTCTGCAGCCAAAGTCACTTCCAGCAGGTGAGCAGCCCCTTACAGATGCCCATCCGCCCAGGGCAAGAGGAACCATGAAGTGCAGAGCCCTTTTTTTGACACCGCCATGCCTAGGCCTCGTTAGGGGAGCAGATGCTTCTCTGTGAGTGCATCATCCAGGCCAAGGCTAGAGTCGCAGGGCCACCCTGAGACCCGCAGTGGAGCCAGGCTTCTCCTTGGGGCAAAAGGAAGACACAACCTGAGCCCAGGCTGGGAGGAAGCCAAGCAGTTTCAGTTCACTGCTTTGGGAAGCTCAGGGCTAGTTTCAGTTCAGGCTGCCAGGTGGGGAGGGAGCGTCACTGTCATGGCTCTGCAAGCCAAGCCCTCTGGGTTCCTCTAGACTGACCAGATGGTGGGGTTCTTTCTAGTGCCGGTGGGCCATGGAAGTTTGCATTTCCTCTCTGCTCTTCAGTGTTGTTCAGTGTTGCTCATTCCTGTTGAACATGGGGGGAGACCAAGCCAGCCCGCCCTTACCAAACGCCATCTATGAGGACTCTGTCCCCACCCCCAGGCCTCGTGCCCAGGAAGGACTTTTTGGTTTGGCCGATCGGATCCTGTTTTATCCTGTGTCTCTCTCAGAAGCTTCTTGGACACAGAAGGGCCATTTGAGAGAGCAAGGGAGCCACAGAAGAGCCAGGTTGAGGCCAGGTTGATGGCTAACCCTCAGCACGAGCCCAGAAGGAACTCGGCTGACTTCTTTCTCTGAGAGTACAGGTGACGACAAGACGGTGGGGTGTGAGTCCACACTGGAGGGAGGCCTGAGTGGCCCTGGCCAGACAGAGGGACAGCTGCCAGCAAGACCTCACCCTCAGACTCAAGTCATCCTCAACTCATCCTCCCCTGCAGCCATTACAGAGTCTTTAGCTTCCATAGAAACCACAGAGCCCCATCTGGGGGCTTGGGAGAGGCTCTCGTCCTTTCTCTTTCTGCATTCAGGCCCTCTCACTTGGCCACCCTCTCTTCTTCCTCCACATCTCTGTCTCCCCTGGAACACACCCACCTCCCTTCACCTACCAGCCTTCCTTCTTTGCTTTCACATCCCAGCTTATGCCTCTTTAACGTGAGGACACAGTGGGGACACTCTCTTGTGCTCACTCAGGGCCTCTCAACCTCGACTGCTGATCCCAGTATGCAGTTCTACATTTCTGCTGATTTTCAGGTCGGCATAGGACCAGAATGGAGACTATGTGTTATTCTGAAGTGTCCTGCTAGGACTAAGCTCTGGCCTCAGGGAGGCCAGCAATATGCCATCTCAAACATTCCCTTGCCATCGTCCTAGTTAGCAGGCATGTGGAAGTAAGGCTGGAGATCATGTAGCCAGTTTGGCTTAGCAATTGTAGTAGACTCAGTTTATCTACCGCCCAGGATTTGCTCAACTATACTTTCTCTGCTCATGATCCTTCGAGAGGACCACCTGACAGCATTCACATCCCTGTAGGCCACAGAAGACTCGATTCTGGTTGAGCTCCATGGCCATCGTGTGGCAGAGGCTATGGTGCCATGACGTGCCACCTCCTTGGTGGGGCTGGGTTCCTGGTTCCTCCCATTGCTTGCAGCCACAGCCCAATATCAAGGAGTTTCACACCTCACATCTCATACCTCTCGCCTCCTGCCCCAGGGCTTCCCTGTTGCTGTGAAGTGCATACACCACAGGCCGGGCTGAGCCCAGCAGGGTCACCACCAGGCCTGGCCAGCGGGCTGAGACTAAGACAGGCAGGCGGAGGCCCACTGACTCACACACCCACCAGTGGCTCTGCGGGCCAGGTTCATACTGCTATTTGGGAGCCTGGCTTTCTCTTGCGAGAGATTCCAGATTGTGTCACCTGGAAGTACAGGTCCTGATGCCTCAAGAAGCCACCTTTTTCTTTTTTTTTTTTTTTTTTTTTTTAAAGAAGATGGACTGTCCCACACAGCACCTCTTGTGGATGCGTCTGGAATTTTGAAGGCCTGACCTCCCTCTGCTCTTCTGAAATTGGACCTGGAGAGGTTCCAGCAGAGATATGCGACATTCATATCTTTAACAAAAGGACAGTCCCCTCCATCTCCATCCGGGAAGATATTCCTTCTCCACCCAGCTCATAGAATCAGGGGAGCACCTGTGGAGTAAAGAGACACCATCCAGCCACTGGGGTGTCAGATGTCACAGCAGATCACCCTCCACATCCAAGCCAACTCTGACCAAGGAAGACATGACCAGGCAGACAGCTTCCTCTCCTTCCTCCTCCCATTCGCTGTTCAAGTTCCACTACGCCTTTCTGAAAACATCCCACATGACTAAACTATCAGCCGCATTTGTTAAAAGCTGTGGCCAGCTTAGCAGCACACCCCGATATCCACCCTCTGTCGCAGCTTCCTGCACTGGCTTTCCGACAACGTATACTCTAAAAGGATAAGGAATCTGCTTTTGCCACCAGCTCTGGTTTCCAGGGAACCAGGCGAAGAGTGGGAGACCTGAAGGATGGACAGCAAAGAAGTTACATGGAAGGAACTGTCCTGCCCACCCCCGATGGCCTGGCTCTCAGCTTTCTATCTGGGAGAGAAACAAAGCTCTCTCGGTTTTAAGCGAGTTACCTTGGATGCCTTGCTGACTGCTGCTGTCCTAATAAATGCAGGCCCAGAAGAACCACATCTGGGTTCAGTTCCCTGGATCAGTCTCTAGCCCCTCTCAGTCCTATTTCATTTTCCCTGTGTTGTCTAGTTTTCATCCACACAACATTCCTATGAGGACGGTCAACAGGCATAATTATTCCTTTCCAAGCACCAGCCTTTCCTAGCCTATCCTATTCCAAAGGGCAAGGAAATGCCCTCTGGGAGGCTGTATGATTTAGCCAAGGGCAAGAGGTAAGGAGAGAAAATCCCCAGCCTTCTGGCTCCTAGCCTGTGAAAACAGACTGTCTCATCATGTCATTCCCAGAGGTCACACAGTCTGGGAGTCACCAAACTCCCAGGTGTCTTCAGCACACTCTGGGACTGCCAGCCCTGCTCCCTTAAAGATGCAAGTGGCCTTGTATCTGACTTAGGCCAAAGCCATGCCCACAGAGGTGACCCGTGTCCAGACAGGAGCTGGGAAAGAAATAGTGCTGCAATGGGTGCTTCTTGACATCTGACCTGGGGACTGAGAGACCAGGGGTGGTGCTCACTCCAGCCATCCAGGTCCTGGAGTGATGCTTTGTGCAAGAAGGATCTGACCATTCATAATGGCTGTGTCCGGAGAAAGAGAAGCAAGCCGTTTGTCCTTTAAGCCACTGAGGTTTGGGGAATGGGGGTGTTTAGTGCCACTGATCCAGGCCCACTGGAGGCTGCACACATCACACACAGGAGGGCCCAAGATACGCACCCCTTTGACTTGTTCTTCAAGGGGACAAATCAAAGCCAATCTTTTTCAGAATATCAAAGATCTTCTCAAATTCCAAGCAGCTCTGAGAGCCTCAGGGAGGGTGTGTCTGTGTCAGTTAGAAGTTCACAGTGAGGATTCTGAAAAGGCTTCAGATGAAAACCAACAAAACGCATTCCTGCTGGCTCACAGGCCTGCACCTGAGTGGCTTCCAGATTTCTGCCATCAAGTAGAACATTTCCACTGCCCTATGTGACCCTCAGGTTAGACATTCTGACCCAAAAAACTGGTTTAAAGTGGTTGTTTTTAGCAGACAGGGAAGGAATAGTTCTATAGTCTGGAAGAGAGAGACAGGTAATGGACAAAGGCAAAAAATGCATCTGCCCACTGTCCTGCATTTCCACGCAGAGACCCAGTTCACTGACCCCTTCAGCTCCTGGGCCGATCTACCCTCTGGGTGGAGGGAGTTGGAGAAGGGGGAAAAGACTCCATTCCTCCTTCATGTCCTCAGCCTGGCAAGCACCCAGGTGGAGTGTCAGCTAGGTCAGCTGCCTCAAAAGGAGCACAGTCCATGGACATCTCAAGGACCCGGTGGTGGAGGGAGGAGGAGTGGAGCCACCAAGGTGAACAATGAAATAAGTAAAGAAATAAGCAAGTAAAGTTCTTCTGCCTCCTCTCTCTCCCTGCCTACACCTTTCCCTTAAAAAAATAAATAAATAAATAAATTCTCAGCCTGCCTTGGAGCATGACAGCTCTTGGAAGAGGATGGTATTTTGCCTTACATCGGTCAACAGAGAACTGCTTCTGTGGGACGCAGGGTTGCCCAACGCTGGCCTGACATTACTTTGTAAACTTCCCTCCAAATCCTTAAACCTGGAAAATCAAATGTCTGGAGAAGGATATGGAATTACTACTCACAACTATAAGCCCTGTGCCTAGGAAAAAGGACCTCTAGCTCACGTGAGCTGCTATTCTTGTGGAATCTTTGTGCACTGGAGCTGTATTTGAGGTAACACTGGCCTTGTCCAGACACGGCAAGTGGAGCCCCTCAGGCCTCCTTCACAGCACCTTCTCCTGCCTTCTCTGTCCTTGCAACCCTTTCATCTGCTCTAAGCAACTAGAGACACTTCTCTCCCTCCTGGCCATAAATCATGACTTTATGTCACGCCAGTAACAGAATCCCTAACATTTAACTGCATAATTAATAGTCCCCTGTGTGTTATTTCATTATCTAACTTCATTATAAATCGCACTGGGCAAGAATCAAGCCACATTTTCTTTCACTTTCATCCTGTCCTCCCACAAAGATTTTTCCCTAGGGGTGTGATCACCATTTGACAAATACTCTGTCTGCTTCATTGCATGTGGAGGTTGAACACAAAGCTGTTTTATATTCTGAATATTTTAGAAGAGATTTTGAGGGTCAAAGCACCAACTCTTGGCCCATTATTTTCTCTGGGTACTGATGACTGCCAAATGTCTAAAATCTCTCAAAATCTCCACCCACTTTGTTTTGGAGGGGGAAATGATCCACGTGAGTCTAATTCTTTTACACGGAAAATGTTGTTTTACAAGATCATCTGAGTGTCCAAGGAAAATTAAAAGAACTTTCCAAGACTCAGAACATCAATACTGACCCAAATTTAGTAACCTAAAAGAAAGCCCTGCACATAAGTTCCACTCACTCTATCCTAGCCAGCCATCTTCTTTCATCTTTCAACTAAACTGCTGTGAGAGTCCTAATTTGCCTCCTGCCCTTAGGTAACTCCCCTGCTATCTCCTTAAGATAGCTGGACTCTGAGATGTCTTTCTCTAAAATACAGATCCAGTTGGATAGGGCCCCTTTTTAACATCTCACATCCTGCAAGACTCTACCTACTTCCTCCATCCTTACCTTTCACCCACTGCTCCCCAAGGAACAAGTCTTACTAAAGTACTTTGGCAAATACCCTGGGCTCTCTTGCCTGGAGCCCTTTATAACTTGCAAAAACCCTTGGCTGGAATGACTTTCTCATGCCCTCTTTTCTTACCTTGGCAAGAGCTCTATTCTTTGTTTCAGTTTAGAAATCTGTTGCCTCCCTAGAGCCTCCAAGCTTTCAGGGCCCCCAGCTTTGCACCAGTTAGCATACTGGGCTAGGGCAGCTTCCACATCAGCGTTCCTCCTTATGTAGATCTGGTCAGAGCAGAGGACAGCTCTTGACCTACTCACCTGGACATCCACGCCTAAATCACCTGCACTCCAAGCTACTTTAATTCTGTTGTTTGCTATGGGGAGAGGGAGTATGTAGGGCGCAAGGCAGTTGGCTCATGAATAGAATTCATTATAAGTAAGTTAAAATACATGTGGTAAGACACCACAATACAAGAAATAGTAGGAAAGAGAAAAGAATGCTAGCAAATACACTCAGCAGACTTAGGTTGATGCACGTTTGGGTTATCCAACAGGGATGTGTTTTAAAGAATGAGAAACAATTTAAATGATGCCAGCAATTCTGGGCACTGGAGAGAAATGGACACGAGTCACTGTCTCCTAGCCAGAGCCCTTGCAAGGTCATTGTCAACAAACTGAAGTTGGTATCTTTGAAGAAAACTTAAGGAACTCTGTTGATTTCTCCTCTACTCTCTGATTTATGAATCCATCATCAGAGGAAAAACCAACCCTCTTTGTGGGAAGAGTTATCTATGACAATGACATTCTGAACCTAAGACTGACTATAAGGAAGAAATTGGATTTGAAAGACGCCCTTGTCTCACGAAGTTGCAGAAACGCTGAAGGTAGATGTCAGTCCCTGCCATGGGATCCTCCTGAAGCAGCGACACTGTAAGAGCAGGTCACAGAGCTGTCATGCTTGAGTCAGGAGGGTAGACCGTCCTCCTCCCAAACCACTATGGTCCTGAAGGTGGCTAAGAGTTCTTCTTGACTTCCCTGTTAGTCCCAACTCTTACACCCTATTAAGAAGGATTAAGCTCAGATTTTATTTATGTTTTCATTTCAGCCAAGAGTCATTTGTTGAGTAAGATTCAATGTTGAGCCAGACCAGAGCTTCTTTGTGCTTGACATTGGGTAGAACACCCATTTAAGATGAGCTGGGCCAGTAGGCACCCCTCACACCACACAGCCTGGTGTCCATCCACTGGCCCATCAACCCGCTAGCCAGTGGGATCCTGATGACTGTGAGTGTGAGTGGACTGTGTGTGAACAGTGCCCCTTATCTCCAGATCCAACAGGTGCCTGTACGGTAGATGCTCAGCACATTCCTTTTTAGTTGAATGAGATGGTTAAATATGAGAAGAGTGAATCAATGAAAGAGCAAAGTAAAGGAGAGAGAGAAAGGACCCAAACCTACATTCTCAACCAATGGAAAGAATGTGAATGAGTCTCTGTGGAGACTGTGAATGTTAGCAACAGGGCCTTGGTCCTGGAAGGAATGGGAACTCAGAGTGGCAAATAGAATGAAAGTGTTAAATAGCATCAATGTCCTAAGGACAAGAAAAAAAAAAAACAGTGAAGACATGAACCGTGGACTTTCTGTCCACTCCACAATGTTCTTACATCAGAAACAAGCAAGAACAGGCAGCTCTTCCCCCTTCACTGCAAACTGGTAACATCGAGCATCAGACAAGACACCCACCGTTACTTTCTACCTAGTTTTCAAAGCCTGCTGAATCAGAAACTACCCTAGGTGTTTCAAATGGAGGGAATTTAATCCAGGGAGTAGCTTGCAAGACATTGGAAGGGCTGAGAAAAATTACGGGTGGGAGAGAGACAGGGAGTAAGATTATCCAGAGATGAATAACTAGAAATCTGCTACAACCCTGAAGGCTAGAGGCAAAGACTGGAGTCTCTGGGCTGCCTCAGAAGCTGTTGGATCGCCCGCCTCTTATTGCTGTTCTAAGACTCCTGCGACCCTCATGCTGCAGGGGACAAAGCCCCACCCTCCTCCTCAGTCTCCCAAAGCGCCAGTACGCCGTCCTTGAAAGTGTGATGGTTGGTGAGATGAGCCAGACGGACACTGTATGATTCCACTCTTACGTGGTGTATAGAGGAACCAAGCAAACAAATGAGCCAAGACAAACAAAAACAGACTTTCAGTCAATAAAATCAAATCAGTGATTCAAGAAGAGAAGAGGAGGGGGGGGTAAACTGGGCAGAGGGGATCAGTTGTATGGTGAAGGAAGATCTGGACGGTGCGGTGGGCTTCACACACGAGACTCAGGTGTTGAGGTACAAGGGTGCACACTTTAAACTGCACACATTGTGATGCAATGTCCCCTTGACAAAAATCATTTCAAAAATTGCAAGTCATGTATAGACTACAACAGGAAAGTTAAAACATTTGACAGCCCTGATATCTTTGTTCATCTTACTATAGATTAAACTTAGCTTTCTATTTTATATATACATAGAAATTTATATTTTAAACATGACTTCAAATTATAGCTGGAATAAAAAAATAACATGTGCTTTGAGAACATCTACTGATAATAGAACATTTATATTTAATATTAGATAAATACTTAAAAACACTAAGATTTCCCTAAGGAGTAAAAATATCAAGAAACAGAACATGTCTGGAACCTCTTCCAAAGATTTCCAAATGGCTTTCATTGGATCAATTTAAAAAAACAAATGTAAAAATAAAAGAAAGCGAGCGCACCACCCGAGCAAGAACTAAGAAGTCCTCGCTTCGTTATCGGTGTTGCCACGGCCACTTTCAGGGGAAAGCGGACATAGGTCTTTCCCTTCCTGTCACCTTCCAATGACCTAACAACACCTGCAATGGGCAGAACCTAACAGGAAGTGAAGCGACAAGGGACCGTGGACACTGGAGTGCTTCTAAGTTACAGATGTGCACATGTGTGCGCTGCAATAGGTGGACACACCACACACAGCCTGTCTGAGAGGCCACGGGTTGCTATTCCATTTCAAAGCCCTTGAGTCAGTCCTGACACATCCCCAGACCAGCGATTCTGGTAGGTCGCTGGCTGGAATGCAGCATCCTGACTGTCCAGGGAGGTCTGTCCGCCTGCCCAGGCACTGTGGCTTGTTCACACTGCCCCACGGCCGTCTGTGTCTGCAGGGCCTTCCGACAGCTCACGGCAGTGTGAGCAGGATGCTTCACAAAGCTCACATTAGTAAGCAGGCAATTTGTCAGCCCCAGCTCCCCGAGGACAGTTGCCATTTCAACAACCTGAATGATGGCATGTTCAAGGCACTAGAACGCCCTGTGCTCTCACTCCTGAGAATATTCATGAGGGATTTTCCTCCAGAGATCTTTTAAGTAACATGAATAAGAAACACTCGTCTTATTATAAGAAGAAAGAACTTTTAAAAAACACTCAGGACATCTAGTGATGAGAATGGAGACAGTAGCTGGCATGCTGGGAATGTTTTTCCATTTTCTTGGTTTGATTTGGACTGGGATACTGAGGGAGGGAACAATCTGGTTTCTTGTTAAAATGATTTTTGGAAATAATACCATATTTACAGAAAAGCTACAAGAACAGTACAAAAACTGCCACTCCTCTTTACCCAGATCCCCCAAATGTCTGTCTTTCTCTCCCTCTCTCTCTTATTCATGGACAAGGAGGCACTGCTGGAGAACTCAGAATCTCTCTGCATTGATGGAAAAGAGAGATCATTCAGATGTCTTTCCCCAGTGAGGTCAGGTGAGGTTTGGGGAGCAGGGAGAGCCCTGGGGAGAGGAGGGGCTGGTGCAAAGGTCAAAGACGGGAGGAGGCTGCCTGGGCAAAGAGAACCAGTTTCTCTGCTCGGAAGTACATGTGAGTGCTAGCTGGCAGGTCTCTAACCAGCTCCTCTCTCCCAGACAAAAGGGAGCAGAGTCTGGGAAAGGAGCAGACCTGGGCCCAGCATTCCCTGCCCAGCTCAGGGATGTCTCCATCCACCATTGCAACTTCTGCCAGCACAGAAGTGACCCTCTATCCTCCAACCTCAGTGTCAGGAGGGGTCAAAGATGTCAGGGAGGGAAAATAGACTCCCTGTAAAATATGAGGTAGATAAACAGATAGATAGGTAGATAGATAGAAGCGAGATGAAAGGTAGATAAGTGGGTGGGGGATGGAGAGATAACAGATGATATATAGAGGCAACATATAGATACATAATAGACAGGTAAGAGAGATGGATGATAGATTAAAATATAAATAAGATAAAATGATTCCTAAGATAGATGATGATAGATAGTTGAGTGAGTTGATAGATGTATGGTAGAGGATATATAGATGAAAGATAGATAATAGATAAGATAGGTGATTGATAATGATTAGATAAATGATAGATGAGTAGACAGATGACTGATAGATGATGATGACAAGACAGATGGGTGAACAGAGAGTATGAAGAGATAAGACAGATGATAATAGAAAGACAGACCTTGAGCCATTCCAAGAATAGCATAATGAGGTTATCACAAAAAGTTCCAAACAATCATGGCCTGGATCTTAATCTGAGAAATGCCGAGTTGTGTGATGTTGACAGGTAATTTACATCTAAACCTCTCTTTCCTCATTTGTAAAATGGGCACAGATGTGATGCATATTCCATGGGTCGCTGTGGAGAAGGAAGGGGATGTCCCTGGTGGCCGCCTCGACACCCCGCAGGCCCAAAAGCAGTAGCTGCTGTCAGTCTTCATCTGCACCTTACTCTGACGGTGAGCTCACCAGCATGGAAGGAAACCGAGAGTGTGACAAACGGCAAGAACCGTGACCAGGCCTGCAACCCCTTGTACAGGCTCTTCCTGGAAAGACCCATTCAAACCAAGGCAAAGCGAGGTAATTTCCTCCAACGCAGCCTGATGCTGGAGCCCACAGACATAGCCGGGAGCGTAGGTCAGAAGAACTCGGATAAGATGTGGATCTCATTTCACAGTCCTGGCTGCTGACGAGGGAAGACACCCTGGCAGTGGGAGGTAGGGGTCCTGCCAGCTGGTCTCCAGTGCTTGGCCCTTGAGCGCTTTGGATGCCATCTTTCATGCAGAAGTTTCTGCTGACTCACTGGGGATCAATATAAATCACATCGTTGTGACTTGTGGTGCTTTCCTGCTACAGAAAGGGAAGGAGCATACGGAAAAGATGCATTGGTTTGGCAACAAAAACTGAGACTGCTCCCTACAGAAATGATCCGATGCCAATGGAAGTCAAGGAAGGCGCTCCCTGGTGCCTGGGAAGCTGGGTCCAGGACTTGTCTGATTTCAATGGGTCCTTCACAGGTGGAGGGACAGGTGAGGTCAGGGTGTGAGTCTGAAGTCTGAAACTGCACCTCCCTGCATGAGTCCCTCCCTCTGAACTCATTTCCTCTCTGGGCTTTGCTCCAGCTGGGGTTTCTTTTGAAATTGGAGAAGCCCCTACATCCAGGGTGGGACTGGGGACCAGTCACCAGGCTGCAGGCTGCCACAGACTGCCAAGGAGGGGAGGCGTTCCCAGCCTCCAGGGGAAACCTCCGTGCTGCTGTGTATGTGCTAACAGAGATAACTGGTGAGCTGAGGGATCCAGAAAGAAGGAAAGGGTCAGGGACAGGACAATAGCCCAGTTGTTGCATGAGGCACGCCCTCACCACTTTCCAGCCAGGAATCCACCCTCGGATGTGCACACAATGCCGGCATTAAGAGGAGCCGCGCACACACCTCAGAAAGCAAAATTGGGCACCCCGGCTTCAAAGGGGCCAGGTACTCCCTTCACAACAGCTCAGCTTTGAATAGTTGCCTGGTGTGTCTGTCTTTTTAAATACCCACATTTTATTGTCCCATGATCTTTATGGGCAGTAACGAGACCACAGCGCAACAGTTCATATGTTGGTGGTTTATAAAGTCTTTGTCTTTCTCTTTCAAATAGACAGTCTTCTATTCAGAAGTCAAAGAAAAAGTAACACACACATACTCACGTACGCACACGCACACGCACGCACGCCCACCACCACCACCACCATGCAGAGACAGAGGTTTTGTGTTTGCAGCCAGTATGTACTGGAACTGTTTTGTGGTGCCTGAACCAGCGCAGAACAGCAGCATCCCATGATAAGGCCTGGGGCATCTGCTTCACCAAATAATCCAGAAGACAAGACTGGAAATTACCTGAGAAGTGTATGGCTGTTTTGCACCCTACAAGCAGAGCTCTGAGTGGGCGAGTGGGTCCCTCCTCTGAGAGCAGCGTGTTCTGAGAAGTCACCTTATCTACGGAGGCACACCTACAAATGGTAGACACACGTACATGCACAGGCATATAAACACACGCAAGCACACATGCATGTGCACCCGTCCATCAACACACGAACCTCTGAGGCAAACTGTGAGCCAAAATTCAGTTCCACTAGTGACGACCTCGGTGACCCTCCCTGAGCCTCAGTGTCTTATTCCATAAACTGGGCGTTACAATTATGCCTACTGCGGTGACCAGTGTTAAAACTGCACCTAGCAAACACCTAGGTGCTCAGTGCGGTCCACTCCTTGAGCTCACAGGTGGGACAGCTGAGGTTCAGAGAACTGGACTAATGTAGCTCAGATCCCAGATCTCCAGACTCACAGCCCAGCAGGTTTGAAATTTTAAAACATCATATTTTTAAGAACCAATCAAAATATTCCTGGGTAGCATTATCTATTTTTTTAATTAAACCAATTATGACCAAAACATGAGTCTGCCTGCTGCAACCACTCAGCAGGTCTCCGAGGCTCTGGCAAGTGAGGAACGCCTGAAGGTGGGCTAAGCAGCCACACTGTAGATCCAGCCCTGCCGCCTGTGCCCTGAGTTTCTTGCCGTGGACTACCAGGAGAAAGTCACGTTTTCTACAAGTCCATCACCTTCCAGGACAGCCTGGTAATGAGAGGCTAGAAAAGCAGAGGGGTGGCCCGGTGATGGGCAAATAGAGGTTTGGGACACACAATCTGTCGCCTGGCTGCAAGCCAGTGCTCTCCCATCCACTTTGGACCTCCAGTACCTCCAGGAGAAGAAAAGGGGTGTGTGCGGAGGGAGGTCTAGCAACAGAGATGACTCTTCTACAATGACAGAAGAAAACATCTGTGGAGCTGGAGGTCACTGGGTCTGCAGGTGATTTTGAAAGGATCAAGCAATCTAAATATTACTTACCTGCAGAGATAGCTAGCTGGCAAATGCGGGCTCACCACCACTAAAGTGCACCGGCCATAAAATACACAGAAGAGAACCAAGGTGATATGTTCCATGACACCAGCATAGGGGAGGTTTTTGGTGACTCAACTCCAGCAGCAAGGGAAACAAACACAAAAATAGACAGATGAACTAAATAAAACTAAACACTTTGGCACAGAGAAAGAAAGTATCAGGGTCATCAAAACAAAAAGCCATCCTGTTGACTAGGAGAAGACAGGTGTACATCATACATCTGATAAGGACATAATAGTCAAAATATATTAAGAACTCATAAAACTCAACCATTAAAAAAACAAACAATCCAATCAAAAATTGGGCAAAAAGATATTTCACATCTCTTGTTCTTAGGGAAATGCAAACCAAAGCCACAATGAAATACGGAATATTGGAAATAGCAAGTATTGGTGAGGATGTGGAGAAAAGAGTTCACTTTTACAATGCTGGTGGGAGTGTAAACTGGTTCAGTCATTATGGAAAGCAGTAGGGAGACACCTCAAAAAATGTAGAATGGAAATTCCACAGGAGCCCATCATCCCTTTTCTGATTATTTACCAAAAGAACACTAACTTGTAGAGAAATATGCACTCAAATGCTTACTGCAACATTCTTTTCAATAGTCATGAGTTGGAAATAACTTATGTGGCCATTAACAGATGACTGGATAAAAAATACATGGTAGAGATACACAATGGCATTTTACTCCTCTGTTTTGTGTGGAGTAAAACCATGTGTTTATAGACATGCATACACACACATGCACACACGCATATATGAATTCTTGTCATTTATAGCAACATGCATGAACTAGAGGGGATTCTGTAAAGCAGAATAGGTCAGAAGGAGAAAGACAAATAATGACCTCACTCACATATGGAATATAAAGAAACAAATGACCAAAATGAAAAATTAACCCTTTGGACTCTGGCAACAGAAGTGAGGTTACCAGCGGGGAAGGGGGTGGTGGGTAGGAGCAAAGGGTGGTGGGATCCAAGGACAGTGGTGGAGACGATTAGAAATTTGGTGGTGGGTGTGGTGTGCTATCATACATAGGATGAGGAGTGAACCTGCACGTCTAAGCTCGTATTGTGTAAATCAAAGTTACTCAATTAAAAGAAAAAAGAAAAACATTCTGTGGGGAAAGTGTTTGTAAAGAGTACATGGGAGTATGTTTGCTGGTTTAGCTGTGAGACTCTCCATTCTCCATATATCCTTGGTCATGAGAAATCTTCGTTCTCAAAGTACTAATAGGTCAAAATGCAGTACTGCCCTTTGCTGTGAAGAGCACAGCACCGTGGAAGGGACTGTCTAGGAACTCAAAGAAATCAAAAAGATTCCGTAGAAACTGCTCTAAGGGGCTCTGCTCTGCAAGACTAGCTGAGGCCAGGAGAGCATCCTCTTCACTACCCCATCCCGAGGGGGTCGCGTACACTTCAGAGTGTTTCAGAGGGCTTGGAAGAGGCAAGTACAGACAGACCCTGCAGAGAGAGCATGAGGAAATGCTCCCTTGCTTCATGGAGCCACTCAGCTCTGTCACCTTCACATAATCCACTCCTACAAGCCTCCATGAAACACAAATGTTTTCTGAGCTGGGAGGACTCAAAGGTCCTTGGGCAAGTGTCCCAGCACCCTGCTCTTGAATGTTTGCCAGGCTACTACAACAGGTCTTTGAGCAACATCATAATATTGAAGGGAAAAAAGAAGCCCACGTTTATGTTGACCAAAATGACGTATTCAAGGACCTAATTTCCTTGTACACCATTTTGCTTCAAGTCACAGTTTCCAAGAACCTATCAACAATGATGTTAAGTGAGGACAGATTATACTTTATTTAGCACCCAGAAAATAACCTTTTTAAACTCAGTTTAATCCATCATGTTCTGGACTTATTTGAGTACGGAAGTCTTTGGCCTCTAAAATCCAGGAACGCCTCTGGGAGTCTGCGAAACATTGCCTGGGAAAGCCCTAACACAGCCTCTGTCCCTGTGTAGGAGGTTGCGATCGAACCTGCCTGGATCTCAACTGAGGGAAAGCTAGGCTGACAAAGGAATGAGCACGTGACTCCACAGACTCATTGTGGGGACTCATACACCCCAGAGGAGGGCTTGGCAGCGATACCCAGAGCATTCTGCTCCCACCACCTTCTCCCAGGGGGAGACACTGCAGGAGGAACAGGAAAGGATGCTGGAAATGCAGGCCCACAGCGCTGTGGTCACCTCTGGGCCCAGCCAGCCTAAATGGTCCCACTGCCAGGGCTGGACCCAGCAGGCAGAGGAACTGTCAGAGCTGGGGGTTAATGTGGGATCATGTTGCCTTATGCTTTGTCAGGGACAAAGGCCTGAAGGCGTAAGAAGCTAGGCCATCTGGCTGATTGTACCCTAGGCCCATAATCCCTTATGCAAAACCCTTGGGCAGTTGTGTTATGGAATTCAGAAGTGTTCAAACTTTTAGCAAGAGAAAGTGATGTATAGAACACATACTGTATAACGCCACTCACAGGGAACTTGTGTCCTGCCTCCAGTCCTGTGAATATTCTGCAAATGAAACAGGAAGTCTCAGGGTAAGTGAGATGAATAAAATCTCATTGTTTTCAGTCAGACTTTGCTACCAAATGGAATCGGATAAACAGAGAACTTCTGCTCTTCAAAGCTTGAAGAATTTTAAGGTTGTAGACAAGAGAATGGGGGTCTTTAATCTGCCTCTAACAGAAGGATACCCGCCACAAAGAGAAAAGGGTAGACGATGTGTTGTATAGCGAATCTAAGAACCTCTCTTTAGGGGAGACATCTCCAGCGCCTCCCCATCCACTTACTTGGTTTTGTTGGTGGTGGTGCTCTGTTGTCTTTAAATATATTTTAGGATGTAAAATTTGCACCTCAATCTACGTGCCTTTCACACCTCCCACCAGCAGGGTTCTGGTACCTCCACACCATACTAACTCCTTCTTCCCCTTCCTCTCTCCTCCCACGCCCCCTGTCACAAGTCTTGCATCCTGTGAGTTGCTGTGGCTTTTCTGTTTGTTTCTTTTGTTTCTCTCTGTTCTGCATATGAGTGAAAGCATCCTGTGCTTCTCTTTTCCTTTGGGCTTAGTATGATCCCCCTCAGCTCCATTCAGCCTGTTACAAAAGGGCACACGTCCATCTTTTTTAACAGCTGCACAGAATTCCGTAGAATATGTAGACCACAGCTTCGTTTTCCAGCCCTCTGTTAATGGGCACGTAGGTTGCTTCCATGTCTTGGCTCTTGTGATCTGTGCTGCTACGAACAGAGGGGTCTTTAATCTTTAATCAGATATTTCATCTGATTAGTGTTTTTGTATTCATTCTCTGGATATATGCCTAGTAGTGGGATTTCTGGAACAAATGTAGTTTTTGTTATTTTTGTTTTTGAGAAATCTCCATACTATTTTCCAAAGAGGTTGCACTAATTTACATGTAGGGGGTGCTCCTTTTTCTCCACAGCCTCTCCAGCACTTGTTAGCTCTAGTCTTTTTGATACAGGCCACTCTTGCTGGTGGGAGGTGGTATCTCTTGTGGTTTCTTATGCACTTATTTGTAAACAAAACATGTCTTGGTGATTCATTTGGAATCAAGATACTTTGGATCTGGCTTTAATGTTTGCCTTGATTTGGAATCCACTCCGTAGGGAATCTACCCACTTTTGCCTTTGAAGGACTCTTAGAAATGTTTGGCTATTTTAAGTCAAATGAGGAGAGACCCAAGAAGTATGGGGTTTCCAAGGCAAAGGATTGAAGAACAAAGGTTTAATGAATCACCAATTAATTTCTAAAGTTGCCAAAGCGTCTACCATTAGGGTGAAAGTAATCACGTGGCTTCTAATGTGCCCAGTGACAACGACACATGACTTGTGTCTTCCCTTTTGTAAGCATCACTGAACTCAAATGCCAGTCTTTTCCACTCTGGCTTGAAAAGATTAGCTAAATGCACACTGTCTCCTGTCACAAGTTTCAAGAGGCTTCAGTTTTAAGTTGTCTAACAATTTGCATGGTCTAACAAAATCCTCACAACACAGCCAAGTACTATTTGCTGTAATTAACAAAGCATAGGCAGAGTCCACCATGAAGTACCCGGCACAGTGCAAATCGAGCATTGACAGGAGACTTTCAAAAGGGTTGTAAATATCCAGTCTAGTACCAGTGGGGGATAATCCTGGAGGATAACCCAGGAGGATTCACCTAGAGAAAAGCTGTAGTGTATTTGCTGGTATTAGGAGAACATTAAGACACCAAAAGCGTCTCTTCTCTGCATCATGACACAGGTACATTGATAAACAGAAATAGAGATTTTATAAATTCAATATACAAGAAAGCCTCTAAAATAAGATTTAGCTTATACCTTTCCCTCAGGAAAATTGGAGGCTATCTGGTCACACCACCATGTTCACTTCTGTTTTCAAACATCTCCAGACACCACACACCCACTGGAGCCTGTCGCCATTCCTGGGTCAAAAATCCCACAAAGACAATTTGGCCAATTCAGTCATAAGTTCCCAGATAACAGACCAATTATGTTATGTCACCAAGGCCTCACCAGCCCACTGAGTCTTAATAACCATAAGCAGGGCATCTCCTACATCACATACCCAGCTGGGAATTGAGGATAATGAGTCCCTCTCTAATCTTAAACTCCCAGGTGCCTGGGCATCAGCCCTGATTGTATGTGTTTCTCTCTCAAGCTCCATAGGTGAGAACCTGAGACAGTGGCTATAGGAGGCGCTGTTGATGGTGAAGGTCACCTGCACCTGATGGCATCTGGGAGTTGGTAGCAAGGGTAACCCAAGGACCAGGAGCAGAGGACGACATTCAGCCCCCTGGGTACCAGGGCCCAGTCAGCTCTGGAAGGGAAAGTCCAAGGCGAACAACTCAGTGTTCAGAGTCCTCTAGTTCATGTCCAGCTCTGTAGAAGAGAGCTACTCCTGCTCTTGGAAAGGAGGCCCAGAAGGTCATGCCTACTCAAAGGGCAGGAAGAATGGTAGGTAGGTGAGTCAGGGCAGCAGAGGCACAGTTCTGTAGGCCATGGGCATAAAGCCTTGGGAGAGTGCCTGGCATATAGGAAGTGCTAAACAAATAAAACTACTCTTCTGGTTTCCCGGCCTGCCCCTCAGGGACAAGACTGTGACTTTGCTGTCACTTGGGCCCCTTGTTCCAGACCTTCTCCTTAGGGTACCTGGGTGGAAATCCTTAAGTCAGAACTTTGCAGTGAAAGAATTAGTTAAAAATGATTGGCAATTACCAAAAAAGGTTAAATACCCATTTATGCAACATTCTCAAACTAACAAAAGTAGAGCCAGACAACGGATTGGTTAGTGGTTACCAGCGTCAGGGAAGGAGGGGTGTAGCAGGTGGGAGATCCTTGGGAATGGAACCAGTCTGAATCTTAATCACGTTTGCAAGAATCCACCTCCAGTTTAATGTGACAAAACTGCACAGAAATATAAATATATATATATATATGTGTAGATATATATGTGCGCGTACCAATGTCATAATTATCAGATATGTACAAACTACACACACTCAAACGACTACCCGTAAAGCCTGTGAGATCCGAACAAACTCTATGAATACGTAGGACCTCGTTCTGTAAGATGTTACCTTTGGGGGAAACTGAACGCAGGTATACAGAGGGCCGACATTTCAAACACAGTTTCGCAGCTCCCTGTAGATCTATAATCACCTCATAATAAATATTTTAAGCGACAGAATCCACGTGGATGAATTATATATGTGATTTGCTAAGCAGCTAAGGCAAGCACCACTATCTAGGCTGCAAACAGCAGGCACTGTTTTGGTCTGTTATTAACTTTTCACATATCCCTCGTTAGAGAATTGAAAAAGACCCTTCTCCGGAGCCAGCACTTTGCAAAATCCCAGGGCCGCCAGCCACATTGCAGCTGGTGCGCATAGCACCTTCTAGAGCTGGTCCTGCCGCCACTTCTCTTCCCTGGTCATGTGCAGCCTTTCGCCCATGACTGCATAGGGGCATGTTTCGGCCGCTCTCTTTTCTTTCATCCTGGTTTCGTGATCTCTGTTTGTATCTCAAACTGCTCCACCTTTCAAGCCAGTATGAATTGGAATCATCACATTTTTGCAGTAGTACTGGTATTCTGATTTCAGAGAATTCTGTTTCACAGCCTGCACGTACTTTCTCAAACTGCAGATGGAAAACAGCTTTTATCCATTTAGCCAGTAACTTTCCATGGAGCACTTCTATGTGCTATAAAGACCAATTTTTTCTGCCATCACTCCCACCAGGGTGGCACATGGACATGCAGTGCTATGGTTGAAGGTGATCTGCGCTCCTCCTCTTGCTATAAAATGCTCTCCACTAAGAAAAGCAGCCCTGCAATCTAGCTAATGCCCTGACTTGCTGGCAGAGAGAACTTCTTCAAACACATCAGCCTCCCGATGGGTAGGTCATGGGGGATTCTGTGGCACACAACTGGGCTGGTTCCAGGACAGTCCCTGTGGATGCAGTCGGGGAACAAATAGAGGCCAGTGAGTAACAGACCAGGGGAGGGGTGGCAGCAGGGTGGGACTGCGAAGAGGGCCCCTTGGACCCGGGGGCTCCCGTTGGGAGACGTGGGGCCAAGGCAGAGCATGCCCAGTCATGGCACCCACCACCAGCATGGATTCCTCCCGGTATGCTCCTCCTGCCCCAGTTCCCACCAGACACAGGTACGAGGGACACACAAAGGCTGCTTCCTGAGCAGAAGTTGGGGCAACGCCAACAGGTGAGCTCAGGCTTGTACTCTGTCCCTGAGCTCCTGAAAACAGGTAGCCAGGGGGATCGATAAAGGTTTAGAGATAAAAACGAGGAGGGGGTGGTAAGAAACAGTTTCCTGGAGCAGCTGTGATCTCAACATACACTCACATCCTCATACACACTGCTCACAAGTGCACGCTAACACTCTCATGCAGTTACAGGCCCACAGACACCTGGGATTGCCAGTCCCCACATTCCTCCATAAGCCCTGTGGTCATCTGGCCGAGCCAGAAGAGAGGCCATGTGACAGAGAGCTAAAGGAGTCTCCTCTCCCGACCTTTAGGGGAGAACATGGAAGTAGAAGAGGGAGGACTCAGCTGGAAAACTCAGTCTGCCCAGGCTCCACTGACCGGGCCTGGTGGGCAAGAAAAGGCTGCATAATATATTTTTAAAGGAAGGAGACAAAGACAAAAAGCTGGAAATCCCCAGTGCCTCCCGGCCTCCACCACCAGACAGGAAGTCTCAGAGGATGGAGGTGCACGGGACCTCGGTGGGCGGGGCAGCAGGGAAGAGAAGTGGCGGCAGGACCAGCTCCGCCCAAGGTCTGTCAGGAGTGCCCACTCCTAACCCATGGGTATCACTGGTCCAAAGAGCATAGAGGCCTGAGGGCTTGGGAGACTCAGCACAAAAGTCACTGCCATGGATGTGCAAACAGCACATAGCTGGGTTCCTCTAAGCACTTCACTGGCCTCATGCCCTTCACTGTGACCTTGAGTCCCAGCTGGGCCTGAGCAAATGCCACAGCCCATTCCTGTCTGTGGCCCTGGCCTGGTGCTGTGGACATTTCTCCTGCCCTTCCAGGCCTTCCAGGAGTGATCCACAGAGGAGAAACCTCTCTGGCAGTGGCTCGGGGCCTTTGCGTGAAGGTCAGGAGCTCAGATGTGGCTATCTTTTAACATGTGATAACTGCCAAGGGCATGTTGAGCTTGGGGAAATCAGAGGTAGATGGAGGGGTGCCACGCCCTCTGCTAGATAAGGCATTCCAGGGAGATGCCCCTCATAGCCCAGAGCCAGCTTCCATCCACGCGATCCGCTAGGGGCATTCTCAGAAATGTCCGCCCTAAGCTGAGTGATAGGATAACTCAGAGTTGAAGGACTTCTTGGCTGGGAGCTCAGCCACCAGACCAGCACTGCCACTCCCTCCCCAGATGCCCCCATGCCCCTTGGCTCTCTTCACTCCAGGGTCAATAAAGGAGCAGGGGGAAGCAGGGGCAGCATTGCTTCTCCCTGTCACCTGCCCTCCAGGATAAGGGGCTGAGGGCTGGAGATAAAGTCTGTCCCAGGAGAAAAAGCCATTACTTCTGGAAGGAGTCAGGTGTGCAGGGGAAGGGGTCACCAGGGCTAGGGATCCAGGGCCCAGGCTTGAGGGATGAAACCCACAACCCCTGGTCTGGTCACTTCACTCTCCCAGCTCCCCACCCCCAACTGTCCTGTGTGTACCGCCCACCACCCATGCTGCGTGGTACATGGGCAGAGCTCTCTGGTGCCCAGTGTACTGGCTCTGAGAAGAACTGGGCTCAAGCCAGGGGTCACCCTGACTTAGAACACAGCATCTGCTCTGGTTTAGTTCCCTCATGGTTGTAATAAAGGGCTGGGTGTGATGGCGGAGCGCCTCAGTCCAGAATGAGCAGACTGCAGCTATGCGTGGCCCTGAGTGAGCCGTGGGCCTCCCTTCTGCAGAGACGGGGGCTGAGGCTGCAATGAGAGGGCCATCTGTGGGGTTCCCCATCTTGTGACTCACTGCGTGACCTTGCCAAGTCTGGGCAAGGTCTCTCTCACCCCACCTCCATCCTTGCTCACCCCAACCAGTGACTCACGGTGACCAAAGACAGGGTGCCCCCGAGCAAGCCTGCAAGTCTGTGCCCATCGCCCCTTCCCCAGGTGCCGGGCTGCAAGCCGATGAGCTGACGGCTGCTGCTCCGCTCAGCCCCTTCAGTTACCCACCCGAGAGGACACGGAAATTGAAATGGGAGAAGCTGTGATCAGGCCAGCAGGCTCCCGGCTAGCTCTGGAAAGACACAGCCCAGCCGAGTGTCCACATTATTTATGGGTTCTCCTGGGGGACATATATGGTTATGAAAGAGCCTCTTCAGATCACAGGACACAGGCCGGCTTTCTTGATGCTCGCCAAAGCACCAGCAAACCAGCTCAAAGACAGCAACCAGGCCTGGGCAGGAGCAAAGATCGCGTGCCAACACCCGTTCTTTCTCCCGAAGCGCCTCACAGGACATGGCGTTCAGAGAAACAGTCTTCTATTTCACGTCAGGAAGGGAAGCGCCCTGCTGAAGGCAAGGTCTTCCTGAACCCCGCAGCTATGCAGAAATTAGCCCCTCTCTCCCAAGTCCAAAGTATTCCCGCACTTGGCAAACTACCAGCCTGAACTGCAGCAGGAGGAAGGCAGGGAGAAGGGGGAGGAGGAGGGGGCTGGCCAGTTGGAAATGTTGTCATGTGGCTTGCTGTTGAGAGCCCTTAAATGCCATGTCAGCTCCAGCTGGGGAGTGGGTCTCACAGGCTGGATCAAGTGGCTGCTTTCCTGGAAACCAGGCTTCTGGTTGCCAGGGCTGATAAGGCAGGGAAATGCTACCCTGGGAAAACACTCTGACTTTGAAGAGGAGCTGGGACATGCTCACCGTTGAGAAAAAACAGAACGGCCCAGCAGAGTGGCTGAAGTTACCGTCTCGGAGCCTCAGGCTACCCACTCGGAGGACTGGGGGGCACTCCCAAAAGGACATGCCACCTGACACGGCCTCATGCTCACTACCTTCTAATAGTGTCCCCAAGGAGCTGGTCTCCACAGGTCGGCTGTGGATTCCCACACCACATATGTGCAGCCAGCTCCCAGGACAGGGCTCCAGAACCCATCAGCAATGACTAGACATTTGCAGATGGGACAGCACCTTCAGACTGTGGATGGATGAGGGAAGGACAGCCCAGAGCAATAGGGGTGCTCTGCAGTGCAGGGTGGGGGTGGAGCTCCTCAGTAGGACAGTCTGCATTGGCAGGTGTGGCCTGAGGGAGTCTCCTCAACTGCAGGTCTGTGTGGGGATTGGGGCCATGGAGCAACCTGCAAAGGGAAATGTTGTGGTGATTCAGGAAATAAAACCCTTTGGCAAAGAGCCAGGGTCAGCCTGCCTGACACTGATTTCTGCTCTGTAGCACACAGCACTGTCACCAGATGCCTTTCAGTGTCCCTCAGCACAACTTGAGCAAAGCATAGACCCTCTATTGGAAAATCTAAGTGCCCACCCTTCCTCCTTGCCGCCAGATATCTACAACTCCTCCATACACATTGGCTGTTAGTGTTTCTGCTGTCGCCTGCAGGTGTCTTCCAGCTGTCAGAGGACGCTAGACAGAACTGGGCTCAAAGGGCAAGCTCCAGATGCTTCTGTGGGAGGCCCCAGCCCCCCAAGCCCGCCCCTTGCACAAGCCCGGGCAGACTTGAGGCCCCGTCACCCCACCTGCACTAGCAACAAAGGCGAATGCTCAGAGGCCTGCCCATTCTCTGTGGTTCTGAGCAGCACAGCTCTCCCTGAGAATCACTGCAATATCAGGGGATGGGGAAGAAGGAGATGGAGAAAGGAGAGGAGGAGAGGCCTGGAGCTAGCAGCTCAGCAGGGCAACATGGGACCGTGGGGATGTGTGGTGGACAGAGGGGCCACCCCTAACCAGGAACCCACCAGGATAAGTTTAGGGAACAAAGGAAAACACAAAATCAGATATATTATATCCTTTTTCAAGAGGTAAAATGAGAAAAGGTTGAAAAGTTAAAGGGAAAAAAATGGAAAAGATGGCTCCACATGGATTTAAGTTTAGAGAAAGCAACGACAAATACCTGCACGCACACACATATACAGTTAATTGTTGCTCAATGACAGGGAGAAGGTTGCTGTGTAAGCACATTAGCAGTGAAATTTGCACACTTGGGACTGTGATGGACAATAAGAGACTCAATCAAGCACAAGGGGAAATGATGCACCAAGAGAAGGAGTGGATAGGAGAGACACGAGTCTGCTTCCAACATAAAATGCTGTGACATTAAAATGGCTACAGCATAACCAGGCAATAGGAGAGTGGGGTTATTATCTACACATGTAATTGACAAAAAGACCAGAAATTTTGGGGCATGCATTTTTAGGGCTCACAGCACTCTCTCGTGTAAGCCTCCACTTGGAATAAATATTTCATATCCACTCATCCCATTAAAAAGGATCATGAAGGTTTTTTTTCTTTATGGAAGTCATTTTTATGTTAAGCATTTAGCTACATATATGATGTCCTTATTGCAAGGAAGTACATGTAATTAGCAGCAAATGTAACTGAAATTCACTGCCAACCTCTCAAATTATCCAAGTCCTTCTCTCCTCAAAGGTGCTGAGGCATCATGCACAATGATGACCAGCTGCAAATTCCAGTGTTAAATTAATCCATCTCTTTTATATTAATCATATTTACTGTATTTCATAACCTCAGCTTGAGATAAAAATAAATACAAGTTCTAACATTTTTCACCCATGGCACCTCAGGGGTTGTGCATGTCCTTTGGAGCATGCATAAAAGAGCATAGGTATTAGCATCAAAAAGCTAAGTTTGAATCCCACCTCGGTCATCGTTGCTGTGTGAACCCAGGACCAGTCCCCTAAGTATTCAGTTCCTTGGCTTCCCCATCTATAAGAGAAAGACAATAAAAGTTCCTATTCAGAAGGTGGGCATGACAATAAATGAACCAATTAATCATGTAAAGCTCTCAGAATATTTTAATAATAGAGACTCAAAATGTTAGCTGCAATATTGACTTCTGGATGGTGACTCGATAGGACACACTTTACAGTCACTCCCCACAGACACCAGAAGAAAAAAAATCACCTATTTTCCTGTGACAAACACCAAGAAACAACCAGTACTTCAGCTGGAGATGGATCAGTTGACGACTAACGGTGGGTGAGGGCACCCAGTGTGGTTCTCAGCTAAGCTGCTGATTTGGATTTGGGTCGGAGCTTGGGAGTCTCCGGACGCACAGTGGGGCAGAGGCTAGGGATTTCAGGACCAGCTGCAGAGGCAGTTAGAGGCAGGTCCAGTAGGGCTAAGATGCAGAGCCATGGAGGGCTGACTTGTTAAGGGGTGAAAGGAACTGAGCTGGAGCCCACATGGTGAAATTGCACTGGGCACAGCCATAACCAGAAATCAGCCAAACCAGACACCTCCCATAACCATTTCACACCCTGGGGCCCACCAAGTGGAAATCCCGCCCGTCGCATATCTGCCCACCAGAGATTCTGCCCATCGGATGCCCCATCCCCCTGGATTATAGTGAGAAGGCAGTCCCAAGCCTCAATGCTACCTGCTAGCGCCACCTTATGGGTAAAGGAGAAACTGCCACCTGATTGCCAATCCTGGGCAAGTCAAACCTATGCAACGCCAGGGAAACCCAACCCTCAGAAATATAAACAGAATGCCAAATAGAGCAAAGTCACAGAAAAATATACCTGAAATGATGGATCCAATCAAAAACCCAGGAAAAAATCCGAATACAGCAGACGTATGTAAATTATCTGAAGAGGAATTCAGGGTAATGGTGATTAATATACTCATGGGAATCCAGAAATCAGTAGAGGCAGTAAATGAAAATGTCAGGAAGCAAAGAAAAGAATGAAAACAAGACGTCAAACAGTTAACACGATGGCTGAATTAAAGAACTCAGTAGAGGAACTCAACACAAGGATGGATAAAGCTTCCAATAGAATCAGTCATCTGGAAGACAGAACAGAGGAACTCAATCAAACAAACTAGCAAAGAGATAAAAAAAAAAAAAAAAGTCAAAGAATCAAAGATAGCATTCGAGACCTCTGGGAAAACATCAAAAGGAACAACATTCGCATCAATGAGATCCCAGAGGAAGAGAGAGAAAAAGAGACAGAAACCATATTTGAAGAAATAATAGATGAGAACTTTCCCAATTTGAAGAATGAAGTAAGCCTTCAGATCCAGGAAGCTTAGAGCTCCTAATAAAAGAAACCCAAATAGAAATACACCTAGACACATCGTCATAAAAATGTCAAAAATAAAGATGAAGAAAAACTATTAACAGCAACCAGAGAAAAACATGTCACATACGCAGGAGCCCTCATAAAATTGTCAGTGGACTTCTCAAATGAAACTCTACAGGCCAGAAGGTAATGGCATAATATATTTAAAGTGCTGAAAAAAAGGATTTTCAACCTAGGATAATATATCCAGCAAGATTATCATTCAGAACTGAAAGAATGATAAAAAAAAAAAAAAAAAACTTTTCTGACAAGCAATAGTTAAAGGAGTACATCACCACAAAACCTGCTTTGCAAAAATATTAAAGGATGCTCTATAAACTAAAGAAACCACACAGAAAAACAGTAAAACAGCAAATATTAAAAGTGGGGAAGAAGAGAAAAGAACAAAAATGTGGACACAGAATGAGCGGAAGACTAATATGCTTTCAAATAAAATTAGGCAGTAAACATAGAACTGTGAATGCTAACTTCAGGGTAACCTTAAAATACACCCCCAGGGAGAAAGCAAAGAAGAAAACAAAAGGAGAAATCAATCAAAACATAACTGCATCCATCCAACCTAAAAAGAGAAAGAGAACAAAGTCATCATCTGGAGTAATAACACAAAAGACAAATTATAAAATGACACTGAGAAGTTATATATCAATAATCACCCTAAATGTTAATGAACTCACAGGTCAAATGACTCAGAGTAGCTGAATGGATTAAAAAGCATAACCCAACCTTCTGCTGCATTCAGGATCCCCATGTTTATTGTGGCCCTATTCACAATAGCTAAGAACTGGAAATTACCTAAGTGTCAAACATCGGATGAATGGATAAAAAAGATGTGGTACATATATACAATGGAATAGTACACAGCCCTTAGAAGAGATGAAACCCTGTCATTTGAATCAACATGGATGGAACTAGAGGGGATTATACTAAGTGAAACAAGTCAAAAGAAGAAACATAGATACCAGATGGCCTCACTCATAGGTAGAATGTGAATAGACAAAAGAATAGACGAAAGAACCACCCCTGAAACATTTGCAACAGAACTGAGGTTACCAAAAGGGAATGGGACAGGTCGGGGCAAATGGTGGTGGAGCCCACTGGACAACAGGGAAGAACACTTGGGGATTTGGTGGAGGGCAGGGTGTGTTGAAATATATCTAAGTAATGGGGAACCTATACATAGGAAATTAATGTGTAGAATAATTACTACAATAAAAAAACAAATAAAAAACAATAAAAAGCATAATATTCAGTTATGTATACAGATAAATGACAAGGAGGAATTCAGATTATGTTGTGCTCTGCACTAACTGTAAAGTTCAGTTATTTGAAATTACATTTGGCTTAATTGTGAATATATATTACAAACTCTAGAGTAATCATGAAAAGTATTTTTAAGTAGAGTTGATATTCAATTATATGCCCAATTACATGCCCAATTATAAGCACAAAATGCAAAAATAAATGTGATTATCAAAAAAAAAAAAAATAGACTGTTAGTCCACAGAATCAAATTAGCGGTTACAAGAGGAGAACTGGGAGCGGGGCAAACAAATTGAGTGGAAGGGTCATCAATTACATGGTGAAGGAAGTACTGACTGGTGATGCTAAACTTAATGTATCAGATGCAGATGTTGATTTACGATGATGTACACCTTAAAGCTCTATAATGTTATAGATATAGATATAATTTTCTCTCAATAATTTTTTTTTTTTAAAGTTAGCTGTACTATTATCAAAAGAGACAGCTGTCTGTCTCTAATCTGGAAGTACCTGGAAGCTAAGAAACTAGTTGGGAGACTGTTTTAGTCACCCAAGCAATGATGATGATAACCTGCAAGAGTGTAGCAATGGAACTGGAAGGGAGAAGGATTTAAGAAACATTGGAATTGAAACAATAGGCTTGGAATCTGATATAACACAGGCATGAAGGGAAAAGAAGTAAAGAGTGACCTAGAAGTTTCTAGCCTGTATGACCAAGGAGTATTAACTGAGGAAAGGAAGCAAGAAAAATAATAACTACTTGAGTATTTAGTATGTGCCAGGCAATATTCAAAGTATTGCTCATGTAACGAGTCATTCAGAAGCATCATAAAAACTCTACAGGATAGGGATTATCCCCTTTTCGGTATGAGAAGACTGAGTCACAGAAAGGTCTGTGATTTTTCCAAGGCCTAACACAGCTAGCACGTGGTCAAGTTGGTCTTGCATCCCAGGATGTCTGACTCCAAAATCCACAGTTTCTACCACTTCCCACGCAGCCTTTCTAAAAGAGGACGTCACAGAGAAAAGGGGGCCCTTATATGCTGCTGGTGGGAATGCAAAATGGTGCAACAACTATGGAAAACAGTATGGAGAGTCCTCAAAAAATTGAGAATGGAAATTCCATATGATCCTGTCATCCCAACTTGTGGGTATTTATCTGAAAAGCGTAACACTAATTCAGAAACACATGACTTCCATGTTCACGGCAACACTACCTAAAACAGCTACAGGCTAGAGACAAACTAATTGCCCATCAACAGATTAGCATATAAAAACGCAGTATATATAAACAAAGGAGCACTACTCAGCGATTAAGAAGGATGAAATCCTGCCATTTGTAACAACATGGCGGGACCTAGAGGGAATTATGATTAGTGAGGTTAAACCAGAAAGAGAAAAACAGACATCATATAATGTCACTCATTGGTAGTATAGATAGAAACCAAACAAATGAAATAAATTGAACAAAAAACAAACTTTAAGTCAATAAAATCAAATTAGTGATTATAAGAAGGGGAGGTGGGTGGGCAAACCAGGTAAAAGGGTCAATTACACAGTGAAAGAAAAACCAGACTGGCAGTGGTGAACGGAATGTATTGGATACACAGGTGTGGGTTTACGATGATGCTCACCTGAAACCTACATCATGTTATGAGGCATTGTCCCTTCCATAAAATATTTTTAGTAAAATTAAAGTGGAGGTCAATTGCGTCTAAGAGGATGAGTTGAACACAGAAGTCTGAAACTCAGAAGAGAGGTAGAAGATAGAACACAAGCTGAGATTTCGATATAGGGGCACAGAGGTGGACGGCACCACCAAAGAGGACAAGATGAGGAAGAGAGACCAGATCATGTGGGCGGGGAGGGCCAGGAGAAAACCCCAGAGACAGGAACTGCCGCCCACACAGGGAAGTAGCGCTGGGTGCCTGTCACTGCAGACATGTACATACCACAATGACCTTTTTTCAGCTGCTACACGTGGGGAAGCTGCCAGTGTCCTGTGGGACTCAACCTCCTATGTCAATAGTCAGAAAGCCAGTCATCTGCTGTTCCCAAACCCTGGAGGTCGAGCCTGAGAAACAGTACATGCTCCCAGGACACAGAGCCTGTCGCACGTGACAGCAAGCAAAGGTCAGCATCAGGTGGGCTCCACCGCGACTGTGCCATCAGTGTCCTGTGGCAGGGTGACCAGGGCCGGTGTCCCACTGCAGTGTCTGCCAGTGCTCTTACTGTTTCACACGCGACTCACTGGTTAGACGGCAGGCGAGCACCGGAGGCAGTCACAGGGACTGCGCTGTGGCATGAGGCTCTTCTGGTTAGCTGTGTAAGCCTTCTCCAGCTTTGCCCTTAGAAGGCCAAGTGTAGATTGTGAGAACGTCTCTGCGCTCTCCTCTCGCTGCCACAAGCTTTTCGTCAGTCTTGCCCTGGCTGCCAGTCAAGATGTCCCACCGGTATGGAGTGACCACATGCCCCCAGCCGGAGCCAGTACAACCTCCTCCTCCAGACTGAACAGAGCAGAACCAGCCTGGAGCACAGACCTGGGAAAGGACGCACTAAGAGCTCTGCCCTGGAGAAGCCTGAAAGATCTGAGAAGCAATACAAAATCCTGAGCTCTCCCTGTGGGCCCTAAAGAGGGAGCAGCTCCCTGCACATGGGGAGAAAGGCTTTTGTTCAGGCATCCTTGCCTCCCTACCTGCCCCTGTGACATCTTCCTGGGGGAGCCAGCTAGTCAGGACTAGCAGAAAACAGAGACATCAATTACACCACAATGACAGCAGGGACAGATGGGTCCTCCTCTGACTCCTTACCATCTCAGCTCAAGCATTAGGTGTTTACAGCCAAGGGATAGTTTCCTCCTCCTCCTTTTTTCCCCTCCCCACCCCTCCCTTTCTCCTCTTTCTCACCTGCCTCCGTCTCTCCCTCCATTCCCCACCACTTTACCCTGACCGTCACTCTCTCCAGTCGCACACTCACAAACATCTCTTTCTGTCTCTAAACTCCAGTGGTGGCATAATCCAGACCTGAAGAAAGCCCCTCCATCAAGGTTCACATCCCCAGCCAAGGCCCCTGAGACCCTGAGAGGGTGGAGCCCCAACAACAGAGGCGTATGACTGAGATCCAAGGAAACAGACCGCACAGTCCATGCTGGTCATGAACCAGGGAGAAAAGAGACCTGAAATAAGCCTCCTGCTTTCCCTCAGGCCGGTACAGGGGAATTTGGAAATGTGAGGCAAGTGGTCATAAGTGAGACCCTGGGGATTAGAAGCAAGAGTCAGCCGACAAAGAACCATGGACCAGTCTCTCCCGAGGAGGGTGAAACGCAGAGTGCACATTCCCTCGATGGGACTCCTACCCGATGCACCTGCACCTGCAACTCCAGGCCCCTTTGGACTCTGCAGAGGAAAGTACAAGAAGCTTGTCTCTCCACAAATGCTGCTCCCAAGCAGGCAAGACTTCCCTAGCTCTTACCCGGGTCAGCAGGGGACACACAAGAGACTGCCCGTCACAGTGAACTTTGTAGCGGGGGCTGAAGATGCAGTAAGTGATGGCCTCGAGGGGAAAGGGATGTTGAAAATGTGGTGCAAGATTCTGAAGCAGGAGGGGCCACTGGGAGCCACTGAACCTTTGTCCACACAACAACACACAGAGGTTGTAGAAAGATCTTTTGTGAGCGAAATTGTGTCAGAACAACTTGTGCAGTATAGAACCAAGTCTATACATTATAAACACAAACATGAGACACTCTGTTTTATATGCACCTGTGTAGATACAAACCAAGGACTCAAACGAAGCACCTTTGAAGTCACTGTACGAGTCGGGGAGCAAATAAGAAAAACACATCAAATAAATCAAAACCAGAGCCCAGCCCAGACTGAACAGGGCAGTGACCTGAGAGTAGGCTTAGCTCTAATCTCTGCATCTGAGTTTATAAAAAATATATATATGTTGAAGAAGATTCATTCCCGTGGCAGCATTTGGCAGAGACCTCCCCTCATTCTAACCAGACTGTGTGAGTCTGCCAGGTTTCTGCCACTCCTCAGGCAGGATCTCCTGCCATCACCTTTCATTTCATGAGCTAACCATATTTTTTCAACAAATATCCCTTTTTCTCCATGACGGTAGCAGAATTAGATTCTGTTGATGGTCAGCAAAGGGCCCAACAAGTCCTCAGCTGCTGGGTCCTGGGTGGACGCAGAGACCTTCTCTGTGAGCCAGCTCCTGAGTTAGGAGACTCATCTCCAAGTCCGACATCTCAGCAGCTCTGGGTCTAAGGTCACAGCTACCTCTTGGGAGAAGCAAGAACATATCAATGTGCTTCAGAGGGTGAAGTCCCCACAGTTCAAATAGCACCTGGCACCCAGCACAGTGTCAACAGTGCCTTTGAGATAAATTCCTCCCCAGGGGAAAGAACAAGTGAGTGAGTTTAGGACCGCTGCTTGCTTTTTAAGGGAATCTCATCACCAGACCACCAGATGTTTTTGTATTATGACCTTGGCATAATAGACAAAGGACAGCAGGCCTTTGGTGGATATTTCTGTTGGACCAAATCGCCATGGGTGGGCTGCAGGGTCAGCTTCATGACCGGTGTCTTGTGTGATAAGAGTCTCTGCATTTGTTAGATACTCTGGCTTCACCATCTTGAAATCCTTAACCTTTTTTTTTTTAACAAAGACCCCACATTTTCACTTTATACTAGATCCTAAAAGTCATATAGCCTATTCTGTTAGCCCCAGCCTTAATCATGCAGCAAACACCCACAGGGAATGCCACAGAAACTAAAATACTGACATTGAACTAAAGGACTGCCTGGAGTTCACAATGATACTTTTCAGTGGTCAAGGAATTTCTACTCCAAGGACTTGGTTAACAGCCTTTCCTCCTCACTCCTGCAAAGTCCTAAGAACTAACAACCAACCACACAGGGAGCAGATTTTACAGAAATTTTGGGCACAGACTGAATACATGAAAATAACTCTAAGCACAGTCCCGTTATGCAAGATAGCTTGGAACAGTAAGTGGGTTTCCACAGACATTTTCCATTCCATTTTCTAGAAGGAAGGTAGTGTCGTGTTTTGGAAAGAACATGGGATGGAGTCAAGGAGAAGCTTAATTGGGATCTTCCTTTTCATTTAGTTGTATAAACTCAAGAAAGCTATTTGATTTCTAGGCCACTTAAAATTTCATCTTGAAAGCATCTTTTTTTCTAAGAAAGGAAGGAAGGAAGGGAGAAGGAGGGAGAGAGGGAGGGAGGAAGGAAGGGAAAAGAGGAATGGGAGGAGAGAGGGAAATAAGGCTACGTACCTAGCATTAGTCTCTGAAATAAATGCCAGCAAAGGAGGACTTTCTCCCTTTGTTCCATTTTACTCTCATTTCAAACAACAGCTCTTTGGGGCTTTCTGGATTTAGCATCATTTTTTTCCTTCAGGACTCAAACACCTTAAATCTATTCTAGATCAATCCTTAAAACGACTCAAAGCAAAAATCAAGTCAGATCAAATCTATTTTGATCAGAAGCTCCCTTTCCTGGCCCATATTCTAATCCCGCACATATTCGGGAGACATTTTCTGGTTCTTTAACTACTCTTTTTGTTTCCTGGACTCATTTTTTCTCACTGCTCCTAACTATTTTTACATCTCATAACATAGCCCAAATAATTCCCATCCCACCACTCACAGATCTCCATCTAGCTCCTTAGTACTTCTGCAGCTCTCCTGGGTGGTCCTCACTTCTTGGCCTCCTTCCCTCCCTCCTGGGGGCAATACTAGCATAAAAAAACAAAGGTACATTTTGATAAGTGCAGCGCTCATTTGATAGTGGCCCTTAGGTCACCTGTGTTAGTGGGAAGACCGAAAACACAGTTCCCTACAGAGTAAACAGGTCTCCATTTTGAATTCCTACTTGCACTGACCTGGATCCAATCACCTTGTCATATATCCTTTGCTATAAAGAGAAGACTCACAACACCCACCCACCTCCCCAGGGGTTCCCAGAACAACTGCTAAATTGTTAAGAGAGAATGGTGCTCTTTTTATTATGTAGTAGGTACTCCAGGAAAAACCAGTTATTCTACCGTTGTCTGTCTCATACAGCCATTGAAACAGGAGGCAGTACAGGGAAGGCGAGATAAGGAGGAATTTGTACACCAGGAAAATATGAAATGACTATGTTTGTACCCAGTATAAAATTTCATTTACCCTCAAGCAAAAGAAATTCAACCCATTCCCAAAGATATGGAAATCCTTGAAATAATGTGGTCTATGAGGAAAGAGCTGACAATGGCTTTTCAGCTAATAAAATTTCAAAGCCAGCTTTTGCTGCAGCATGAGCCTGTATTCATGTATTCTAGCAGCTTCCAGATGTTGTTCATGGGGGTACCCAGGGAACCCGCTGTCTGAATGCAAACATTATTGAATTTGGAAGTGGATTCTGTTGTTCTGAGACATGGGATTGGGAAATCTTTTTAAATCAACTTCATATCATGCCTCTTCCTTTCTCCCAGCTCAATACCAGCAGCCATTAAAGGTGGGGCCTTAAAGAAATCAAACATCAAGACCAGTTTCTCCTTTTTGATCTCTAATATACTAATCTCTATTTTCTGCGCCCATTGTCTGTATTTCGGGCATCCTCAAGTGTGAGGGGTCCTGAATGTAATGCTGGGGGCGGGGACAGATGATATCTTGGCACCAAGAGATGAAGTTTACATGAAAATGGAAGAGAGCCTCAGAAAAGGCAAGTGTGTTATCAATTCATCTTTTCTTTGTTCTTTACAATTTACAAAGTGCACAATTGATTTTTTTTATTTTGTGATCTTCAGAACTTTTGGACCTTTATACATCTTGACCCAGTGTATCAGTCTCTCTCCCTCCCTCCCTCTCTCTCTCTCTCTCTCTCTCTCTCTCTCTCTCTCTCTCTCTCTCTCTCTCTCTCTCTCTCTCTCCTCAAATGCTACTCTATGCAATGTACTGTGTTATCTTCTAGCTTATCTATTTGATTATTTTCGAATGTTCATCACAACCTTCTAAACTGATTTCACAACCCACTACTGAGTTGCAACCCACAGCTTTCTTAATAATGTCATTATTTATTTTATGTACCTCACTGTACACATCTTAGGATACTGAAATCACACCTCCCTTTGAGCATTTCATGCCACGTCCACCAGCAGGGCTCTGGTGCCCTCCACCAAGATGTTGTTCCTGTATTCCTTTCCTCCCCACTCCAACCCCGTGTCAGCCACACTCATTCGTCCTGTGAATTTCCTTGGGGCTGTGTGTTTTGTTTCAATTACACTTTTAGTCAGTGAATATTGTCGCGGGCACTTGGATTCATCTCCACTCTTCTACAGTCTTCGAAATTCTCAGGACTAGAAGCCTAGAATCTACCATCTCTCAACTCCCTCGTCAATAGGTCCAGTGCAATCTCTGCCCGTACAGTGCCCCTGTGTGGGATTCGGAAGGCCAAGGGAGATGGCAGACTTCCAGAAGAAGCAGCAGCCACAACTGATGTGGTCTCTGTGACCCTGCTCAGGCCAGAGGACTCTGTGTTACCTGCTTGGCTGGCCTGTCCCTCCACCTCTGGTAGAAGCAGCAACCTCCTAACTCTCACAGCTACGCCAGCGGACCAGAGGCTAGTGGCGATCTCTCAGCTTTCATTCCCCCAATCTTTCCTATGGTTTTCTGAGCACATAATTCCCAGCTTAAATACCCTTTTGCTTCAGATACCGGTTTCTGTTTTCCTGGGGGAAGCACAGAGCATACAGAAGACAGATTCTGGAAATTCCCATTTGATTTCTATAGAAGACTTTAAAAGATCAGTGACGGGTACAAGGTCACACAGCAGAACATGGCACACTTGTTTCTCTTTCGGACCAGGCCCAGCCGTGTGTGTCAAATGACATTGTCAGCGTTGTTCTTTACACAAAGTTATGTCAAATTTCACATCTCACTTAAAAAAAAGTCTTTAAGATTTTCTCAGTTTTTTCTCCTCTTTATCAAGCCAGTTAAATGTTATGTTTTATATTACAGCAACTGCTCTGACCTTTCCTCTTCATAAATTCCTACAGAGGAATCACTGAACTCTGCTAAAGGACACATTTATTCTCTTACTGTTTGGTGTATACATCTTCTCTAAAGTAGGTCCTAAGTACTCTGAAGACAGGAATCCTATTTTAGCTTTCTTATGGGCCTCCCTACTACCTTTCTTAGATTTCTTTTCTAACAAGCGAATGAAACATACCCAACATACTTTCTTAATAAATATTGCATGATTGTCTTCTTTCTAAATTTTAGAGTTTATATGAAAAGGCAAAGATCAGTCACTCATATCTTCTAAATTGTATTACTACAACAGACTTTCTCTGCAAGGAAGTATTGGAAAAGGAAAATTTTATTCAAGGGTCCTCCTTCCGAAATCAAACAGGATCCAGTCAACCAGAAAAATAAAGGAAAGCCCATGCATGTCTGACAACAAAGGGGAAATTGTCCTTTTGGATTCCAGCTATTGCACTTAACACCTATCTTTATCTTCACTTCATTTGACTTTTTAATTTCTTCATTATTTCTGTATTAATGCGTATTTTATAAGGCAACCTCCAGGTCTGGAACCCATTTACACACACCAACACTCACATCAGAGTCTAGAAACTGTTTCCTGCTGCTTGGGTTGAGTTCTGACCAGCCACCCAACTCTAAATTCAGAGACTTTTCAACCAGAGCTTCTCAGGTTGTGGGAACCCATAGCCAGCCAGGTGGGACTTTGTTATAAATGCACGTTCTCAGACTGCCCCCCACACACCCCTGGGTGTGAATTGGGTACTCTGAGGTGAGCCTGGCAGGTAAGTCTGGCCCATGGTAAAGTGGGAGAACCCTGCTTTAGACGTCTGAATTAAACCACAAACACGTCCCCCCATTCAAAACTGGTAGCCATTTGATCCACTACACGAAATGTGCTCTGATGCAGGGAAATTCAGGAGTCAGCGCAAGGTTCACCTCCAGGATTCAGGGTGACCTTGTGCAGGACTGGTGTCTGTAGGACAGAGCATCATGATGATTACTCTCGTGTGACCGCACCACAGCCTCTTTGTGGCTACAGGTGGGCATGAGCTGACTTCTGTTCCATTGTTGGCATTTTCTCTCCATGAGAGCTGCAATCCAGCTGCATGTCGAAGCAGCTCTTGGGTCCCCCAGTCCTGTCCCCACCACACCAGAGCCAGAGGGGCTGGTGGCCCTTCATTCCACCAGTGCCTGGCCAGGGCCCAGAAAACAGCTTCTTCCTCTCCCAGTTTAAGGGCTGTACATCAAAGTGCATCCAGATTCTTGATCTTTCCAGTCTCCTCACAGTGCTTCCTCCCTGACTTTTCATCCCAAAGTCAACTTTGTCCGGATGGGGGGGGGAGAGAGAGAGAGAGAGGAGACAGAGAGAGATAGACAGAGAGAGAGAGAGAGAGAGAGAGAGAGAGAGAGAGAGAGAGAGAGAGGAAAGAGAGAGAGAAAGAGGAGACAGAGAGAGAGAGAGGAAAGAGAGGAGGAGGAGGAAGAGGAGGAGGAAGGGAGGAGGAGGAGAGAATAGAAGAGGAGAGAAGAGGAGAGGAGAGAAGACAGAGGATAGGAGAGGATAGAAGGGAAAACTCTGTCTTTGCTTGCTCTCTAATTCTTTAACTGAAAACATAACAAAGCACAGCAGATAAATGAGCAAAACAAAAGCAACTCTGAGACAAGAACAAAATGGTGGCCATCCTAAGAGAAGGACTATGGGGGTGCATAGAGTAAAGGTCAATTATACGGGGATAGATGAGCATTAGGATTTGAGTGATGAGCATCACGGAGTAGATATAGATGTCGAAGTGGAACACTGCACTCCTGGATCTATATGATGCTATAAACCAAGGTCACTTCAATTAGATCAGTAAAGAAAGAAAACAGAGCAAAGCATGTTCTCAGATGAGCCTTATCTCCACACAGAGATACTTTTTCACATTTCTTTTTGCCTTTATTCCTTCTTTAAAAAAAATCTTTATTGAAGAAGGAATTCATTCAATCCAAGAGTCTCCTGAGGAAAGATACCTCAGCCTGCCAGGAGAAGGACTTCATGTCTAGAAACCACATGAGGAACCAGGAGAAGGCACAGCCTGGCCTAAGTCACCGCATAACAGAAAACATGTTTGCACTTGGGAAGACAGGTGAGAGAGAGAAAAGCCTGTGGAATCCCCAAGTCATTGCAGGGTGTCTGCCCAGGGCCTCCCTGCCACCACCCAGCACCTTGACCACCGTGCCAGACAGTTCTCCGCAGCCACAGGTCTGACTCGCCTACCGGCTACTTGAACTTAGAGAGAAAGTTCGTTAAAGAATCAGGATGAGGGAAGGGAAATACAACGAGAATATCGAATGTACAGAGTAAAGGCAGATTAGCAGGCAAGCCTTGCACAGAGAGAAAAGCAGAGCAGGCCTGTGGAACTCCAGTGTGGCATGCATGGTCACGGCCGTGCTCACTCACACTTCATTTTGCGACTGAGAAAGCTCCAGGAGAAAAAGGGACTCTCCTACAGTCTTGATGGGAATGTAAATTAGGGTAACCTTCCTGGAAGACAGAATGGAGGTTCCACAAAAATATAAAGATGGATCTACCATTCGAGCCAGCCATCCCACGTCAAGGCATATACTCAGAGAACAAAAAAAACTCTCCTCAGAAAAAAAGATCTGGATCCCGATATTTATAGCAGCACGATTTCACAATAAGCTAAGACGTGGAAACAACCTCAGTGCTCATCAAGAGATGACTAGAGAAAGAAGCTGTGGTACATTACTCGACGGAATCCTACTAGCTACTACAAAAGATGAAATTGTGCCCTTTGCAGCAATCTGGACGGAACTGGAGGGAATCCTGTTAAGCGAAATAAGTCAGAAAGAAAAAGAGCAACACAGGATGGTGTCACTCATATGTGAAATACAATGAAATGAAACAAGTGAAGAGGGTCAGGAGGGCGAGGGAAGGAAGGAGGGAGCCAGCAGGTGGTGAAAGGGCCCTGCAGCTCTGGCGCTGGCTGTGCTATGAAACAGTCATAGACAGAGATGCAGTGTCCACATCCTAAGTGAGTATAGTGTTCTGAACAAAATACTGAAACTATTGTTTCATACGTGTGTGCATCTCAATCTATATATACATATATACTTAGAAAAGGTGCAGGTGGGAATGAAGGCAAACAGACGTAGGCAGGCAGGAAACGAGGGGAGGAAGAAACACTCAGGTGTTCATCTTGGATGTTCCCCGCAGCCCTGGGTCTCCAGCCTGGGTCTTTGGGATGTATGTGGGCTACATCCGGTGACATTATCCGCTGGGGCCACCGGGGTGTGAGAATAAAATGATTGTTTAAGAAACCGGGGGCTGGGGGTGCTCCAGAAACGCCCCGAGCCTCACCCGTGGCCCAAGCACGACGGGACAGGACGCGGAGTTGTGAAGTCACAAACCGAAGAACTTCCGCCAAGCCAGAGAGCATCTCTCAGCACAGACAGCAAACAGCTTCTCTCAGAATGTCACCGTGGCCCCCATTTGATATCAACAGACAGTTTTCAGGTAGCACCTTGGACGAGATGGGAAATCAGTGCATCTTTTGTCTTTCCCCAGAAACAGGATTCGTTGCTAGTGCAGCGAGTTGAACTTTCCCAGACGCCCTGTTTAAATCTCTCCAAGGAAAGATTTTTACGAATACACCAGGCTGGTGTGAGTCACTGAAAACGCTCTCAGTTCCTCTCTAAAGGCAAACAAACAGATTCTTCAAGAGCAGAATGGCTGCTGGGAAGCGGGGAAGGGGCTGCCCGCAGTGGTCAGGGGTTCTCTCTGCACTTACCTGCCACCTATGCAAGCAAGAATGCCCTGGAGGAGCCAGAAGTGCGGCCTCTGTGCCCTGCAGGCCAGCACCCCATGCTTGCCACCACTGGCTCCCGAATTCTAGGAAGCTGCCCGCCCCAGCCCAACCAGGCCAGCTCTTGACACCCTACCACCCTCAACCCCAAGGAACTGTGATTTTTTTTCCTTCTAAAAAACAAAAGCCACTTCTGCTTCCCTTCTGTAGAGCAGAAAATCCAGAGTTACTATAGACAGCCCACATTGTACAACATAAATTATTGAGTTTCCCCTGAAAGATAGTAAATAAAATGACCGAAGACAAAAAAGACATTCTTTAGCTGTCAAACAACAAACTTGGGGTAGAACTTTCCACCTTCCCAAGTAACTGTCTGCACCCACAGTTGGGGCAGCTCATTCACTGTCTACTAGAAAACAGTCACTTCTAGGGGACAGAAGTTCAGGATAGAAGGTGGGGGTCTAAGCCGAGTTTCCCAGGGGTTGTGTTTAGAATAATTTCCTCTCTTCTTCCCTCCTTTCCTTTTCCTCCAAGCATGGATCTTTATCCATCGCTTGCTGCTTCCAAATTGTATATAACCGGCATCAAGCCGCATGGAGTCTTTCAGGCTGGCCTCTTCCACCCAGTAACATGCATATAAGTTTCCTCTGTGCCTTTCCTGCCTGGTTTGTTGCTTCCTCCGTGCCAGGAGGGAAAACTGAGCTGCATGAATCTGATGCATCTGCTTCTTTTTCTCCCAACATAAGGCCTGGCTCCCTCAATTTCCTACAATTTAATCCCAGGGAAGACTTTTCTCACCAGTCAGGTAGAACTGAAGTCGTCTCCTCTCTCTGTCTCCTGGCTTTGCTGGCACTTTCTAACACATTTTCTCTTTTATTTATTTATCTTATTCCCTGTCTGGGGAATAAGAGCAGAGATTCTGCTATTTTAGTCTTTATTCTTGTCCCAGCTACCGAAACGGTGCCTGACACCTACAATTCCTCAGTAAATATTGGAAGAACAATAAACCAAGTGGACACCCTCCCCCAAAATGGCTGTATCGGCACGTGTGGCATGTGTGCACGCGTGCACACACACACTCACCCATGTTGTATGCCCCAGGACTTCACAGGAAATCCGTAGGGTGACAGATGGAGTCAGGAGGTGTGAGGAAGTGGCTTCTCTCTCTCCTACCCACGTGCTCGTGATGGTGATACTTCTGTTACAGATCACTTTAGCTGGGTGTCTTTTTTTTCCTGTTAGATTTTTGGCTTTCAGTTTAAAATGTTTAAGGGAATTTTTTAAAAATGGTCCTGAATGTCTATTGCAGTAAGTTAACAATTTAAAGATACATAAAAAAGAGCATTTAATCATCTTCCTTACACTCCTGAAATCTGGACACACACACACACACACACCCCACCCCACCCCCCCGGCGAAGACCTTTCTCCTTTGGGGTCCATCCTCCCAAGGGTTCAGAACAAGTGCACATGGAGACTCCAGAGGCACAGGGGAGGCATCACGTTTGCACCAGGTCTGCTCTGGTACACAGGGGCCAGAGGGAAGAATAGGGCTCCAGACAAAGCCCAGCTTCCATTAATCCTCTCACTGTCACAGGCAGGCCAACTCCCCATTGCAATTCCAGCCCCCTGAAGTTCCAAAGCTGAGGGCTTGGTATGTAACCTATAAACCTTTCTCTACGAGTTCACAGACATGTAGAAATACAAACACATTGGAAGGGCTTCTTTTCTTTCCCTTTATCACTGATGAAAGTGGTATCCTAATATTTAATATCATATAGTTCATGGTCATCCTCCTCATACAGAGCTGATTCTTTATTTGGATGATATATCACAGTATGAACACATAGTCCTTTGTAAACTCAGTGTTTCTTTTTTTCCCCTACCTGAAACAAAGTTGGAATAATCCTTATACCTGTGCTCTTACATCTTGGTGCTTTCATTCTGCAAGCTATACTCTGGAATACTAGAAATAGGACTATTGGTTCAATCAAAGCCCATAAACATCATCTACTTTGTAGATGTTTCCAATGACTTTGGCAAACATGTTTAGCAATTTATACTCCCACAGGCAATGGATTAGATGCCCATTTAACCAACCCTCCCAATTCTGCCTGTCATGGATTGTTTCAAATTTTGCAGATTGGGTGGGCAAAAACTAACATCTGGTTAATTTCACTGACTCCAGTGAAGCTCAGCATCTGTTCATTTCTATTTCCTCTTCTATAAATCAACAATATCGTCTTTGTCCATTTTTCTATTTGGATGTTAGCCTTCTCATACCAAAGGGTAAGCATTTATCAAATGGTAAACTTCTGTGGTTTAAATATTATCAATTTTCTTTTTATCCTGTCATCTATCTGTTTTAAGACATAGTTTCCCATGCAGATATTTCTAATTTTTCTAGTCAAATCAGTGCATCTTTTTTTTTTCTTTTTAAATTATTTCTGGGTTTCTGTTCTTATTTATAGAGGAATCTCAACCTGTTCTCCTAAATTCTATTCTACTATGTTTATTGTCATGTGTTTTTCTCCTCCCTTTATAATGGGACTAATTCAAGAAGCAACAGAACTTTGCAGAAAGGAGAGAGTCCCTAAATTCTGTACCCTTGGTCTTTTCTTCTGCTTCTGTTCACCATTATGACTTAAAAATTTCTTGTCTTCCCACATCCTCCTCTTGGAATGGAAGCAGCCCTACAGAGGCAATACCTCAAGCCTTGGTGCAAACAGGGCTAGAGTTCATTAGCGTTTCCCAAGGTCACATGTCTTGGGAAATATAAAATGCCATAAAGAGAGGAGGAAGAAATAGGAGATGTGTGGGTTTCTTCTATTCATACCTTGATCCCAACAGCAGAAACTGAGTGACTCCTACAACTAAGGCACAGTAGTAGGGCCAGTGGAGACTCAAAGCTCAGGGCAAGCATGAGCCCTGCCCACTTGGGGATGTATCATTTTGAGAAGGGAAGTGAAACGCACACAAAAATAGTACAGTGCAGAGCAGAATACACACGGTATGGACAGAGGGCAGAGAAAGATCTCCTCTGGATGAGTCATCAGGGAAGACTTCCAAGAGGGTGATTTAGACATGAGTTTTCAATAATGGTTAGCAATTTAATAGGCAGAAGGTGAGGACTTTCAGAAGGAAATGACATAGCAGGGACAGGAAAGTCGGAGGGAATAGACCATTCAGGATAAGTGGCATGCAGTCTGAAGAAAAGAAGTATGTGTAGAGGAAGTATAAGAGAAGCATTGGACAGGTCGCATGAGTCCAAATCTCAGGAGGCTGACTGATCTGGACTTGATCCTGTGGGAAATCAGCCCACATCACCATTTGCTGGAGTGGCCCTGTGTAAAAGAATGTCCAATTCCATTTGATTTTCCAAATCACCTGGATCATTTTTAAATGATCAGATTGAAGAGATTTAACATGCTCAGTGGATCCCACCACAAACCTATTGAATCCACCCCTTTGTCATTTTAAAGATAAACCAATTGGGGAGTTCTCCTGGCTAAATCCACATCAAAAGAAAGTATGATCATATATATATGTATATAGGATTCATCACTTACCCTAGTCTGTCTTATCTATGAAAATACAGCTAGCTTAAAGCAGAGACCAGCAGCTTGGGTGTCTCCCTTCATTTTGCTTTTCTCCTGATAAATGTCCCCAGACCACCCGGCAGATCATTAGGAGGCCCCCATTGTCAGCCCAGTTAGTAGACTCTGGAATAAACCATCTGACCTGCTTAAGTCGATTAGCACATCACATGCCCCAGCCATGTGACTGGTTCACGGACAGTTGTGTGTCCAGAGGCCACAAAGTGCAAGGAGACTTTGCCTAAGAACATGAAGCCAAAGATCTGCTCCTTTTCTGCTGCATTTGAACCCAGGAGCCCTCACCTTGGAAAATGTCAGCAACCTCGTGCAAAGGGAGAACCCAGCGTAAAGGAGGCAGACAGAGAAAATAAGAGACAATCGATGGTGGTGGGGGACTTTAGGTAATTTGTGGTGGGTATATAGTTGACAAATGGTAAACCGCCACGTATGTGCTTATATTATCGAGCAAATTAAAATTATCTCAATAAATGTTTTTTAACTAAAAGATCTTATGAAACTCAACAACAGAAAAACAAGCAATTCAATTTAAAAGGACAGATAAACACGATAAGATATTTCACATGTCTTACTGTTAGGGAAATGCAAATCAAAACGGTGAGATATCACCTCAGACCTGTGAGAATGGCTATTATCCAAAAGGCTGGAACCAACAAATGTTGGTGAGGATCTGGAGAAAAGAGAACATTTTACACGGCTGGTGGAAGTGTAAATTGGTGCAGCCTTATGTAAAGGAATGTGAAGTTTCCTCCAAAAAAGTGAAAATGGAAATTCCATTCGCTCTAGTTATAAAACCACTTCTGGGTATTTATCCTAAAAACACAACAACTGAAAGGGATATATGCCCCCCACCCATGTCTATGGCAGCATTATTGCAATGGCCAAGAGCTGGAAACAATCTTAGCACCCATCAACAGATGGATAAGAATATGTGGTTTATATACATAATGGAATACTATTCAGCTATCAAAAAAGATGAAATCCTGCCATTTGCAGAGGTGTGGATGGACCTGGAGGGAAGTATGCTTAGTAAGCCAGGAGAGACACTGTGATCTCACTCGCGTGTGGTATACAGAGAAAACAAGCAAGCAAATGAATTAAATCAAACAAAAATAGATTTTTAGGCTATGAAATCAAATTAATGGTTACAAAGTTGGGGAAGAAGAGAGGCACAGACAAATGGGGTGGAAGGAATCAACTCTACGGTAAAGGATAGAATTGGACATTAGAGGTGAACTTAATGTGCTATATCTATAGATGCTGATTTACAGTGATGCTCACCTTAAATCTATAGCATGTTATGGTGCAATTTCCTTCAATAAAGTTATTTTTAAATAAATATTGTCTTTAAATAGAAGAAGATATGAAACAACAGAGCCAAGGTTCTTTCTTTTGAGGTTTGAAAAAAGTCATACCTGAAGCCACACTCTGAACTGCTTGATTCCATCAGCCAGCACACAGCTTTTATGTTTAAGTCGGTTTAGATCAGGCTTCTTGTTACTTCCAACTGAATCAACATTGATTAAGAAGTACAAAGTCCTCCTGAGAAAGCTCCTTCAAGTATGCGGAAAACAGGAACCCTTACTCTTCTTCGAAGGAAGATGTCCCCCAAGAGACACACACAGCAGGTCACTGGCAACTCAAGTTAATTTGGAAAATTCTTTCAGAAGCTTTCAGAAATGGCAAAGAAAGTGCGTTCTTTGCTAGGTCAAAGAAACATGCTCTTGGAGATGTAAAAAGTCCATCTCCTTGCTTGCTTAGGTATATTGTGATTTGACAAGATGTTAAAACGGCACATTGTAAAAAAATAATATCTAAGCACAAAGAGTTCTGCAAAAATCAGGAAAGACCTTGCTGGGTTAGGAACTGGGAAGTCAGTCCTGTGTCCCCCTCCTCAGGAAGCTCCAGAGGGTCCAGCAGTGTATCTGATAGTTTCAGCAAACATCCATCAGACAGACACAGAACCTGCTAATAGGATTGAAGTGTGTTTACTTTTCCCTTTGACCTCAAAGCTAGGAGAAGGAATTTTTTTAGCTTTTCAATTTTCTAAATTTCCATGTCACAAGTGAGGAAAACCAGAAGGAAAAATGAAAACTGAAAGACAGAGGAGGACTGAGACATGGAGTCTTGGGAATCACTCCCTTTGTTCTGACTTCAGACAGAGACACCTGCTTCCTCTCCAGCTACCTTCAAGGAGGGTTTTAACATACTGTGGAGGTGCAGACACACATCTCACTCAGCGAAAATCTTCTATCAAAAAGGTATCCGTATCTGTATTTTAATTCAGAATTAAGAAGATTAGTGCTGACCTATCTTGGTGGCATGTTGGTTGGGTCTGCTGCCTCCGGCTGAGTAAAATTCATACACATCTCAAGGACCCAAGCTCACCTCCCAAAGCCAAGATAAGCAATCAAGATTAGCAACTAAATAAAAATAATTGAAAATATTTCTTTTTCCTCTCTCTTCCAGCCTGACGAGTCAATTTCATTCCTGCCTGCAGCTCTCCGTTAATATAAAAAAAATAAATTAAAATAGTGCTTTATCATTCTAGAATATTCACCAATCCAGGCAAATCACTTAAGACAAACTCATGTGTATTAATTACTGTGTAGACTCCAAAGAACATTTTGAAAATCCTTCAAGGAGTATCTGCACTGCAAGAAAATTGCCAGTGTTTATTATTCCCAGGCTGATATGCAATAGCGAATGTCCCTCAAAGCTAACTGGTACAAGGCAGTATTAGCTCCTGACACCAGCTAAACTCCTCTGAAGGTCAGCAGGTATCATTATGCTTCAGTCATTGACACTCTAAAGCTGAACATTTCCAAAGCCTCTGCCTCTTTCAAGCGAGTAGGGGAAAAAGAATTCACACCAGAACCAGAATCGAATGATTCTCTAGACTCCAAATGCCATCATTTGCTGATCAATTCATTAATTCAACAAACATATATTGAGCACCTCTGGGGCCAGCCATAATCCGGATCTGGGAAGAGTGGTGAGCAAGCCAATTAAGTTCTGCCTCCAGAGAGCTTCTAAGTATTAGAGGAAGATGATAGACATAAATGAAAAATGCATGTGGAATATAATAATGGAGTGTCATTTAGGCAGGGATAAATGCTAAGGAAGCTGAACCAGGGTGGGCCAAGGTCAGGGTGTTGGGCGCAGTTTAGTGCACTGGAGTGATCAGATGTTGAGAAGAAGGCCTGGGGTCCCGGGGAGGGTCAGGGGAGAGGTTCCCAGGAAGAGGAAGGGGCAAAGAGCCCTCCACCAAACAGGTTTGGAGGCTGAGGGAAAAGCGGGGATGGAGGGAAGATGGAGAGCTGGCCCACGCCCTCTGATGAGCAGATAGGGCCTGATAGCCCATGGGAAGTAGTGCGGGGGTCTATGCTAAGCATGATCCCAAAGCTGTGGGATCCCGAAGTTGTGGAGGCAGGGAAGAGAAAGCCTTTGTCTGTTAGATGTTCTCTGGGGCACTTGAGGAACGAACTGTAGAATGAGAGCAGAAACTCGGGCCCGTGGGGAGCTCGTTGGGGTGGGGGCAGTGTCACCTGGATGGGAGGGTGCTGGCTGGGGGCCTGGGTCTCCACGGAAGCCTCAGCCCCCAGAAAGGGTCTGGCCACTGCAGTCACTTGGTAAATGGTGGCTGAGGAAACACAATTCCTCCCAGGTGAGGCAGATATGTAAATCCTGTTGCTGAGACACAAGATGGGCGGCTGGGGGCTGAAGCCCCAGGGTACCTCGCACAACAGCTGCATATGCAGACAGAAAGGGTAGGAGCAGAGGGCAGCCCCGCTCCAGCCTGACCACTGCCTTTACAGAGGGTTTGGATCCTGCCCACTGGGTGTCCCCGTCCTGTAGGATGTGTTCATTCGCTCTACAGGCCAAGCAGGAGGCCAGGATGGGCCGACCCTCCATCCACACCCTTTGTCTCTGCACCCAGAGGTGTTGAGTCAACAGCGCTTTCCCAGAATCCTCCTCAGTGTCCTCCCACACCTGCAGCCATGGTTCCCAGGAATGAGGTGGGGCAGGGCGGGGAGTCAGGTGCGTCCAGGGTGTGGACACTCAGGGACAGGGGGTGGGTGCCTCTCAGACCCACCAAGCACGCTGATTTCCAGGGAGCCTCTCCATAGATGGTAGGGCCCCAGCTCAGATGTCTGGATGGTGAAGGCCTCAGACCAGGGACAGACAGTTTGAGGTTCCCACCCTTTGAGAAGCTCTGCTCCAAGGGAAGCCAGGATAAGGTTGGCAGGGGAGACATAATAAAGATAGCTGCAACTTAGTGAGTGCCAGCCCCTGGGCCGAGGGCATTATGAGAATAATCTATTTAATCCTCCCCAGCCCTGTGAACTGGCATCACTTTTCTGCCTGCTTAACAGAGGAGTGGAGAGCTTGCCCAGGTCTCAGAGCTTGCGAGCCAGTCTTGCTCTCTCAACAGTCTGACTCCAGTGCCCCAACTATGAAGAAAAATCTCTAGAGAATAAAGGGTGATAGGCTGAGTAGGATGTGTTAGGAGCTGAAAACGAGAAAAAAAAAAAAAAGTCAAGAAATAAAAAATACACCCAAATGTTTCACCACAAAGGGAAGGGCCTATATTCAGCTGAAGCCAGACCCAACAGAATCTCAGGAATGTCACAGCATCTGGACCAATTAAGATTAAAAATAGCTGTGACAAAGGAGAAAAGAAAGTGTGACACATATCTCCCCATCTCCTTTGTCATCTAAAGTGCCCACCTTCATTAATGAAATTTTCCCCAGGTTAAAAAAAGTCTCTCTTATTACTCTTTCATTTATTTCTATGAGAGTTAACCCAAATTACTATACCACCACACAAGCTGAGCAGATGTGTTGAAATGGGGTGGGAGAGCTAGGGAATGACTTGGTCTAAAACAGCCTTTCAGTGTTGAACAGGAAAAAATTGAGACAATTCTTCTTGCTGGATACTGTGAACATTAAAAATAAAGTGAAAATACTTTACATACTTAAAAACAATGCCACTCATGTAAAAGCAGTCTTCTGACTTAAATCCTTCACAAAAGGAAGCTCATTGTTGAAGAAGATAACTAAACCAAACTATTTCTAAGGAAAAGGTCTTGTGAATGTTACCTGGGGTTCTAAGCATTAGTTTGCATTCTCATCCAGGAGGTGACCTCCTCATTTCTGAAGACTGCAAATCCTACCCTAAAACTTACTTCATATCATTAAGTAATCCTGAGTCTGGATTCATGACTCCCACATGAGACCCGGGAGAGAACTTATATTTCACCTCAAAGCTAACCTAACTCTCTGTACACACACCAACATAATCCTATGTACTTCTGCTAATCACACCTTGCATAAGGGTTTACTTCACACTCGGGCTCTTGGAAGAGAGACAGCTTGGAAACTGATAGGAATTCACCTTCCAGTCCAGTCCTTCAGAAGAGAGCTGGGCTACAAACATGAGACTTTCTTTTTGTTTGTCTTAGCTTTACTTTGTAACACCTTCCCTAAACCTGACAAGCTCCACATGCCACAGAGTTCGGGGACATCCTGGATGCCAGGTAATTCTACTTTTTTTTAAAATAAAATCTGAATTTAAATGGTCTCATCTACGCTTGTTCTCCCAGGGCCTGGGATCTCTGAATTCCCATCAGCGCAGACACATCCCAAGCAGCGATTTGCCTCAGCTCTTCCTCTAAGTGACAGAAGGACTGTTACCACTCAGATGTCCAGGTTTGGGAGGAGGGCTTTTCTCCACACACTCAGTGCCCCTCCTCCCTCACTGAGGACAGCCTGCCTCCAACTCCACTCCTTCACCAACAGGCCTGTTACTATCTAAAGTTTCACTTTGTGTAAAGAAAAAAGGATTTCTAGCTTGATAAAGTCTTTAAGACTCCTTGGTATACAGTATTCCGTATCTATATTAAACACACAAAACGTTTAAATATTAAAGTTTCCATCAAACGTTGAAGGTGGAAAAGAACTCGGGGGAGCTGACTAGGCACCATCTAATAAAATATACTCCAAGCCACATATGTGACCCGAACATTTCTCAAAGCCCCATAAAAAGAAACAAGTCTAATTCATTTTAGCAGCATATTTTACTTAGCCCAATGTAAAACAAGGACGCTCACTTAGACAGTCGCTATCTAAAAGCACTGAGGTATTCTGTGGAGTTTTTTGTGCTAAGTCTCAGAAGCCACCATGTTTGTTTATCTCCATTCGGGTAGGGCGCATCCCCAGGCTCCTGAACATGGGTGGCCTGGCCGTGTCCCGGACAGAGCAGGAAGAATCCTTGAAGCCACTTTTGAACACCTCTGCATGCTCTTCTTTGAAGATCACTGGATCAATGACTTTCTATCAGTCTGGATGCCTTGCCTACAGGCAATACAGGAGTGGACAAACAAATGAACCAATGAATGAATGGCTAGATTTCTAATTTGTTTTCCTGCCCTTAAATCATCCCCTCTAAAAATAACCTTTAAACAGTAAAGCCTGCCAATGGTAACAGGTAATTTTTTCTGAAATCCCAAAATAAGCTTTTTTAAAAACCACTGAAGACGGTGTAAGGGTTTAACTTGGCAGAAATGGCTGCATCCCCTTGGTAGTGTGGGAGCTCACAGAAAGTGGATACTGTAAGCTTGTCATACTTTGACTTTGAAAAGTAAATGTGTCACTAAGCGCCCACATTCAGTCAAGCTAAGTTGCTCGGTGCCGCTCAGGACCGGAGCCCAGACTCCACAGGCTGTGACAGGAACCGTGGGGCGGCGGCTGTCACTCTTGTCCACAGTTGCTGGGTGTTGGGGTCCTTTCTGGCACCCACCTGAGGAGAGGGGGCCAGCTTGGTCAACATTGGCTTCCCCTTAGCACTTCCGTCTCCCTCCCTGGGGCTCCTGCTTCTTACCACAAGGAACCTCGGGGACCAAATGGAGCAGAGCTCTGCAGGAGGCAGAGCTCTCTGGGGTGAGCTGGCTCCCCCGCTTGCTGGCCTCTAGACTGTCCTCTCAGCACAAAATCCTGCTGCTTCCACCATCAACGCAAAGTCTCCTGTTGCTTCTCGAGGCAGAGCAATACTGGTGAGGAACTGTAGGATTCATTTCTGTTTTCCTTTCTCTCTCCCTCCAGCCCTCCCTCCTTTTCTTCCTTCCTCTCTTCTTTCCCTCCTTCCTTCCCTCCCTCCCTCCTTCCTTCTTTCCTTCCTTCCTTGGCCCCTTCCCTCTCTCCCTCCTTTCTTCTCTTATTCCTTCCTTCTTTCCCTCCTCTCTTCCTCCCCTCCCTGCTTCCTTCTTCCCCTCCTCTCCTCCTGCCTTCCTCCCTCCCTCCCTTTTTCTTTTGTGTAGGATAACATCCTGATTCCGCCCTAACACTTATGCTTATACGATTTTCTCACGAACACATTTCTGTCCTTGGTTCTGACGGACACTAATCACATGGTACTTTGAACTCAAACTTGTCTGCTGCTTCCATCACTAAGACAATCCAAACTCCTTCCAGTTGGAATTGCTGCTACCCTCTCTCTAAAATTAGTTATTAGGAACAAAGAGCTTTCATAGTCCCCAACCACCAAACACAACAGAGGCTGCAGGTGGAAGCGAGCACAACTACTCACTCACTCTCCTACTTACTCACTCATTCACTCAGTCATTCACTCATTCACTCACTCATTCACAATTTACTCACCTAACTCACTCACCCGAGCACTTCCTCCTCACTCACTCATTCCCTGGCTCACCATCGCACTCACTTGCTGTCTCACTTATTCACTTCTATCTCACTTGCTCATTCTCTCACTCACTAGTTCATACAACCACTCCTTCAGTCACTCGCTTACTCATACATCCGAACAGCACACCTAGAGTTTCAGTGTGGAGGTTGCAAAGGTCAGAAGCACTTGAGATACAGGACATGAAAGGCCACATCTGTTTTCCAACTCTAGGAGCAGCGAGGATGGCAAATTTGAGGTCATTCACATAGTTATTCAATAGTTATGTGCCAGACAAGAAACAAGAGAAATAGGTAAAATACCATAGAAGATCAGACAGCAATGAGTATTATAGACAGAATAAATCAGAGAAAGGGTATGAAGTTATTACAGAAAGGTGAGGCCTCAAAGTCAAAGTTAGAAAGAGATCTTCATCATCACAGCGATATCAACCACAAAGCGTAGTTTAAACAAACAGGCACTGTCTTGGCAGAGAGAACTACTGGGACAGAATTCTCTGTCTTCACTGTCCTTGTGTGAGATGGGGACGGAAGGATACCCAAGGTCAGAGCCCAGACTGTCTAAGATACAGATGGAGGACTGGGAGTGCTAAGTGGTTTCCAGGGAAAGCCTCTGAGAGAGAAAAGGAAAGGTACTGACTGGAGGAGCTGGGGAGCTGACAGAATGGGAGGAGAGGCACAGCCTAAGGCAGATGTGCCAGTGTAAAGTGAGCAGCTAACATATTCCAGAAAAAATATAATGTAGACAATAGTACAGATGATATGAGGCTATGCCAGAAAATATTAATGCTTACATGCCTGAGGCTGGGAAACACTGAGGTGGCAGACATTATCCTCACTTTCCAGAGGAGGGAAACTGAGGCTTGGGGAAGCAACATCGCTTGCCCTGATTCACACATAAGCCTGTTGGTGGGCTTGACCTTGTTTGTCAGCAATGGCTAACATCCCCAATGTCACACAGCTGCAAGCAAGCCCCAGAATTTTGGTAAAATTCTTTTCTAGACAATTATAAATTTTAATTATAATCCTTTTAAAAAATATACATAAACATTTTAAGTTCTAAACTGCAGACAGTCCCTGGCAGCGATGGGGACAGGGAAGGCTGCAGGGGCAGCCTGCATGCGTGGCTGCTGCAGAGATAGCATCCCATCTGTCTGTGCTTGTTTGTGTACTTTTCTGCAATTAAAGGCCCAATTTACTAATACTTTTTAAAGGGCTATATAGATGCCTCTTAGAACCCAGCGCCCCTACGGATAATCCCTCGCAATAACTACCAGTTTACCAAGGACTCTTGATGGCCTTCAGGCCTAGGTTTCACAATAAACAATGGTGATACTGAGCATTTCTTAAAAATTAGAATGAATTCTGGGACATGGTGGGCACACTAGAGAAACCTAGTACAAAGCAGCACAGACAGTGCAACACCGCGTGTGTCCAAGAGGTGTGTGTGTGGTGGGGGGAGAATATAAATTCTAGTGGTGTCAACACGTGTTCTCATGTAGCTTTATTTAGACTAGAGACACATACATAGTATGCAAAAGTGTGTCCATCTATGCAAATGTATGCCCAATAGATGCAAATTTGTCTTCTAAGCCAAGGCCCCTGCAAATGAATATACACTTGCCTGTCCGTGCACACTCTCTTTGTTGACTGGGCTGTATTCTGTCATACATCAAGGCTTTCCTGTGTGGCCTCGCCAGCGCCTCCGTCAAAGAGAGCAAAAGGCAATTCAGACAGGCAATACATCCTCGCTGCAGTCAGTGACAGGGTCTGAGAGACCAAAGACCACACACTTGCTGGCCTCGGGACTGCAGACAGTCCCTGGCAGAGATGGGGACAGGCAAGGCTGCAGGGGCAGCCTGCATGCGCAGCTACTGCAGAGATAGCATCCCATCTGTCTGTGCTTGTTTGTGTACTTTTCTGTATGCAGGAGAGCGGCCTGAGATAAAGGGTCAAGGCCCTTTGGCCTCTAGAAGGACCAAAGCCTCCAAATGAGTCTGCTTTTCACCGGTGGATGAGTGAGCCTGGGATGGCTATTTGAGCAGCGGGGAGTGACATGGGGTGGTTTAAGGGTAGGAAGAAGGTCAAGGGGGCTATTTCTCTTTTTGGTTAACACTTTATGTCGACTGTATCATTACAGGAAAAAAAAGTAAACTTCAGACAGCCTAAACTGATTATGAGTGGGGAACATGTAAAATGATATGATACTGTGAGGCCGCTGGGTGGTGCCTGCTGAACTTCTGCATGTGACATGTTATAAATAAAGACCAAACCAAACCATCAAACTTAAAGAAAGAAGGGGGATGAGAAAAGCTGTTGTTCATCCATAAAATCCACCCTTGTGCACATGCAAAACAGATGAGCTGAGACCCAGCTCCAAATCGTCCCCTCATAATGTAAATTGAAGAATGGTTTCCAGATGGAAACTGAGATATGTAAGCTTATCATTATATCAAGGAACAGGCCCACTTTCGACCACATCCAAATGAACCACTGACCCACAAATCTATGCATGGGCAAGTTTGGTTTTTCCAGTTGGCCTGGAACATTCCTGGACCTGCCACTGTGTTTTCCTGCCTCTCCTGGAACTGGTTGTGAGATTACGCAGACCAGTGTAGAGCCAGGAGACTTTTTGAGTCTGTGAACCAATTCTCACCTTTGCCTGTCTCCTGGGAGCATCCGTCCCGTTCACCTTCCTCATTCCATTCTCCCCAGAACCACCAAGTGATAAGGAAATTACCCCAAAACATTATGATGGCATCTCCAAGGTGTTGGTTTCCTCCCTTGATCTCCAGCTCTGAAACTACAGAAAATGCTCAGTAATGGTAAACTCGGCTGGTAAATAGTGCTGGAAATTTCAAAGAGATTGAGCATTGGAGTTATATAAAGATGTGACTGAAATCAAGTGACAGAATAGTGAAGATTATTGATCTTGCCCATAAAACCACACAGAGGAGAGACAATCTCTGGCTCATGGAGGCTGCACAAATGGCTAGTGACTCAGGATTCATCCATCTGGCTGCTCCAACATTCTCAGCATGTGGTCCCCATAGCTTGCTCATGAGAACTGCTTGATTTCCAAACACCATACCTACATTCAACCAAAGAGTGTGGAAGATGGTTTCTTTATTTCTTTTTTTAAAAAAGGAAAGGTATGGGCAGGAATAAAGGCGAATAGGCAGGAAGAGAGAGAAGGACTTTATTTCTTTTTATTTCAGCCATTCATCTTGGCCATCTGCCAGGCCCCAGGTCTTGAACCAGGGACCTTGGGATATCTGTGGACTACATCTGGCATACTAAACCACTAGGCCACCAGGACTCACCAGGAGACGGTTTCTAATATGATCTCCAACAAATCACAGCGCCTGTGTTTTCACACCTTGCAGCATCAAAGATACTTCCTCTCCTTCCCTCAAAACACGGAGGCCAGTTCTCCATCCATGAACCCAGGTGGACCAGCACAAGTTGGCAGAAGTGACAAAGTCAGACTCCAGAGCCTATGCCCTTAGGGGTCTTGAAGCTGCCTCCCACTCTGTCTTATGCTGCCACAAAGCCCACCTAGTCTGCAGGAGAATGAGACCCCTCAGGAGAAGACATGAGCATGTCCACAAGGTCGTCTTCAAAGCTACGGGCCAGGTGAATGTCAGGTGAGATCCAGCATGAGAAACCTCCCAGGTTACCAGCCCGTTAGAATCACGCAAAATAATCAATAATAGTGGTTTTAATCACTCATCTCACTTTTCTGGAGTTGTTTGGCACACAGCAATAGATAACTGAAAGAACAGTGAGCAGGAGGCAAAAACGAAACAAAAGAGATATCCAAGCTGTCTTGATGGAACTTTCCAAGGGTCTCCAGACAGCACTGCTGCTCATCTCTTCATCCACAACCAGTTGCAAGGGAGGCTGGGAAGTGTGGTCTTCATCTGGGCAGCCTGGTACCCAGCTATCAAAGGGACAGTGATGACTCAGGAGGAACTGGTACCAGAGGAAACCTAGCAGTGAGAGGGAGCGACAAGTCGGCAACCATAGGCCCGTAGACTTTCCAGGAGTAGCGCAGATTTTGAAAAGTTGGGAAAGTAACTTTAACATTCTTTTTCATTTTAGACTTAAATTCTCCCCAGCTCAGAAGAAGACAGTAAACGAGGACACTTCCAAGACAGGCCACACGCCTGACACATCACAGGGCCTGAGACTCAGCCGCAGGAGGAGCATGAAAGGAAGCTGTCACTGAACCGTGAGGATTAAGGGTCTCTGATGGCCAAAGGGATCAGCTAGCTTCAGTCCACGCTGCAAGGAAACCAGGCCTGCGTCACATGTAAGGAGACACTTCTGCACTCCAGGCCGTTAGACCCCAGCACGGGTCAAAGAGTGACACTGTTGGAATCTTCCTCTGACTTCTTAAAACTCAGAAGAATTTGCAGCTGTCTTTGAGATGCTGGGTTTCATTTCTCCAGGTGCATGAGAATGTGAGCTGGAAGAATTCTGGAGTCTGCTTCACTTCCAGAAATAGGAGAGTCCGTCTGCTGTATATTTGTGCAGATCTATGTAAGACCAGCGTCCTCCTTGGCCTTCGGCAAAAGCTATAAAGGGGACATGCTCCTGCATCAGAGAGCTAACTGATGAGATATCCAGAAGAGACACTGCACAGTCCACAAAGAGGTTCGCAGTTCTCTGGCAGAGCCAAATTGTGATGTGAGGATAAGTGATAAGAAATGCCTGCCCTGTTCTGTGCCTCTTTAATACCACTAACCTAGAAGGTGCCCTAACTTTCTGGGTTCCCTAACTCTGAAGGGGATACAACTCAGATTGTTTTGAGAAAATCACTTCCAAATTCTCACGCCCCATGCACACCCTTGTCTACAGGAGACAAAGAAGAAGGGGCTCACACTGGCCTTTCTCCCACATGGGCCTCCTCAGCCTCCCAAGTCTCACAGGTCATCTCCTTGTGGTAAAAATCCAGGGTAGCACAAAAGGGAAGCCTCCTTGGAGGAATAAGAAAGGCCCATCAACTCAAAGGGCTTTCTGAATATCCCTGGTCTATTCATTTGCTTGTCTGTAAAGGGAAAGACCATTACTCAGTCTGGCCCATATTAGGACAGTCTGAATTCAGTTACATGAAATAGTCTAGAAAAGGGAATAAAAATAGTTTTTCATCAACAAAGTCATAGCTTCCACTTCCTAGCCTCTGTCAAAAAAACAAAACAAAACAAAAAACGTAAATGGGGTGGGAGCAGGGTGGGGGAACCACCATTCTCAAGGATTAGTCTTATGCAAGCAAATCAAGGAGAACATCTGTAAGAATTATTCAATGCCGAAAACCTTTTTTTCCTGCACATTAAATATAAGAAATTCACACTGTTGGTGGAAGTATAAATTGATATAACCTTTATGGAAAACACAGTATGGAGGAGACTCCTCGAAAAATTGAGAATGGAAGTATCATATGATCCTGTCATCCCACCTTTGGGTATTTACCAAAAAATTTGAAGATACACACACACACACACACACGTACATATATACTTACATATATATATATATATATATATATACACATATACATCAGCATTATTTATAATAGCCAAGAACTGGAAACTACCTAAATGCCCAGAGTCATATAAATGGGTAAAGAAAATGTGGTGTATACACATATATATAACAGAATACTACACAGCCCTAAAAAAGATGAAACACTGTCATTTGTGACATGATGGAACAACACAGGGTTATAGTAAGTGAAATAAGTCAGAAGAAGATAGACAAATACCAGATGATTTCATGCATATGTGGGCTATAAAGAAGCAAAATAGACAAGACAAAATAAAACTAACCCTTGGACAATGACAACAGAACTGAGGTTGCTAGAGAGGGAAGGAATAGGAGTGGGAGCAAAGGGTGGTGGGGCCCAATGGACAGAGGTGGAGACTATTATAAATTTGGTGGTGGGTGTGCTGTGCTGTCATTTATATAATGGAGTGTAAATCTGCACATATGAAATTACATTGTGTTGTAAATCAAAGTTACAGAGAGAGGGAGACACACTCTATTTCCTACCTTACTCTGGGATGGTTTCATGACCCACTTTGGCCAGCAGAAAGTGGCAGAAATGGCCATAAGTCAGTCTTGAAACTGTGTACCTGAGGCACACTTACTGCCCCCTCACTTGGGACACACCAAGCTGCCTTGTAAAGAGGCCCAGGTCAGCCCCCTGGAGAGTGGGGAACCGTAGGCAGCAGAGACCCGACACTGTGACCAGGGCCCCTCTCAGCCCTCAGCTAAGCTGATGGGCTGACATGTGAGCCAGCCCAGACCCAAAAACCAGTCAGCCGACCCACAGACTCCTGCTCTGAAAGAAAGCTTACTGCTTTAGAGCCGTAGTTGTTTCTTACATGGTGTCCCTGAGGCACGAGAAAGCTGATATATCTTACTTTAATAAATTTGCCACTGTATTTTGTGGAGCTAACTCAATCCAGAAGATTACAAAAGAAAATTACATGTAACATTTAGGAACTTGTCACCAGAAACTAAGCAAAAACAACATTGCAATTTACATAAATAAATTCAATAGATAATTATGAGTTCAGTAAAAGACATTCAAGCACAAAAATGTATTGTTAGGCAAAAACGAGAGGAATAAAATAGAAATAGGAATTCAAGGAGAAAAAAAGATGAAAAATGTCTAAATGTTAATAAGAACTGCTCATGTAATTCAAAATGTGACAATCTTTGTAACTTTAAATTCTATTTGGCCCATATTTTAAGGTAATATATATGCTTTTTAAAGTGTCAACACTTTAACAATATACTAAAAATTACATCCTTGGCAACTATTTAAAATTCAGATTAAAAAATACTTAAATGTTGACTTATAAATGTTGGGGGGGGGGGTTGTTTTCCAAAATTCCTTTAGGAGTTGTGCAAAGCTAAAATTCTTGAAAACTACTATTCTAGAAAGCTCACTCATGTTATCCTATTTAATAGAAGAAATGTATGCTGTTTCAATTTGTGCTCTGTGAGTATTACATATAAGCTGATACACATTCTCAGGTATATGCGCATGTAGATTTAGAGCGACATGTAATTTTACTGAGAGTAATGTATTTCCACTTAAATTTATCATTTCTCTGTGGATGGTCAGCCATGCCTTTTTATTTCCTTGGAGATTAAATGAATCCTGGTCCAGGAAACTGAAGAAAGAGGGGAATAAGGCTATAAAAAGAGATGGGGATTTTCCTTTGGAAGGTGCTAGAATGCACCAGACATCCCAGATAGTCTATAATATCAGTCATTGGTGTTAATTTGTATATGGTGAAAAACAGACTGACAAAGACAGCACTTTTAAGGAGCTTATATTCCAGAAGGCAGGCCCAGAAAGCAAAAGCAATGAAGCGTGCAAACAGCTCTGGAAGCCCAGCCAGAGGGGCACCAGATTGTCAGCAAGGATTCTGTTCCCTGATCATTGTTGGTTCGATGCCTTGGAACCTCTCCTATGCTGGTTGTTCTGCTGAGACTGTTTTTCCCTTTTTTCATCATACTGTATTTCATTTGAGTAGATACTACATTTACATGGTTTGAAAATCAAAATGATGAGGAAAGGAAATCTACTCCCAGCCTAACCTAGCCCATCCCCACCTCAGTCCCCACTGGAGGGTGATCACTGTTTGTGTTCCTTTTTTAATCTTTCTAATTTCCTATAAATACAAGGAAATAAAGACATCCACGCTATCTTCCCCCTTCTTTCTTACACAAAATGTAACCAGTCAGATAATCACTGTTCTTGGATTTACTTAACAATGTATTCCACAGAATTGGTCTCATTAATGTGAAGACAACAGCAGCACTGTACATTTTTCTTAGCTGTATAGTATTCCACTCCAGGATGCCAACAAATTAGCCAGTTCTCTATAGAGGGACTTAAGTTCTTCCAAACTTATGCTCACTATAAGTCATGCTCCATGAATAACTCTATAACGCATTCATCCATACTTCTGACGCCTCTGGGGAATAAATTCCCAGAAGTGCCACCCTTCCTGGCAAACTCTCTTACTCACCTTCTGACACCCACGGGGCAGACAGCCAGACATAAGAGGTGTGTCAGAGAGCTCCAGGAGCCACATCTGCTTTTCTGTTAAGCTGGGAGCATTTTAAGAGTCCCTCCTACCCACCTCTAATGGGAAATGAATGAATAAACGAATAGATGATGCTCAAATTTAAGTTTCTTAAGAAACTCAGGAAGACAACCCACAGCTGAGGTGTACTTTCTCTAGATACCAATTGCCGCTCACCACTAGGAAATCTCTATTGTATTCAATGTAAAAATTAATGCCCCTCTGCTACCATGACTTAAGGGAAGAGGCTATGAAAACCAGGACCCATAGGGCCCGGAGGTCAAAAAAAAAAAAAGGAGGCAGGGTGAAAATTAATGACCAACAATGAAGATATTCAGAATAAACAAAAAATCCCACCTCTAGATATAACTTGTTCCCTTCAAGCCCATGTCCTAATGCATATTGTCTTAAGAAAAATCTTAAATATACATACAAAAACTGCATTTTGACTGTTCTTATACTCTTTCTTTTTTTCTGGGACATAAATTGAAGTTATCAAGTGAGCCAGGAAATAAGGGAAAACACACTTAGTACAAGTCTATGGGTATCTCCATGTAAGTAGAGGCAATGCACGAGCAAACAAGCACAGACTATCTCTCATGCAATCCTCTCCAAAAACCAACCCAAACCACACAGTTGTTGATTCTTAGTCCCAGTTTATGAATCTGGAAACTGAGGCACAGAGAGGTTAAGAAACTTGTCCAAGGGCACACAGCTAGCAAGCAGAGTAGCTGAAATCTGAAGCAAAGCAATCCAATTTAGAGTCTATGTCCTTCATTTCAATGCTGAGCTTGTGTGAGTGTGTGTGTGTGTGTGTGTGTGTGTGTGTGTGTGTGTGTATACGTCCCGTGGTTTGTTTATCAGTTATGAAAAGATTCATCTGTATGCTTTAGAAAACCACAAATAACTATGTTTTGTCATAATGAAAAATCTAAGGCTCTAGCTCATAAATAAAGAGCACAAGTAAGCAGTCTAGGATTGTAATAGCGGCTGCCGTGACCAGGAATCCCAACACAGACCTTCCACCTCATGCCCCACATTGGCCACTAAGCTTCAGCCATCACATCCACACTCCAGTCTATAATAAGAAGGAAGACGAAATAAAGGCGCACCTCTTTTCTTCACAATTACTTCCCAGAAGATGAACGTGATATTTCTATTGTAATCCATTGGTCATAGTGCAATCCCCTGGCCACACCTAGTTCCAAGGCAGGCTGGCAAACGCAGGCCTTGTAGGAAGTAGGAAGACATGCTAAAAACATGGGGGTTTGTTCTGAAGGATGAAGTGAAAATAGATAGTAAAGAATAACTAGCAGATTCTACCACGCGCCGAAATAGAGAAGCAGAAATGCATGGAATCCCAGTGTGAAAATGGGTTTTTAATTACTTATCTGTTATCACTGACAGTGATCGTCTGATGTTTAAGTCATTTCTGTAGCATTTCTAACCACTGGCTGTCTTCCTCTCCCAATTCTCAAGCAAAGGCCAGAGGCATCCCACATGAAGCTTGGACAATGTTTCCATCCTTGAACTGACATGCAATTGGCTCTGTTTCAACCCCTTAAAGCCAGTCAGAATAACTCCCGCGACCAAACAATTTGGATCTTTGGAGAAGACCCACAATTCCCACCCCAGACTCCTCTCATCCAAGCTCATCGCCTTCACTCGCCATCTCTCACATATCCCTCCTCTGTCCTCCTGCGTGCTCACGCGTGTCACGTGTCCCTGAGAAGGCCTAGGAGCTGCCTTACACAATCAGAGAGAGATGACAACTCTCAGATAATTGGCATCTAACAACATACTTCTAGTACAGCTTCTCAGATTGCTCTAAGATTTTTGATCATCGCCTCACATGTTTAACTCCTGTGGTGTTTACGGCCTACTTACTAAAGCTACATATTTCCAACTCCATTATTTTGCAGTTAACTTTTTAGCTTTGACACAAAACCTGACATGGCTCCCTGTTTTGCCCTCTTGTGTGGATAGGGCTTTTGGGCTTGAACCTACAAGTCTTTTAAATCCTGATTCTATCTGTCAGCAGTGTCCCTCTCGCCTCCATCTGCAGTCTCGGGAAGTTACCCTTCCTCTCTGTCACTGAGCAGAATACGCCGCAGGGCAGCACTGTGGCAGTGTGACAGGACACACCCTGAGCTGCCCATCCAGGTGGCAGCAGTCCACTCAACTGCCTTTTCTGTGGCAACAAGCACAATGGATTTGGATGTGAGTTGCTACCAGAGTGACATCCAAGCAGGCAGCTAAGAGTCCTAGGGACTTGGCTGGTAGCAGCATCTGCTACCAGAACTTTCCTTCAACAGTGAAAAGACTTGCAGAGCCCTTAGGGGTCAGGACCTGGCTGTTGCATTCACATTTGTTTGTAAAACACATACTGGCCCTCTAATAGCTGGAACACTGTGTCCTGAGACACAGCAGGACACAAGTCTACCTCAAGGAGCTGGTCAGGCTGACCAGAGGCATGTCACAGCCCGGTGACTCTATTAAAACTTTGGGCAGGTCCGGCCACTCCTCTGTTCTCTCCTCTGCAGTGTCTCCCCGGCTCCTCAAAGTGAAAGCCAAGGTCATTCCCATGGCTGTCCTCCCAGACCTCCCCCTCTCCATCCTCCCTCTTCCCCTCCCCTCATCCACATCAGCCTCATCTTCAAACACACCAGACGGATGTGGTCCTGCCTTCTGATCTTCATATTTATCTTTTCTTTGTCTAAAATGCTCTTTAAATATATACATGGCCAACTCCCTGCCTTCTTTCCTTGAAGGCTTGACTTAAAAATTACCTTCGCATTGAGGCCTTCCCTGTCACTCCATCCAAATGTCAACACTCCCTAATACTCCGTGCCCTACCTTCTGCTTTTCTCTTCCCCTTAGGATCCCACTGTTTAATCTTGTTTCATTGTCATTGCCCCACTGGCATATTAACCTGTGAGATCAGCAGGGAGCCATGAGTCTTTCTTTTTCCATCCAGAGCACTTAGTGACTGGTTGTGAGTGAATGAATGAAACGCGATTTCCATGTAACCTTATACGTCCTCTAACAGAAGAACCCTGGGTGTCCACAGAAGCACAGGGGAGAGGCTCCTAACCTGGTTTGAGGGAGCTGAGAGGCTTTCCTGAGAACTGCAGGCTGTGAGGGCAGGCCAGGTGAGGAGCAGGGAGAAAGGCCATCCAGAGGAGGAAACAGCATATGACAGACCTGGACGGAAAGCCAGGTGTCTGGTGCATCCTGAGCACTTGGTAACCACATGGCACCAGTACTACAGAAGGCCTGGGCCCAGGCGTCCTGTCAAACCACAAGGAGATGTTACACTCCATCCAGAGAGGACAAGCTTCTGGAGCAAATGGCAAATCAGGTACTGACTTTCACCTGGAGAAACCAGCTGGGAGAAGCCAGACTAGAGACAGGGCAGCAAGAGGAAAGATGGCTGAATAAGGCCTTTGAAAGAGATTGAAGGATGGATGAAGGCAGGAGCTGGCAAATGTTTTCAGCACAGGACACACTCCATTCTGCTGTGGAAGCAAGAAAGTAGCCAGACAAAGCATGCTAAGGAAGGAGCACAGCTAGTTTCTAATAAAGCTTTATTTACCAAACAGTTGGGACCATAATTACAGACTCCTGAATTAGGAGCAGGGAGAGAAATAGATGTTTAAGAGGCAACAGAAAAGGAAGAACTGGCTTTGGTGGGAAGAGGCGAGGGTGAAGGAGGACCGCCCCCAACGTGGCCAGCTCTGAACCTAGGAAGACCACTGAAACCACTTCTTCCAGCCTGGAAACCCCCAGGACATCAGTGAAAAACTGTACAGAGGGCAAGCAATGAACAGCCGCATGGGCATAGGAGGAGAGAGAGTCTCCCCACAACAAAGGAGTGGCCCTGGCTGGGATAAAAGTGGCAGAGGTGGCAGAGAGGGGCCATCTTGAGTCTTCACAGAAATGAGCACATGCCAAGTTCTCTAAGAGGGCACATATGATAACTGAGGGGGAAATAATACTAAATAGCAGCCATAAAATACAGAAAACAAGAGGCCAAGCCAGCACGCCAGGGGGCTCCATCACGGACATTTCCCTGGAACTGGATGCCCTTTGCCCAGGGCAAGCAGACAGGTGGCAGGGAGAGGGACTGCTCCTCAGCAGCACATTTTCCCAGAGTGGCTCCCTTTCAACGATTTTAAAGGTCAGATGCTGAACTGACAGTTGCTAAGGCTGTGATGAAAACGCTCACAGGAAGCATTGTGCAAGCAAGCTGCACAGACCTGAGGGCTCCCAGACAGGACAGTAGCCCATGCTAGGCAGACTGTCACCCCACTCATGTCCTCAGACCCGTGGCCCCTTGTCAGAGTCTGACCAGAGGGCAGATGGCTCCCGATGAGGAGCCTGGCACCCAACCTGATGGGGAGTGAGCCCTACTCCAGCCCCGCCAGCTGGGGACTGCTCGGAACGGGTAACATGACAGCTACGCAGCGGTGACTTCTGTCCCACACTCGGCCTGGGATTGCACTAACACGCGCTGTGACCTTTCACTGCTGGCGAGGAGCTGGGACAACACTAAGCTCCCACACCAGCAGCAAGTCAGCCAGTGTTTGGTAAGATGAAAACGTTTACCACAGATTAAACTTGCCCACCAAAGGAGTGAAGCCAGGCTCTGCTTGTCTTGGATTCGTTTAGTGCTGTTCAGGGGTGAGAGGAGTCCAGATTCGGATGGAAGAGGCTGCTGCCTGAGCCCTCATGGATGTGGTGAAAAATATCACAAGTCCATCCCACCTGGCTCCTTGCCCACCCGCCTCCAGGCTGTTTTCTCCTCTCTCCCCGCCTCCTCCACCTCCTTCTCTTCCTCCTCCTCCTCCTTCTCCTCTTCTCCTCCTCCACTTTCTTTTCTTCCTTCCCTACTCTTTCTCCTCCTCCTCTCCTTTCCCCTGAGACCTAGCATATAGCTTTTCCATCATTTCTCTAAACCGATTTTGCTATTAGAGGTGAGTGGGAGAGAGGTTATCCCACCCCTATGCTAACCTGCACCAGGAGGTAGACTCCCCACCTTCTCACATTCACAGTCACATGTATATACTCACCTTAACTCTCACACTTACACTGTTGCATACATTTTCACTCCCTCCCTCACACACTCCTGCTTTATAGTCACTCTCACACACACATTCAAATCCATACATCCTCACACTCCTCATTCTCTCACCCACAGCAGCGCAGCCATGTGTGTGCTCACTCACACACACGCATACTCAGTCACAACGTGCACGCACTGTCAGCTCACACCTGTCACACTCACACTCACTCTCCCTCACATGCACATGCCCACACAGGGAACGCGAGGTCAAGCACTCCCTTCCACAACTGTACTCAAGCTCACACACTCATACACACTCACGCTCATGCACACTCCCTCTCATACTCAAAGACACTTATAAAAAAACCCAGATTGAAGGGAAATGCTGCTGCTGAACTAGTAAGACATAACATCTGAAAGGACTGTAACATCTGCTTTTTAAGGAAATGCAGGTAAGTCAGTTACCAATCTGTGCCAGCACGGGCAGGGACGCAGCCTGATGCAGAGGCCACGGGCTGCCTCTGGCACTGGGCTTACAGACTCTGGCTCCCCTCTCGGAGTAGATACCCTAAAACTTCAAGCCTACAGCAGCTGCCCATCCACACTGGCTGAGCAATAAGACCCATGGTCATGTGGTGTGAGACCCCCGAGGCCACAGGGACGCCCCCACCCTCAGAGCATTAGCATCAAACTTAGCAGGCAGAGCTTCAAAATGAAGGGGATTCTGATACAGCTGCCCCCAAGGACACAGAGTGAGTGGACAGATCTGCCACAACACAACGGGACCAGCACTGTTTCCACTTACATGAGGCGTCAGATTCAAAGACAGAAAGTAGGATGGTGTTGCTGGGTGATGGGGGTGGGAGGGGACATTAGTGCTTAATGGGGACACAGTTTCAGTTTGGAAAGACGAGAAAGTTCTGGAAGAGATGGCAGTGATGGCTGTACCATCAGGGGAATGTGATAATGCCACCGAACTGAGCACACGAAAGTGGTTAAATGGTAACGTCTATGTTACGTGTATTTTAAGAAATAAAATGGAAAGAGAAGAAAAAAAAATCCCACAACATTGAAGATGTAAGCAGAGCAGCATGGACCATCAGAACCTTCAAGGTTGGGGAGTTTCAAACAGACTTCCTGAGAGAGGCAGAGCTTAGATGACTGTCTACATCCACCTTAATAAAGCCAAAAATTGCTGACTCAATGGAGAATCAAAGCCAGCAAGGTGCAGGCTGTCCTTAAATTCTACCAAAGTCTACAAGCATCGAGGGCTGGTCTCAACTGCCCAGGAATCTCAGTGGATCCGGCACAGCATGGGATGGTTGGCTTGACCACATAATACACATACCTCAGTGCACCCTGGTGGTTCAGGAGCTAAGCTGGAGGCTGGGGTGCAGGGTTTGAGATCCAGGGCCTGGGGTGGGCTGGGGAGGTGGGGAGGAACCAACAGAAAATACATACAGTGCTTCTTCCTCTCCTTCTCTCTCCTTCCTTCCTTCCTTTCTTGCTTGCTTGCTTCCTTCCTTCCTTACCGTCCTCCCTCAAAAATGCTTCTTCCTCCTATCTACACACATACACACACACACACACACACACACACACACACACACACACACTCTGTAACCCAGTTTTCTGAGAGTGAAAGGGCAAGCTGATCATTGCAACAGGCAAGGGCGTCTGGTCGCCTGGGCATAGCAGGAAGAGCCAGGGCTGGAATCAGGCAGGCCTGGATCAAATCCTCTCAAAGCACTCACTGGGGCAGCAAGATGTGAGACTGTCTCCATCTCCCCATCTATAAAATTTCTATCACCTGAGGTCATTGCAAGTGTCAAAAATGGATGGGAAAATCTTCCTGTCCAGGGCCTCAGGTTCCCTAAATATTATAAGCCCACAGTCTCCTACCTGCCGTTATGAAATCCAAAGACTGGACTGAAAATTTTCTAAACTCATTTGGTGGCAAAACCTGACTGCAATCAGTGCAAGGCTATTTCAAGTATTCACCTCACCGAGTGCAACTTGGTCTGTTTCTCTGGAAAATATTAACTGTTTGGTGAGAGAATTCAGCTCAAGTTCAGGCTGGGCCTCCTATAGAGACATAGCATCTGCATAGTATCCGCTGAAAGTTCAAGCTTTCTGCGAGGTGGGAAAGGTGAAGATTCTCATGATAGTTTCTGTGTCCTGGACGGGCTCACCTCTGTCACCTCTGGATGCAGCTATGGACACTGTGATAAACAGAAAATGGCACTTTCCGTGGGGCCTGTTTAGGTATTGGTAAAATAGTGGGTACTCTCAGCTCCTATCTCTTAAAAAGAAGAATATGCATAAAAGCCTGTCTCTGCACAGGCCACCAGGAAGCATTCCTGAGGGAGGTGGTGACAGCATTTGTCTCTAGAAACAGAGAAACCCGGATCAAGGGAGAGGAAAACTGGTTATGCTGAAATGTTTATCCCACATCACCATTTTTTAAACATTAAAGTTAAAAGGCACTTCACACTTAATAAGATGGCTATTATCAAAAAAAATAAAACAAGAGCTGGCGAGGAAGAACAGGAAAGTCTGTGAACTCTTGGCAGAAATGTAAACTGGTACAGTCACCATGGAAATCAATTTCTCCAAAACATAAAAATCACCGTGTAATCCAGCAGCTCCACTTCGGGGAGAATTGAAAGCAGGGTCTCCAACAGATGTGTGCACACCCGCGTTCATGACGGCATCACTCATAGTAGCTGAGAGCTGGAAGCAACCCCAGTGTCCACCAGTGGATGAGTAGACAAACCACACATGGTCAGGCGTTCAGTGGAATATGATTCAGCCTAAAAACGGAGATTCTAACACCTGCCCCAACATGGCTGAACCTTAAGGGCACCATGCTTGGTGAAGTCAGTCACCACAGGACAGACACTCTATGTGAATGCGCTGGATGTCCCTGGACTTACATACTGAAAAATGGGTAAAGTGGTCCATTTCATGTTATGTGTCTTTTCCTATAATTAAAGTTAAAAGAAAGCTTCCTCACATCACACAGCCCTTTGGATGTTCCGGTGTCCCCGGAGCTGAACTTTTCCGGGAGCTGCAGATGGCACGCAGCGGGCTCGGGCACCTCTGAATAATGCATGAGTCAAAGGGCGGCGGTCAGGGAGGGCCGCTACGGGGCTCTGTGACCCTGCTGACTGCCCAATGCCCTTTGGGAGGGCTGGCTTAGGCGAACAGGTGCTGGGCTGACATGGACCCAGATGTACATCACAGTGGATGCGTGGAGTCCCCATGGAGCTGGGCTCCTGTCACAGGGGCGGGATCCCAGACACGCCCCAAGGAGTCCCTGCAAGATGCTTTGGAGGAAACCACAGTATCCTGACAACATGAAGCCCTCCTGGGAAGGGCTGAGGGACCCCATTTCTCTTTAGAATTCAGTTCCCTAGCTCAGGGCTCCCCCTCAAAGTCTGAAAGGCAAGTGGAAAGGAGAAATCAGATGCACCTCTTTCCTTAATCCCTTGACATCAAGCTTCTCTCCTCATCTGTTCTTGTCTGCATGTGCCTGAGTGCACGTGTTTAAAGTCAAAGGAAGGGTCATTCTGGTAGACTCTGGATAATTTCTGTGCATCACCTCGGGCGACTTCAGCTTCATTCAGTATCGCTCCTTACAAGTAAATGAGGCCACTTTAAGACTCAGATCCCAATGGTCCTGCACAAGGAGGCTTCCCGCCAGTGTCTCCAAGTGACACGGGGAGCCCTCACTTATCCCACAGGTGGCCCCATGGCTCCCAGGTGTCAGGCTCCTGGTCTGTAATGTGGACCAGGTGACTTCAGACACCACCCACTGATCAGCAAGGAAAACCGCCAGCCGGTTCAATAGAGATGGAACACGGGGACTGGAAGAGACCTCAGAATTGCCAGAGTCAACCCCAGATGGAAGTAAGCGCAGGAAGTTTCCTGCACTCTGGGCGGCTGGTGGAACAGGACCCACAGAGAAGTCACCCCACAGGAGCACAGCCCGTTGGCAGAGCATCTGACCAGCCTGAGCAGAGGAAGGGACATCTGGCTCTCCTCTCCTCGCCCCTTGATTTGTCCTCATGGACCCAGCAGGAACCCGGGGAATGTGGTCAGTAGAAGACAGACTGCAGCCGGAACAGCCAGGGGTCCAGGCAAATGGCCAGCACAATGGCCTCCCGATCTCCCAACCTGAGGGGAGGTTGCTTTTTTTATGTTCTCTCCTGGCATTTGTTTTAGACACGTGAACCTGAGCAGCAATAAAGTTGGACAGAAAGAAACATTGTAATGAAGCAGAAAGCTCATCCTCACCTGGCCCACCCATCACTTCTGAACCCCCAAAGTGGATCTACATCGCTGCCTCCCCTCACCAGGCTGAGCATCCGCCAGACAGTGCCTCTGCCCTGGGCCCTCAGCAAGGAGCCTGAGGTGCTTGGCAGGGATGAGGTGTGGGCCAAACAGAGCCGGATTCAGCTGTCTGTGGGGGAGGAGGAGGCAGAACAGGTTTCCACACCACCTGGAGGAACAGGCCCTTATTTCCTCCACCTGGGCTGGGCTTCCAAGTACAGAGACCAGAGGTCACTGTGGTCCAATGGGCTGAGCATAGATTAGAAACTCAATGGCTCTTTGTTTGGATTCAACAGAGGCACCCAGCCTTGTATGACCTTGAGTCCAACATAATTCTTAGGCTACAACCTGCTTTACAAGACGAGGAAGACACGACCGGCCGAGAACATCAGAAGGATTTGGAGGTTAAGGCAGGGAGGGCACACCCGCCATTCAGAGCACTCTTCCTCGGAGGCTCTCACAAGCCCTTGAAATCATCCTTGTGGAAGCCAGTGGGGGGACTCATAGCCCCACCTAACAGAGGAAAAGAAAGCCAGGCCGGAAAACACTCAACCACCAGCCCTGAGGGTCAAGTCCCAGCCTGTTTCTACTGACCTGAGATCAGTTGCCTCCTACAAGGGCCACAGGGCAGAGGCAAAGCGTGTAGGCGACACTCTGCCATGAGGCCTAAAACAAAGAGCAAATGACGAGACAATGAGGGAGTGAAGGAGGAAGGGAGGAGAGAGGCGGTAAGATGCAGAAAGGACCCATGGTGCATGGGCTGGATGGGAAAAACGGTTTGGGGATGACGCCACCTCCTAAGTACGGCACGTGAGAGCAGGGACGTTAGCGCCCAGCTGTGCAAGCAAGCGCTTAGCTGCTGCGGCTTCTGGCAAGTCCATCATTGTCACCTGGTGCTTGGCCATTCCCTCAGAATGGGTAAACCAAAGCTAGCAGACAGCTCAGAGGTACTTAATGTTTAGGAATCGCCAGAGCTGCATCACTGGGAGGTTACAGAGGACAATGGAATTTACAACCATAGATTAGAAAATGAGGGCAGCTGGACAGTCTCAGCCCCGGAATGTGTGCGTGGAGAATGATAGGAAACTGCCAGACACAATGGAGGCCAGGAGGAGACAAAGGGCAGGGAGAAAATGGGCACATGAAATCCCCACCCCTCTGCACCATGACGGCTCTGATCCAGGTCAGATTAGGACTGGAAGTCAGCATGGCCCCCTGGTCCCAGGATGCACTGCCCCCTCCAGAAGTCTGCAGACATCAGGGACGTAAACAAACAGCATAGAACCTCATCCCCATGTACCACCAGGCTGGAGAAGACATTGTGAGCATAAGCTCCCCATTCCCTCTTTGGCCAAAGAATAAACCTGTTTCTACTTGTGATCAGCGATGTTTATTAGCTAGAAGGAAAAAAAAATAACTTTGAAGATATTGGTAAGATCATCAGCCTACATCACTGCAAATTCATTAGGACTATTGACTCAAGGAAATAAAGAGCCACTCCCCTTGTTTCTAATCTGGAGTAGCTCCCCTATCATCAGCTGGCCTTTTTCCTCCCCTGGGGCCCAGTTTCCAACACCTGAAGTTTTGTTCCCTTTTCTGTAAGGTGCTGTTGTGTAAGGTGGGGGAATAGATACTCGTGTGGGTGTGCGGAGCTCAACCTGTTTTCCTGCAGCTCGACAGTGAGATGCTTTCAGGGACAGAAGTGGTATCCGTCACCTTCCTCTAGGGCAGAAAGGGTCCTCTTCCCATCTACGGCAGCACATCTTGGCTCCTGTAGGAGACAGAAGCTGGGCAGGTGTCATTTGCCAGGAACATGGAGGGTTGGGAAAGACATGACTAAGGAGCTTGGCTTGGGCAAGACCGCCCCTCCTCTGACAACGCCACCCACTCAGCCTTGCAGTGAGCATGGGTTCTCGCTGAGGCTTCCGCTAAAATGAGAAATAGCATCTCCTCTCGTTCAGACATCCCAATGCACATCGCCAGATTCAGAAACACACATAAATTCCCCTTGTGTTCATTTTCCACCCAAGGGGGTTTCCAGAAAGTAGTGCTTTGTAACAGAAAAGCTTCCTGCACCCAGGCAGAGCTGTGCCCAGGAATCCTGGCTACAATTCTGATGGAACCCTGTAAACCAGTAAAATTCACTGCCCGCATTCCCACCTCACTGCCTGCCATCACGGAAATCTACTCAAAGCACCGATCGCTGCAAACTGCAGTCCTGGTTCAGGGTGTGTAGGGAAGTGACACGTATTCTTTCGTTAGCGTCTCTCTTGGCCCCCGGAGTCGGTAAACAAACAAGCTGTCCTCAGAGCAAACACCTCCCTTTGGGCATCGCCTGGTTTCAAACGGAGTTCAGCCGTAAGGCCAACAGCCTCCACCAGGCTGTGTGCAGAAGGGGCGTTCTTGGCCTGAGTCCTGCTGCGGCGTTTTGAGGACTCCCAAGTTATTGATGGGAGCAGGTGCTCATAACAGAGCGTAACCCACCAGGGCCTGACTTCACTTTCTCTGGAAACTACTTGATTTAGGAGTTGAAAATGCCTGGCTCCTCTCTGGCGAGGCTGTAAACATCTCGGTCTGGATCCACCGAGGTGGGTTACTAAATTTAATTGCCAGTTTCCATGCCATGTGATGGTGTGTGACTGGCCAGCTCAGCCTGTGAGTTAGCCAAGGGGTTTTAAATAAATGCTTTCTGACGGAAAGGATGAGAAAGATTCCTGTTATTCACCAGCAAGCCTGTGAGCAAACTGTTAGGGACTTGACTGCTGAGTGAAGTAGCTGCCGCTGAAGTCCCTCACCGCGTCCCACTGGCTGTTGAAAAGTGTAAGGGACCTGTGCAAAGGACTCTGGCCAGTCAGAGACTGCAACAGCCATCTGACCCAGGATTCTGTGACCATGGAACACAGACAGCTCATGAGCTAGCCTCAACTTCTCCATCCGAAGGGAGGAACTGGAACAAAAAATCAGGAGTAGGAACCAACGCTCGGAGCTTCCAGGAAGGTACACAAGTACAGTATTGTTCGGAAAAGCATTATAGATGCCCAGACAACAAGTCCTTCAAAGAAAGCAGCATTATTCTTACTCACAGCCTTGAAAAGCCTGATGGAAATAAACTGATGCTGACAGTATTTGTGTTCTCCCTGATTGTCTCCTTAGGAAGCTCTCCCACCATGGGGCACTCAATCTTCTTCTGCATTTACTCAGTGTGGGCTGAGAAGTTATGGCATCAGCGTCAGCCTCCCCTGGCCACTGGTAACAAATCCACTCCCAGGCCTCCTGCCACTGCTGCTGAATTGGAGCACACTGCTTAGCTAGCCCCTGGGACACATTTTAAATTTGAGAAGCCCTGATCTAAAACCATGGTTGTTAAAGTACTGCACATTAGAATCCCCCTGGAAAACTTGTTAAAGCATTGCTGATGTGTTCATTCTTTGGTTTTGTTTCTTTATTTACCACATGTGAATGAAATCATCCCATAGTTGTCTTTTTCCTTCCACCTTATCTCACTTAGCATAATTCCCTCTAGTTCCATTCATGTTGCCACAAATAGCAGGGTTTCATCTTTTTGATAGCTGAGTAGTATTCCATTGTCCATCTATGCCACAACTTTTTTATCCATTTATCTGCCAGTGGACACTTCAGTTGTTTCCAACTCTTGGCAAAGTAAAAACAAACTCTTGAACTACAGGAAAATAGTGGTCACCAAAAGGGAATGGTGGAGGGAGTAAATCATGTAGAAGGTCCGATGGTGCCATGATGGATAGAAGCTAGACTTTTGGTGACGAGCATAATATAATATAAACGGATGTGATCTATAAGTTTGTACACCTGAAACCTACATAATGTTATAAACCCGTGTTACTTTAACCTAAAAAAAAAAAGACCTAGCTGGGCCAGCCTCCAGAGTTTCTGATTTCATAGGTCTGGGCTGGGGTTGGACAATCTGTGCTTTTAACTCGTCGCTAGTGATGCTGCTTCTGCTAATCATGACCACACCTGCAGGAACTCTGCTGAGCATCCCTGTGGCAGCTCTTTGGAGATGCCTTAAGTCCCAGGTCACTTAGAGCCCATAATCATTTTGTTAGATACTTACCCCTCAATACCTGAAATGATTGCGTCTTTCTCTTAATATGTCTTCATTTCTAACTTGAGTCATTTTGATGTCTTAGATCTTTATCCCCCTTTCACTAAGAAGTTCTGCATAAACTTGGAAAACCAGAGTTCATGCTGTGCAAAAATGGGAAGATTTCATGAAAATCCGGCTTTTTTCTCCCATGCAGTTGTTCTAAAATCCCACCTGTGTTTTCAGCTAGAGTTAAACAGCAGGTCCATACGGAGCTTTCAAGACATGAGAGCCACAGGATAACAAGTTGATTAACTGTAGTACAATTAATGAAGTGACACATTTAATTAAAATAATCCACACTGAGAAGTAATGAATTAAAGGTCAACCTGTATGTCCCCTCCTACCCCAACCCCTATTTCATTCCCCTCCCAGAACTAAAGAAAAAGGCAGGCAGAATGCACACCGAACTGCCAGTATCCATTCATTCATGATCACTACATATATAATAAAGTATATGAATAATTAGTAAATACACACACAAACATGTATATTTATATGCTCAAACCATACGTACTATTTTGCCGCTTCCTTTTAGTAATAAACAATATTGCTAGGAGAATTTTTAGAATCAAAAATAGACTCTATTTCATTCTTTTTAAAACTGCATGGCAATTTCCATAATTTGGGTTTATCATAGTTTATCTAAGTATCCTCTTTTTGATGGCCATTATGTTATTTCCAATATTTCACTAGGATGAAAATACGAAGCAGTTGCTTTATCATGAGAGTCAGTGGAGAAGCTGGTCTCCAAAAATGTGTTGATTTGCATTCTGGCAGCCACTTTGAAAGTGCTTTTTTTTTTTTTTTTTTTTTTGGAAAGGTACAGGCAAGAATGAAGGTGATTAGGCAGGCAGGAAGAGAGAGGAAGAAACATTTTATCTACTGCACTTTGTTGCTCACTCTGGCTGCTCCGCCTTCCCGCCCCCAGGGCCATGTATGTGGAACACACTTGGCCGCAGGCTGCAGACCTAACGGCCAAGCCACCAGGTCGTGCCTGAAAGGACTTATTTCTAACGCTTTCACCAACTCTGACTAACATATGTCTTTCACATTTTTATCACCTGCAACCTAAATCATGTTATAAACCAGTGTTTCTTTAATTTAAGAAAACCTAGCTAGACCGGCCTCCAGAGTTTCTGATTCCGTGAATATCTCATTATTTAAAGTTGTATTTACCTGATTACCATCTGAGGTTAAATATCCTTCCATGAGATTTTTCAGCCACTTTATTTCCTTTTCTGCGAATTACTTCTTCAGATTCCTTATGATTCTTCTATTTAGTTGTTGATCATCTTTGAGACCAGTGAGTAGTAGTAGTAGCGATATCTAGATAGAAATCTCTGGTCTATTAAAAATATTGTATACTTTGATACATGTTTTTCATACAGAACTTCCACTTTGAATCTACAATACAAATTCCACTGCTTCTATGCATTGCTAGAAGTCAGATTCTCCTAATTTGCCTTATTCAGAAAGGAACCTGTTTCTTGCATCTGAATGAGAGGAACTTGGGAGAGAAAACAGTAAATAAAAGCTAACAGGGAAACAAAGGAAGTCTGCAGTCCCGCCTTCCTTGTCTTCCTTCTAGCCCCTGTATCTTTGCTCATGACATTTGGGTTTGATGAGAACTTTAGAAAACCTGGCATCCTGGTCAAGGTGATTTGGAGTTTTGAATGGAGATGTTGAAACAAGTCAAATCTCGCTGCTATTAGAGGCAATTCTCCATGATCCCTGTGTGTCTGCACATCTTGCAGACAAAGAGGCACTGACCGCCTTTGCTCCATGGTATCTTTCCAAGGACAGTCCAAGGATAAAAGCAGCCTGGGAAAGTAGAAGTAGAGGCTCTCTCTGGAGCACAGGCCTGAGCACATAATAAAGACAACTTCTCCCTCAAAAGGGTGGACTGGTTTGCTTACAGCCCATTCTGAAAGATTGGGGTTTGTTTCCTAAACCTGGGCCTCTTCTGCAACAACCCTCACCGTGTATGGAGGAGTCGCCCCGCCCTGTTTGCTTGTCCCGTGGAAACTGGGGCTTGGAGAACCACCAAAAGGAAGTGATAATGCAGCACATGTCCCTTAATGGTGGGGATAAGATCTGAGAAACATGCTGTCAGGTGATGTTGTCACTGTGCAAATGTCATGGAGTACAATGACACAAATCTAGATAGTATAGCCACATAGGTGGTATGATACAGCCTATTGAGTCCACTGCCCTATACACGTCCCTCATTGACTGATATGCCGTTAAACAATGTGTGACTATACTCTGGTCACTGCTGTTGCGATTAATACTAAACTATCCTTTTTCTCTGTCCCAAGGAGTCTCATGTCCTTGGTCAGAATCCAAGAAGCTATCCCAGGCTAACTCATTAAGTAGCTAAAATCTCAGCACCTTCACAGTTCCTGACAGTCACCATGTGAAGAGATTAAAATATTTCACAAACTCAGCTCTTGCTCCTACCTACAATACAAAAGTCACCCAATCAAGTTATTCTCCTAAATTGAACCATTTAACTGAACTTTAATGGTTAAGGAGAAGTCTGTTGTAGAGAATTTTTACGTTTTGTATACAATGGCTGCAAGTCTTATATCCAAAGGGCCTCCATATAGATGAAATAGATTTAGTCCATGCAGTTCTAAAGCAATGACCTGAGGGGCAGGAAAAAAAAAAAATGTTTTTAAAGGAAAGGTATAAGCAGGAATAATGGCGAATAGGCAGAGAGAAAAGGAAGAAGCATTTTATTCCATTTTTACTTAGTTGTTCACACTGATTATTTCCCCCCAGACCTGGGACTCAAACCCAGGGACCCGGCGCTCCTTCAGAGGCAACTGACCTAACCACTACTCCACCAGTGTGTGCTGAGGGGCAGAAAATTTTCAGCTCGATTTTTTTTTCAGACTTATTTCAGACTTATTCATCCCAAGTAATGGAGAAGATGAACTGGTGGTTCCAGTTGAGACCCTCAGAAGGCTGCACTGGGTATGATCTTCACGGTTTATGATCTAAGGCAGTTTTGCAGAAACCCAGTCAAATCTAGCTCACCAGAGTCAGTTCACACTAACCGTAATCACCAAAAGCCTGATTGACAAACTAGGGAGCTAATGCCTTAATTTTAAAGTCAAAAACAAGCTTCCTAATGACTATAATTTCCTAGTCCATAATACAGGGCAGTCTACCACTTCCTGATATTAGGTACTAATGAAAAAGAACTCATGTTCACCAAGCCAAGCAAAAGGGCTGAATGAGCTAGAGCTTGTTCTAACTGAGAGGATGTATCAGACATCCTCCACAAGGTATCTCCTCCCACTCTGAGAAGACACTATCAGTGAACAAATGTTCTTGTCTTTTCTCCTTCAACAGAGCGGGAAATACTCAGTAATTTAATTTTCTCAGTTTTCTCCTCTCTTTCAAGACCCCAAAAGACTCATCACCCTGCTGTTTGCACTTTAGAACAGATTTGTGCCTTGTAACAAATTACAAGCTGTTAATCTAGTAAACTGACTGCCTCCTGACCATAGCTGAGGACTAGGTTTCGTTTCTAAATTCCGGCTCTGCCATCTACCAGCTGGGTGTGCTTGAAGGAGAATCGCTTAACTTCTGTAAGTCTCAGTTTCCTCATTTGCAGAAGATTACAACAGCTATTTGTGGTTAAAGATTAACAATTGTGAACATAAAAAAAAAAACAACTCTAAGATCTGCAACCTAAAAACCTAAAGGGATCATCATCGTAATGACACATAATAACAGCATCTAGACCACGTCACAGTTGGTGACTTTTCTGTAACAGCTCATGCCATCCCTTGTGGGAAGGTCTCATTAGCTTCCATTTCAGGGGCCATGCGGGTCTTACTCACTTTGAGCTTTCAGTTTCAGTTAGCACTTTTAAAATCTTGTCCCATAGTCTGGTTCCTACATTGTTGCTGAGACCCAGAGCTGCCTCGAATGGTGTGTGTTGAGAGATTCCTTGTTCTTACACCGCAAAAGGCAGATTATAGGAAAAATATGCTCAGAACATTATCCATGGAACAGCTATCAGGGCAGCTGAGCAGGAATTCATCCGGGGCCTTTCACTGTGAATACTAAGTTTTATCAAAGATGAGCAATGAGACATAGGACAGGCAGACTGCCATGCCGCATGAGCTGGTTACTGAGAAGTAAAGCTTGTCACATTTAGCTCCACAGACAAGAGCGTGGAGAGATTGACTTTTCAAATCCCAGACAAGAACACCTCCCAGCTGCTCCAGCAGAGATGGTCACCGCACGTCCCGCCCAGGGCCTGTCCCCACTTGCATCCACTTGGCTGCAACGAGGAAACTCAGAAGTGCATCAGAAATAGAAATGACCCTAAGTCTTAAAAGGAAAAGATTTTAACTCAGAGGAACATAAAGGGCATGACTATCAGTTTTCCCAGGTTGGTTCATCTTGGGCATCGAAAACCGAAACTGTCTCACAGAGTAATCCACTTATGAAGCTGAAACACAAGGTATGGAAAGTTCTCTGGTGAGAAAAGCTGCGCATCAGCCACTGCCACTAAACAACATGTGAAAGCATGTAGTTTGATTTTCGCTTTACAATAAATAAGTGCTTTCCCAGACCCACTCAGGGGCACAGGCTGTCGGTAGGTCTCCAGGTGTGCTCTGAAATCAGACACTACCAACAGGCACTATTCTGCTCAGATGTGCAAGAGGTGATGAAGCAATCCATCATTTTCTAGAACTGTCTGAACAAGTGTGAATGTACCAACTCAATGCTGTGGTCAGGTTCTGCTGTGCACCTATAAAATCCGTGTGTGTATGGCGAGAGGAACACACCTCCATGCATGCTCTATACTAAACGGTGTTAAGAAAACAATGGTAAAGGCGTGGCCGGGTGGAGGAGTGATTTGGTCAGTCCCCTTTGGCCAGTGCAGTCACGTTTATCCCAAGGACCTAGGTTCGCATCCCAGGGCCAGGGCAGCAACCAAGATGAGCAACTAAACTAAGTAGAAAAAAGAAAGTACTTCCTCCTCTCTCTTCCTGCCTGCCTGCCTCTCTCTGCTCACCTTCATTCCGGACTGCAGCTTTCCTTTAGAAAAAAAAAATATACATAAATAAGACAAAAAAATGAAATATCATTTTTTGATATTTCATCAAAGCACATAATTAAAGGATCTTGGGAGCAATGAGATATTGTTAGCTCGTTCATCCAACCAACCCTGTTATTTGCATTGCTCCTATATAGTACACACTGTGCCAGGTCCCAAGGAAACACGGAGATGAGTTAGAAGCACACACTCTCAGAAAAGTCCCCAGTACACAAACAGTGGTGACACTAGGGAGAAGAGCCGTAAGGCAGGGCAGGTCCCTGTGCATGATGGCTGTGGCCACAAGGCAGGGCCTGGGCCCCTGGGGCCCTCTGAGAAGGGACTTGTTGAACAAGTCTTTCTTTCAAGGGTAAAAGTTGTTGAGTCTCTTGCATCAAAGAAATATAAAATACATATGAAAAAAGAATGGGTTATATGGGTGGATTTAAGGAACAGATCACATCTAGGTAAGGAAGACACAGAGCAGAGGTCAGCACATGGGCAGGAAGGGGCCCCTACGGTTCCTTTCCCACCCTCGTTGGACACGACACCGCCTAAGAGGGAACTCTCAGAAATACCGTCTCTCCTGCCCTGTTGCTTGGCAGCTTCAGTCATGATGCTGGGAGGTTAACTGGACAAACTGAGTCATCTACAAACCTGGTACTGAACTTGCAGCTAAAAAGTCTCCTCCTCCAGAAACTATCCTCAATCAAATCAAGTCCTCTGAATATCGGGTGCCTTCTGTGTGCGAACTTCTGTGATGGAGGTAGCTGGGATCAGGGTTTAGTGAGAACCCCTCAGGTTTCTAGCCTCTTTAACACCCTGTCCATGTAGCCGGACTTATTTCAGCTACCACCGCTGTGTTCCTGCTACTCTGTGACGCCCTGGGACAGAGATGATGGTTGTTCTTTGCAGTCTCAAAACCTGGCACATTCTAGCTGGGAAATGTAGCAGCAAAATTTTTCTTTATTCAAGCAGTTTATTCTATACATTTGTGGGTGTGAGTGTGGCATTGGCCAATGTTTTCTATTTTTCATTTCTTTTAGGGCCCATATTTCTCTTTGTGTGAATGTATTTAAATCATCCCATTTATTATTACATTGTGAAAGCCATTTTAAATGCAAGCATAAGAGCATTCAACTCGCAAGCAGAATCATGGAAATGATATAATCAGTATTTTGCAGCACACGCATGTATATTTTTATTCTGGTCTAAACAGCAGAAGGATGAAATAAAATGAATCAAACTCTTTATTTCACCTCTTGAAATGTGCACAGTCTGCCATACTTTCTATCTTCAGCTCACTGATGGGTGAGGAAGGAGAGAAAGGAAGGGAAACTGTGAGTTCCTTATCTTCTCCTTTTCTTCTAGGTCATTATTTTCAGCCTAAGTGGCTGCTGGTTGCTGGTGTCAGACTCGGCTGCCTCTGTCTACCTTTGAGCATGTTCCTGCCCTAATGGGAAGCATGGCCTCTCTCTGCGCTCCCCACTTCCTCCGTTTACTTACCCTCCCCTTCCCTAGTTTACTCATGGATAAAATACACTTGCATTTACTTTGAGCCTCACTGAGCATCTGCACATGTGGGTTCCCAGGAGTTCAGTATGAATGGGACATCAGAGGAGTGAGGACACACACACATATCCTCTGCTCACTTGTGTGCTCAACTTCGGATTTCATGCACATCTTCAAATTTAAAATTATTAAGAATTTCAAGATGGTGACAGCCAAGCATTCACCAAGCTTTAGCCCTTCTGCACACAGAGTCCTGAGGAAAGCCCACAGGTCACATGCCTATGACCGGACCCCACTATACTGAACAGTCACAACCAACTGGCCCTCACTTTCAAGCTGCAACTGGCTTGAAAACAGCTGAAAGAGAAACCCTCCTAGTTTCAAGCCCATCACAGTAAGAACGCTGTTATTCTAAATCAGTCCCTCCAAGGCGATTGCCATGTGACTATAAAAGCCAGCAGACATGACTCCCATTCTCTTAAATTCCACGGACAGGTACTGTACTCAGTCAGGACAAAGGTGAGCCAGAGGGCGGTCCTTGCATGAACAGACACCGTCCTGACCTCAAGGGCACTGGGAGAGCTGGGGCTATAAACAGCTCCTGAAGCACTTTGTCCGGCAGATTACGGCACCACCATAGTGGTAAATGAATGAGAGGGGTGGGAGTATCTGATGCTACCTGGGGAGACAGATGTTTATGAGTTATAAGTGATGTTTGAACTGGTCCTTAAGGTGAGAAAGGTTGGACACAGAGCCTCTGTCTGAGCTTGGATGCCCCCACAAAGTAGAGCCTAGAAGAAGGTTCGCCATGCGGGTTCTTTATTTTGGAAAGTGAAGCCAGGAAAGAAAAATGACGGGCCTGGGAAGAGGGAAAGGCAGTGTGAGGGTGTATCACCAAGCTGCTTAGTGCTCTGGGAAAACAAGACTCAGTCCCGTGAAACCCCATAAAGGGTCATGGAGAATTCACCTCCTTCCAAAACCAAGGGAGAGTGACTTACCCTCCGTGGGACCAGGGTCACCCCAGGACTATTCGGGAGCTCCTTGGCAATTCCGGGCATGCCCAGGAACAGCTGGGCAGGCTTACCAGTCATTCCATTGTGTGGAGGGAGAGGAGCCCAGAGGCAGAGAAGATGCTCAAGGTGCAGGTGAGGTGAGGTGTGTCCAGGCTACACCTGTGCACCTCTGGTTGCCACGGCAACACTGCAAACAAAAAGGTGAGGCATGAGAGAAGCCACCAGGGCTGTCCACAACATTGTGCCCGGTGCTGCTCCAGCATGAGTGTGCGTCAGCTTACGCAGACCGCAGCCCCACCCCAGGGCTTCTGGCTCAGGAGAGGCAGGGCAGGGGCTGAGAGTCAACACTTCCAGCTTCTAAAGACACCTGTGCACTCTGCACAGGGTCATGAAACTGACCAGGTGGGAGAAAGGGACCTTTCCAAAAAAATAAAAGATACGGCTATTTCCAGAAAGAGCAGAAATTGATTTCATCACGACAAGGATAGAATTGGCGAGTGTGCTCTTCACCTTTGGTTATCTGCTGAGAATGCTTATCTGTTAATGATCTAATGAGAGTTTAAACAGCCAAAAGCAAAGAAGAGGTTGGTATTGCTGATTCTGTTTGGGCCTTCTGCCTGCTTCACTCCACATTTACTTTTTACTCTTCTCCATGCCGGAGGCTAATCTAAGGAAAGAGGAGACAGGAGAGTTAGGCAGCGTGTGTCCCTTGCTCCCCGCATCCCTCCATGGGACTGCCAGTGTCTGTGTCTGGTGTAGTCGACCTGCTGCTAATGCCTCCTCATGACCATCACTCATCCGGCTCAGCCAACCCTGGCCCCACCCCTGCGGTCCCCCGAACCTCAGAGGCCCTGGCTCCTGAATGCTCCTGGTCCTGGAGGCCTCACCATCCCATGCTGGTTCCCTTAACTCTGCCCAAAGTGCTTCATTAGTATTCCTTCAGTTCAGCCAGCGTTTTCCTCCTGGATCAGTGGTCTCTCTGGAGGGGAAGAGAGTCAGGCTAAGCTTCCTAAGTAGATTGTCTTTCCGAAGCTTTTAGCATGAAGAATAACCCCGATAACACTCAAGGTGATATTGAAATTGTAAGACTTAAATACCAGATAAAACGAAATATAAAGTTAAAAAGCAGATGAGTAACATGTTAAATTAAACCAGGGCCTTGGAAAGATTGCAGTGATTAAGGAGATATTTTTAAAAAAGCCAGGAGAACTTGATAGAGACAGATTTTTCTTTCAAACCCTAAGGAATTTGCTAAAGGCAAGGGAGAGGCCTCCTAAGTGCTAAGCTGTGCTATATAAAACTATTCCCATCCATGCGCGCCCTGGGAACATGGAACCCTGGCAGAAGAAAAGAAAGCATGAGCTAGGCTGTGGACATAAAAGCCTTCAGAGGCATCTTGGGAAAGAGGAGATAAGATCAGAGCAGAAATTAAATAATCAGCGAGCAGTGATAACACGACATGTTGCAATCAATTAAAGTTCACATCTTGCTGGATGTGTGCTCCCATTACAAAAAAAAAAAAAACAACTCCATCAAAGCTGGTTGCCCTTCAGTGGACTTTAACTCTCATCCATGCACGCCAGGTTCCCCGCCCCCAGACCCAGGTTCTGTGGGCTCAACATCTCAGGTGCTTTCTGCTTCTGTCTTCAAGGACCACGAGCAAAGTGGAGCAGCCAGAGGAGCCGCCATGTCTTCGGGACGGCCGGTCACCAGACTTCACAGGGACTAAAGTGAGGCATGTTAGTGAAACAGTGGGCAGTGGACCACGAGGGAAGACTTCATTTTAACCCTAAAGTTCGTCTAAAAGGCCCTCTGTCTTCGGTACTGCTTACACGGTGCCATTGTTCTCTGGATTTCCAAGCTTAAATCTGACACTCTGTCCCACTCCCCAGAGCTTCTCTGCTCACTCCATGTGCCTGGTGTTTTTCTTCGAGCTGGGCGTGACTGTGGGGCAAATCAAAACTTTTTTTCACTAAAAATTCTTCCTCGGGTGATAATCTAGATTGTCAGCTGGGACTTTCATTTTCGTAGCAATGAGTTGTTCCAGTTTATTAGCAGTTACGAAATTTCACCTGAGGTGAGAGGAAGCCATGGCCAAAATATAGTTGCTATTTTCTGAACACTGGCTACGTGCTGTAGCAATCCTCTGAGAAGCCGTTTTTACAGATGAAGAAATTGAGCTCAAGAGAGGCCAAGGTCATGGAGCTAGGAGGTGGCAGTACCAGGATGGGAATCGCGTTTGTCAAGTCAAGGTCAGTTCTCAGTCAGGGGTCAGGAGACATGTGACAATGTCTGGAGACACTGGGTTGCCACAATCAAGAGGTTGCCTCTACCGTCTAGTAAATAGAATCCCAAGATGCTGCTAAACACCCCACAATGTGCAGGATAAACCCACAAAGGACTCTGCAGCCCCAGAGTCATTAGGGCCACAGCTGAGAGACCTGGGTCTGACCACAGTGCTGTTTGATACGCTGATGCTTGTTTCTTTCCATGTCTGTGTATTGAAAGGATGAGTTTGTTGGGATAGGTTCTAACAGTATCTTTCAGAGTTCCCCTCATAATATTAAGGTCAGAAAGCTCTGCGTTTCCTCCTGGTTCCCTCAGCCTTTTCTCCTCCCTAAGCTGGAACATGGGCTGCTTAGCTGCTTAGCAGAGCATCATTCTATGAGAACAGTGTGTCAGACTCGATGTCTGCCAGGCTCTCTGGTTCCAGGGCTGACTTGGTAAGATACACCCAGGCAGATTTGCAGAATTTTTTTCAGTTATCTTAGAAAAGTAAAAGAAAAGAATTCTCTTTCCATGGCTTTTCCTATACTTTGAAATGGCATATACCAATTTTACAACAGGTTGAACGAATACAGGGGCCAGAGCTGAAGACAGTGCAGTCAGCTTTCAGAAGTCTTTGATGCCTAGAGGCTCGTTTCTTTGAGCAAGGCAATGTTTTACTCAGATTCACTTGCCTTTGGGTGTGAGCCCGTGAAAAACAGCGCCCTGTTATCAAGATATGACTGCTCCTTCTCCCCAGGTCCAAAGTCTGGTCCCTTTGAGGCTAATACATCCTGGAAAAGGTGCAAAGCTTCTTTCTCATGCTGGTTATGAACTGAAAGGGGGCTGGTAATCCAGATCATTGTTTGAGAAGACACCCCACACCCCCATGGGGGAGGGGGGAAGAGACCTAGAGGCAAGTTTAGAAACTTCTAGAAGGGTAGAGAGGAAAAAGGGTTGGGGCTGTTAATGCAAGGCAGGAGAAAGCCTGGTAGGCAGAATTATGGGAACAGAGTATAAGTTCCAATGTGGCCTGAGACTGGACATGAAAATCTGATAGTGGTGATTTTTAAGCACTGGGTGAACAGAAACATCTTGAAACATGTCTGTGTCCCAGCTGCTAAGGAAAAACACCATGACAGAGAAAAGCCCAGGGAGGTAGATACAGATGAGCAGTCCTCACATTAAGGGACGATGGCTTTGGGGGAGCGTGTCACCAGAACCACTGTGAGCCCCAGAGGCCCAGAGCTGGGTGCTTTCTTTGGGGGAGCGTGTCACCAGAGCCACTGTGAGCCCCAGAGGCCCAGAGCTGGGTGCTTTCCTTGCTCCTTGTCTTCAACTTCCCAGCACAGACTGAAGCGGGGGCAGCATTTGCAAGGCGCACACTCTTAAGATGCCAGGCAGTCCACGCGCCAATGGTCTCCAGCTTCTCTGTGCAAACCCAGGGCAGGGATCACGTCACAAGGCAGCTGGTGCGGTGGGTGGGTCCAGAGGGCACCCCTGCTCTGAGAGTCTGCCTTCCTAGTGGGTCCTCAGGCCCCTCTGAGGTGAAAAGACTCAGGAACAGAGACTCTGTTCTTTATTTAGGTAACCTACTTCACGTAGTACTTGGCACCTGGTGTAAGTTACCAAACTATTAGTTAACGTAAGTTTAATAACTGGCAGAACTGTCACACCCATTTCCATCATTCTCTTCCTTATTTCCTTTCTTTAAAGGTTTCTAAGATCATAAATGTTTGGGGGTCTATATTTTAAGTGGTTTTAAAATAATCATAAAAGCTAACTTTTTTAGAACATTAACTACATGTTAGATATTGTCCAAGCACTTTAATCTTATCACGACATTTTATCTTCATATGAGTCTCCACAACTCAATGAAGCTACCGACATTGTTTTTGTCCCCATGCTACACGTGAGGAAACTGCAGTCCAGAGAAGTTAAGTAACTTGACCGACGTCATACAGCTAGGAAGTGCTTGCACCAGACTTTAAACATAGCAGAGTGGTGTCAAAAACAAGAATGAGTCTTTGAAGGACCACTCATAAGATAAACGAGCTAAAACTCTGGTCTGCACTCCCTGTCAGCCTTTAGCTTTACCCAAATACAAACAAATAGTCCTCAGTCAAGTTTTGCCTTGATAGCGTGGACTCACACTAGGACTAGAATAGGTCCTGGCATCTTCTTCCTCACGTGGTGCTCACAGCCCAACTGATAGGTCACTGACAATGTCAAGTGTGACAACTTGTCCAATCATTCAGCAGGAGGGAAGCATAGTGCTCAAAGATATATCCACAACCAAGCCAAGGGGTGTGTGGGTGCTGGCTTTCATCCTCGCAGACAAGCTCACTCACATTAACAGCAAACTCACAAATTTCAGACAAGTAAAGCACCATTTAGCCATGAGTTGGCATGCAGCTTTCACAAGGATCTCTTGACCACAACTGGGTACTAGTCTAGTGTAATCTAGACCACTGTCACCGAGAGGTTACTAAGAGTCACCCATTGGCTGGACACCACTATCCCAACTAAAGCCCTCTAAGAACTTGAGCAGATTAGGGGTCTGGGGCATGTGGGGCTCACTTCCCAAGCACGCCATCAGATGTCCGACTCTTCCAAGCACACTGAAAGCTGGGAGCGGGACAGCACTAGCCGCTGGAGTGGTTGAGTTCTGCGTTGTGATCCAGCGTCTCCCTCTGCCAGTCCTGCTTCCTCCCCCCTCACTGTCCTTGGTTGCTAATACACATCTTGTTCCCAAACTCCATCTTAGCATCTGGAGAAGACAATCGGCAGCAGTACTGCCTTGGAATCAGAAACATCCTTCCATTTTCTCATCTCCCCCGTCCCCCACCCAGTGAACCCTTCACCTTAGAATTCCTCAGCTGTGCAAAACAAATGTTTATGCTGCAAAAGACGATGCATTTCTGCACATCCCTTGTGTGGCTGACTGCTCTTCTCTCTGCATAGACTCTTCTTTCCCTCTCTTCACACATCATGCTCCAGGCAAGCGTACAAACATCTTTATGACTCATTGAAGTGATCTGCCTCTCTCCAGCTTTCCTACCAGCCTCTTCCCCAGGCTCCTCCTCCATCATCCATCCCACATGCATCTATACTCTTCATTATGAATCTAGTTATAGTCACATTCTCTCACTGAGCTGTGGGACGCTTGAGAGTAGATACTGTTTCTTATTCATCCTTTAGCCCTACCACTGGGGACACACAAGAGGACAATAAATGTTTACTCAACTGAGTAAGTTTGAATTCATGATGATCTTCTGCTGGGTTTTACACATTTATATGAATGACTAATGCCAAAATTACTCGTCCCTTTAAAGTTCTCCTGATCCCCATCTCATGTCACTATCATTGCAAAGGGTCCACAGAGGCTTAAGTAGGACGCAAGCACAGACAGTAAGCAAGCATACTCTCTAAAGAGCTCAATGTACACACACACACACACACACACACACACACACACACACTCTGCCTCTTTCCTCTGTGGACCAGAATCAGAAGTAAAAGTGAAGGGTGTACAAGAGAGTAACCCTCACCCCCACCACACACAGACCCACCACCCAAGATCACCCACAATCCTTTGACTGAGCTTACATCAGAAATCAGAAGACCAACTTCTATGAGTTTCCTCCTCAACCATCTGTGGCTACGACATGAGACCATCAGTCCTTTGTACAAGACACTTCCCTCCCACATCACAGTTTGGCCATGGATCATCACCACACATCTATCTTCCTCTAGACCTTTTTGGTGGCCAACACTGACTGGCCTTGGGAAATGCATACATGTCTTGGTCCTGACCAAATATCATCTTGTAGTACTCCAATGGCATGACACCCTTGCCAAGTCATGGGGAAACAAGATCAGAGAGCATAAGCACAGACATGGAAAATCCTAGGAGAGATGATGTCTAGCAACACAGGGAGCTGCTTCTGGATGTGCATGGCAGTGGACATAGCGGAGGCAGAAGGGCAGGAAAGGTCAAAATAAAGTTAAATAACTGGATCTTTCCTTGAAAAGGAGATGGTGAGGCTGATTAGAATAAGCATGTGTATTTGGAGGTCTATAACGTTAGGTTCACAAGATAAATACCTTCAGCTATGAAAGTGGCAATTCATTAAACCATTATTTATACTCAGGGCTCACACTGCTTCAGACACTGTTGTAAGTAAAGTAACAGACCAAGATGGACGGTGGTAGCCCTGTGTAGATCCAACTCAACATTCACATCCAAACATAGACTTAGCTCTTTCCCTATTGTCTCTCATGAAAACACCAAAGATGGATTGCCCATTCCTTATCTAAAGCATTCTGCTCAAATCCTTCTCACACCTCTCCATCTGCCATTCTAACAGCACAATAACCCCAAGTCTCTTTCTTCCCCACTCCAGGTTCCCAACTCCCTCACAGCCAGTTCAGCCCTCCTTTTATGCCAAAGTAAGAGGCTGAGATGACAGAGTTCAAGAAAAAATTGAGTCAATCATTACCCAAAGTTGTCTCCCAAGTCAGGAAGGGAAACACTAGAATCCAGGGCCCCAAAACGGGGAGCACCAACAGTTATCAGGTTTTCATTTGTTTTTGTTTTTAAAGGCAAAAATATATCTTCAGGAGGTCTTCAACTTCATCCTGCATCACAGCACTGAGTTGTCTCTCGTGTGAAAGTTAAATCCAGATGATGTTTATCAAGGAAGATGGTGAGAAGGAGCAGCAGTGTTTATTGTGAGGGTGTAAAGGGTCCTCTGTCATTGTTTATTGACCATTCCTGACATATCCAGGGGCTAGTGTGTAGCTCATCACTTTGTCGAATGGATATTAGCATAAAAAAAAAAAAAAACTCATCAAGTGCTAGAGAACTGCCTTCTGCCTCAGGCCTTCTACAAAAACCAAAAGCTGACAATAAATTTTGCCAGACATTTTCATTACTTATAAACCAGTGAGCTGAGATGAACAGCCTACACCCACCACTTGACTCGGGGCTGCAAGAAATGAACAGTCATTAGCTTGAATCCACCATGAAGAAATGTTTGTTTTGTCTTTTGCTTTTTAGCTACCTTACCACCCAAGATCATTAGAGGACTCCACGCCAGGCACCGTAGTTAATCTCCGCCAGAGATGTCCTCAGTCAGTCTTCAGAGATCCATGACATTCTCGCATCATCCCCCCTTGAAGATGGGAAGTTGAGATGAGGAAGCAGGATTAAGTGTCTTGCCTAATACCAGGGGGAGACGAGACGCCAGCCCAGAGACGATGCCCTGGCCTCCTGGAGTTCACTGTCCAGTGCATTCCAGGGTACCCTGTTTTCTCTGCAAAGTCTGTTCACAGTCCCAGTAAGCTTGTGCCCACAGGTGAACAGCACCAGTTCAGCCAAATATCTGGTCACATTAATGAGATGAGAAGATCACTAATAAAACACCAAAGACACAAGAGTTGATCTAGAAGTTTCCAAAAAAAAAAAGTCACCATTAGAAAATAGATTTGAGGTGCTCCCTGCTGGAGCAGTGCTTGGGTCAATCGCCTCCGAAGGAACACAAGCCACATACCCCTGGGTTTGAGTCCAAGGTCCAAGGGAAACACCAGTGTCAACAACAAAATATAAATAAATAAAAATGCTTCTTCCTCCTCTCTCTTTCTCTCTGCCTGCCAACTCGCCTTCATTCCTGCCTGCACCTTTCCTTTCAAAAAACAGGACTTGAAATATAAGTTCTGTTATTTTTAGATTATTCTTTGGCACAATGAAACATAGAAAACGTGGATCCTGTGTATTTTGCCAAACCTGAAATTGACTCAAACCCATTGAAAATGTTCATTTCTTTCCTCCCAGTTTTTCAAATAAGTTAAATTTTAAACAAGTAGAATGTTACTTTTCTTGTTAAACACTTTAAGTAACTATCTAAAGGCTGACAGGTAATTATCATTATATTGTATTGTAATATAATTGTAGCAAAACCCATAAATCATGGCTATTGTCATTTCTTTTCCATTCCCTCCTGATACTTGATTCTTTGATCTTTTCATTCTTCGGGACAGTGTTGCCTGCGGACAGCGTAGTATGACACATACGCAGACACCTAGATCTCATCCACGACAACTTAACATTCACTCTAGAAATTTTTAAAAAACCTCTTTAAAACATCAGTATTGAAATGTGGATGGGAACTTTCACCTGGCCGTCATTTATTTTTCAGAGTTATAATAGTGCTTTAAATAATTGAAGCAGATAAAACAAATCTGGGCTCACACCACTCATGCAAGTCAGGTCTTGTTGCCTTCCCTTCCAGATGTGCACACAACTCACACATCTGCAACCCTAGTCCAGACATCTCAAACCCGACTGAACACAAATACAACTCATTTCTGTCTAAATAATTAAGGGTCTGTGCCTTCTCCCATCCAGCAACCCCTCGGAGTCGTGTGTTTGTGCAAATCATATCCTTTCTCGATTGTAATTGAATTGTGGATCTTTACGGAAGCTTTTTGACTTTCTCAAAGTGCTTTTACATTTATTATCTCATTTCATTCTTAAGGAACTCACAAGGGGAATTATCGTTTTCATCAATACAGAAATAAAAATATATGTTATACTGTGGTCAGCAGGCCCCAGCAAACTCTTTCTGTAAAGGACCAGAAAGCAAGGGCAAGTTCTGCAGGCTCACGGTCTCCACACAATTCTCAGCTCTGCCGCAGCAGTGCCAGGGCAACTGCTGACAATATTTGGAAAGCTGGGTATGTCCAAGCTCTGATAAGACTTTTATTTCTGGACTCTGAATTGGAATCCTATCATGTTCACACAGACCACAAAACTGTCTTCTTTGGGTTTCTTCTAACCACGAAAAGCATAAAGATCACTCTAGCTGGTAGACTGAACACAGAGGGGTGATGGGCCATAGCCTGCCCAGCCCTGGTCTCGAACACGGGCTCTTGGGATTCGGAAGGTCCCCCAGGGAGCTCTAACTTATCTGCTTCTCTTCTCGCCGGTACAGACTCGAACGCCTCCAGAAGGAGTCCTTCTCTCTGACCTGCTGAGAATAAATATTCTGAATTCTAGTTCTGTGCACTTTCTACCAAAAGGCACTATTTAAAATAAAAGCAAGTAAGAGACCAATTAAAGAGATAACTGTAAAAACTGCTCAGCAGTGCAGGCAAAGACTGGAACACTCGGTGCTGACTGCTGGGCCTGTTGCTGCTTATGCAGAGAGTTTTTGGCGTGCTTTCAGAGGGCTGGAGAAATGATAACTGGTTAGGCAGAGAGAGTTCCAAGAAACAGCCTAGTGACTTCTGCTCTGCTACTTCCTGCACTACTGCAGTTTAACTCCTCTTCTGCCTGAGTTGTGAAATCTGCAAGACCAGGAAACCAGCATTTGCCACTTTAACTTTGACGATAGTTTCACTTTTCATGCCCCCTTGACCAGTCCCAGCATAGATTGCAGCCATCAGGAAGATCACACTTTTCCAGGTGAGTGTACAAAGTGCATGGCTGCATAAGCTCGTGATACAACAGTTCGGCGCTCTCCCTTCCTCTGTTTGTTGAGCTCCATGTTTTCCTTGTCTCTGTTCATTTGTTTTCTGCTGCTTCAACAGGAACAAGCGCTCACCAGCTTGAGGCCGCAGGCCAGACACCCCAGAAGCAACAGTTAAGATGGGAAAGCAAATCCACCCTTCCCTGAGTCAGACATCCTGAAAGCTACAGCAAAGACCAAAATGTGTGTGTGTGTGTGTGTGTGTGCGTGTGCGCGTGTGTGTGCCATCTGAGCACATGCAGAGAATACTCTTCAGATTGAGCTTGGCAAAGCTGGGCAAATGGGATGGAAAGCTACCTGTGTCCTAGGTTTCATCTTGCCATATGGAAAGGTGAAAGAACGTTCTGCACATTTCAGCTTCCCCACCAGCCTCCTCTGTCTCTCTGGCCTGGCTGCCCTGAGTCACCCAATCTGACAAAACGCTCCTGGGGCCAATCACCCTCCAGCCCCAGGCCAGCCCTCCTTGGTGCCCCTGGCCCCTGCCGTGGCCAAGCTTCCCACCCCACTGGCAGTCAGGCCTAAGCCAATCGGCAGGTCTGCCTGCCTTCCTCCTGGACGGGGAGCCCCTGAGACGAGGGCGGTGTTGACTGCATCCATCCCTGCCAGCCGGCACCAGGCAGAATCCGAACATGCAGGGCAGAAACTCTGTGAGATGATGCTGAATGAAAGAATTTGTTTAGCAGAAAGTCAAAAACAGGAACCAATGCTTTTCTGGAGATTCGGTGTTGGCCACACAAGGGGTGCCTACTGTTCTGGTGGGAACACTGAACTGCGGTTCACTCTGCTCCCCAGTAGAACAAAAACAGCAAGAGTTTTGGGGCCCAAAGAGTCCTTGACTTTGTGACGGGCAGGGTGGGGGGTGCTAGAATGAACATGCCCAGGGACCAGTAGCCCTGGGCTTCCCCAGGACCCCACATCTTCTTCAAGCTGGTCAGCAGGGAATGGTGTGATGCCTCCCCAGCTCTCCAGCACGACCTTACATGAGATTTCGGACATGGTCAAAGAAGCAAGACACGTAGCTGCACTTGGGAAGTCAGAGAGACGCACCCACCATCTGCCTTCCAGTCCTTCAGACTCCTCACCCCTCCCGTGAGCAATGAGGCTATCTTTCTCTCTCCTTGGCCCCCAGCTGGAGTGTTAACTGGCTTTTTAAAATATTGTTAATATTTATATAGCTTCCGATGCAGCAGACGTTGAGTGATTCTGATGGAGAAGAGAAGGAAAAACAGCAAAGCTGTCAGAACAGCCTTGTGCTCCTTGGAGGTTGTGGAGAGCTTGAGATGTCGTTTATATTAACTTTTTTGTTGCTTTAAAGGAAAAGCGTAAGGAAGAATGAAGGTTGGTAAACAAGTAGACAGGAAGACAGCGGAGGAAGAAGCAGCTTATTTATTTTATTTAGTTGCTCACGTGGGCTATTCCCCTCAGCCCCAGGACACGAACCAGGGCCCTTGGGACGTATGTGAACGATGCTAGGCCAGAGACAGGAGACTCAACTGCTACTCCACCAGGTCACACCTATTAACAAACTTTCATTAAGCATCTATTAAATGACCATCTTGAAAAGAGAATATGTTAAATAAATTAATCAAATACACAAATAACTGGACTGCAAGGCAGGTGGCCCCATATAGTGGGTATTAGGCACAAAAATTGCACATTGGACAGAGGCCAGGGAGCCACTACAATTAAGAGTTTTTAGTTAGAACTTGAAGCATGAATAGATGTCCAGGCAATCAGTACAAGGAGGTTGGAAAGAGGAGGATTAGAAGTGGGAACTTGTGGGTCAAGTATTCAGTGAGTACAAACCAAGTCTGCTCAGAGAACAGTAGTGTAGAGTGATGCCAGCAGGAAAGGAGGTGGGCACCCTGCTAAAAATAAAAGTGGTAATAAGCTCCAAACACATTGGAGAACCATGGGAGGTTCTAGAACCCAACAACACCGCCACCATGCTTGATGTAAGGTCAACTGGAACTGAAGGAAGGAGACTAGAAGGTCAGGCCTGATGGACACCCAAGCTATGGGGTCACTGCCAAAGTTTGGACCCATCCGACTTCTCTCCAAGCACACTTTCTGTCCCTCAGGACAAGCAGAACAAGGAGGCCACCATGCTCCACCCACTGGAAGGTGGTGGACCTCCTCCCCAGGGAGGAGAGACTAGATGGTGTTCACAAAGGAATAGATGGAGGCTGGACTGTGAACAGAGCAAGAGAGTCAGTTGACATGTGTCCCAGCAGTTACCCATCAAGGACAGGGACCTGTGTGACATAGGATCCTGAAGAGAAGGGAGGGAATCCCCCAGGAAGGCTCCTTCCTACCGGATGCTTTCAGAAAACACACAGACACAGACCAGTAAAGGGAGAGGGTAAGGGTGAAGATGGGCCCGTGACATTTGTCCTTTGTGTCATAGCCAGGCTCTCCTGGCCACCATCTGCATAATAACCCTTTGCAGAAGCAAAGCCTGCCCAACTTTCTCTCACACACAACTGACTATTGGAGCAGATGCTGAAGAGCAGTCCAGCCGAAATGATTCATCACTGAAGGGCACTGAAAAGAGCAGCCCTGTGAGAGTGAGGTCAGGCAGACATGCCAGCCGCAGAGCAAAGAAAGGGCCATTGATGGTTGACAGGTGTGTGACATTTGCGATGCTGGGGTCTATTAACAGTTTAGCCCCAAAGCATTCCTGCTTGCTCATCAAATAAAATTTAAAAAATGAATTGCACACATCTGAGCAGATACGCACATAGATGCACACAGATGGGAGTTATTAAGATAATCAGGATTTATATTTTACATCTAGTCCAACTCCTGGATTGGAAGAGGTGTCCATGTCACTGCGACAGGCATTCGAGGCTCGACTATTTTTGGAAGCTGTTATACAATGAAACACAGGTTGCGAGTGTTAAAATAATAAATGCAATCATGCAGACAGGGTGTCACTAGGCATGTATCCAAAAGCCAAGCACTATTAAAGTCCTTGGTCAAAAGATTACAATGTAACTGAAATCCTGTAATATATTACCCTGAATATAAATTATTAATGTAATTTAATGTTAAGTGTTAACTAAATGCTTACTGGACTGTTTTAAAAGCAAAACAGCCTAATGGCATAAACTTGAGTCATGCAAACAGCAAATAGATACAATATTGTAAATGTGCTGGGGAATAATTTGAGCTTAGCTCTGGGCATATTGGTATTAATTGATAATTGGTCTGAGGTAGGGGTTTTTTGTTTTAATCATTTTAATTTATATAAAATACCAACAAAAACCACACACACACACAGAAAACAAAACACAAATCTTGCTACATGGTCAGAAGCATTCATCAGATGTACATTTCCACCTATATCATAATACTTCACTGTTGCTACAACCAATATTTTCTCCTCAAAAATTACACTGCAAATACCCTCCTGTGATGGAGAAGTCAGTGCAATGAACTGGTTCCCAGGCTCAGCCACAAAACTATAACCAAAGTTTTACTGGGTCAATTCAGCAGAATACTTTTACAGTTTTTTGATACATATTGACTTTTTATCAAAGTTATGCCTGTTCACACTCATACCTGCAGTATAAGGGACTGCGCCATGTTACCTGATGACATGTAGCTGTGCAAGTGAGTCTGTGTGGTGTGTGCATCCTATGTGTGTGTGTGCACACTCGTATCTACTCATGCATGTGTGTGATGTGTACTGTGAGTGTGTGGCGTGGGGATGTGTGTGTGGTGACTTCATGTGTAGTGTATGGCATGAGTGGTGTATATATGTGTGTGAGATGTGTGTGTGGCGTGAAAGTGAGTATATGTGTGTGCTATGTGTGTGTTGTCTATATGAGGATGTGGGTGTGAATGTGGATATATGCGTGCGGTGTGTGTATACGGGTGTAAAGCTGTGTGTATAGGTGTGATATGTGCATGTGTGTGTCTGTGAGAGTGAATGTGTGCATGTGTGTGTGGTGTGTGTGTATGTGGGTGTGTTGCTTCTGTCTATGGCTATGGGTGTGCATGTGTGTGTATCTGGGCACTGTCTACATGTGTGGTGTGTCTATGCAGTGCAATGTAAATGTGTGTATGTGTGTCATGTGTGTATGTTGGTGTGGTGTGTGTATGATGGTCTGTGTGTGCATGTGTGTGCTGTATCTGTGGGTACAGTGTGAATGTGTGTATAAGTGTGTGTGGGTGCAGTATGAATATATACGTGTGTTAATGAGTGTGTTGAGGAAGGTGCAAATGTGCACATGCTGTGCTATGCGTGTGTGTGTGTGACATGTGCGTGTTCTCTTCAACCCCACTTCCTCTGTCCCTGTGGCAATTCCTTCTGCTCTAAGTGGCTTTGTCGGGACCCAGGGCTCCCATGAAGTCCACTTTCTGCATTCTGTGGGGCGGGTGCTGGATCGCCCCTGCTGCTTCCCCCCAGCCTGACAGTCGTCCACATCACCCACTCACCAGCTCGCCTCCTCTAGACCACCCAGCCCTGTGTCCCGTACTGTCTTCCAGAAGCAGACCCCCAGCTCTTCCCTCTTCCCTCGGTCTCCCGGCTCTGCCTGAAAAATACGCCCCTTCATCCTGCCTCTGCTCATGCCCTGTGATCTGAGGGAAGGTGGTCCCTTCCCACTGAATCCCAGTGCTGTTGACCCACCCCCCACACCACCTGCACAATCTGCAGGGCGACCCTAACAGCCCCACAGACGGGGGGTCAACAGCACATTCATTTCTCATAGTCTGAAGGCGGGAGTCCGAAATCTAAGCGTCAATCAGCAAGGTAGGTTTCTCCAGAGACCCCTCTCCTGGGCACATAGATGTCGCTTTCTCCCTGCATCCACATAGGGCCATCCCTCTGTGTGTACCTGCATCGGTGTTTTCTGAGAAGGACTCCAGTCCTCCACCCTTATGATCTCATTTTAACTCAATCACCTGTTTGTGGGAAGTGGGAAGACATGCCACTTCCAAGTATAGTCATCTTCTGGGGTCCTGGTGCTTAGGATGTCTATATATGAACTCTGGGGACATAATTCATCCCATGCCCCCATCCTTGTATATAACACTTACCAAGGTGTTTCTGCATCATGCCCAACAAGGTCAAATCCAGACCTCATCAGGTCTAACTCAGCACACATTCCCCTCCAATCATGGCCCCTCAAGGGGGCTCTTTTTCCAGAGACCAGCTTTGTTCTCTCAAGCCCTCCAGACACCTGCTCTAGGTTCTCACCAAGATCTTCAAATACTAGACTCCATGATCACTGACAGCCCTTTTACCCTTCCTGGCTACACCACCTCCCCATGTGCTCTGGAATCCACAGCCAAGTCAATATGTGGCCAGTGTGGAAACTGAATGCGCCACACCAGCACCGGCACCCAGCCAATAAGGATGGATACAGCTACAACGGTGCGCGTGACCAGCGTCCATTCTGACCCATTTTGGTTGGTCAGTGTCCAGGCTAAGGTATCTTTCTGCAAATGTCTACCATTTCCTCCTCCTGCCATTTCTACCCCCAATTCTGCTTCTTTCTCAGGAAACCCATCTCCAGCTGCTCAGCCACAGAGCGGAAGCCCACTGTCTGGCCCCACCATGTACCCAAAGGTGACTGGGCCAATGGCAGATACCTGCCGTAAGAATAACGCAGAGACTCCGTTGTGTCAGAGTCCCTGTACTTGGCTGTAGGATTACATTAGATTGGAGCCCATTTGGCCTCCTCAGGCCCATGTGATGGGAAAGAGATCTTGTACAGACAGTCTGCAAAGAAAGAGTGAAGCAGACACGCCCAAGATAGGGGAGGCTGGAGCCAAAGCAGATGTACGAAGGCTGACTTCCAGCTCCTTGCTCTCGGCCTCCACCTCCTTCAGTGGGCTCTGATTGACGAGAGAGCACACCTAACCAAACCCTCTTCACTCAAGCGGAGGAGCCCTTTGTTTCTTGCCACCAAGCAAGTCATCTTTGACCAAGACACCTCACAATACAGCTGCCAGCTTTTCCTTTTCTTCCCGGGGAAACTAGATGCCGCTTTGTTGATGCAGGAGCAGGGCACACAGAGCCTCCTTTCTCACTTGAACAGATGCTGCCTGGCCTCGTCCCAGAGAGAACAAGCGGCAGCCCCATGACTTCATCACGCAACAGGTGAGCCGGTCGCTGCCAGTATTCACACCAACTTGTCTCAGACCCGCTTGAGCTCTTTGCCTGCTAGAGTTTCCTGACAACAGCCTGTCTGCCTGGTGAATCTGTGGGTGATCCGGGGTCTGCGGCTTCTGTGCAGACAGCAGAGCAGAGGGGGAGGCAGGAGGGACGGGGTAAAACGTGTTCATGCAAAGTCTTCCTCTCAAGTCACTGACAACTTCAGAATGAAATGAAAGGTTTCCCTGGCAACTGACAGCCTGGGAGCCTCCGGAGAGTTATAGTTTTTGCCAAACACCTGAAATACCAAAATCTGCCACTGGCCACATTTCTCCCTCCAGCTTTGGTCAAAAGTAAACTTTCACTGTATTTGTTTTGTTTCTTTATCTTCCACAAACCATTCCATACTTTTTCTTTCTGGCTTGTTAGGCTTAGCATCCAGGCTGTTGCAAGGGGCACAGCTTCATCTCTTTTTAACAGCTGCATAGAATTCCATTGAGAATTTCACAATACACAGACAACAGTGCTAATTCAATATCCTTGAAATCACATAGCAATGTAAACAAAAGAAATAATAAAATAACTTTACTGAAAAAAAAAAAGGTTAACTTTTTCTTGCACATTTTGTGATTTGCTGTAGAACAATCTCTCTTGAGAAAAATCCACTTTTTTTTTTTCCCCTGGGTGGTTTTCCGATTCTGTCTACATTGCTGTCCCTAAGATAGGAAGTTACTATAACTTTTCTGGAATTTTGCTGCAGTTTGGGGGTCTGGAAGAAAGTGGTTTCCATCTATGTCATCTCTTTTTGCTCATTCATTCTCTCCCCCGCAAACCCCAGTACCTCCACCACCCTCCCCCAGGCCCTCATTCATTTGCTTACTTTGAGATAACACCAGTTCTCACATGGCCTGTGGATTTAATGCATCTTGCAGAGCTCCTCCCAAAGAAAGAGACACGCTGGCAAGCTTTCAGTTCTAACAAATGGCAGGTACTTGTCCTCTTTGGACACATACATGGCTTTTAGCGCCAAGGGCCATGTTACACAGCGTCCACCACACAAATTACCCTGCAGCCTATTCTCTGAGGGAACACTCCTTGAAGTAAATTCGGCACTCCACAAAAGAAAGGATAAACCTGGGTTCCTGAGGTTCGATTGTTGTTTTGTTTTCCAGTTGATTCACAGAAGCAGCAGTAACTCTATGTCTAAGTAGAATTCCTGCATTATTGTGAATAAAAAATAAAGTGACAATTATGGGAACATGACTTGTATTACATCTGTCGGCTTGCTTTCAGCGGGATCACAACAAGGTGCTGGCACCAAACAAGGAAGAAAAAGAAGTGTGTGAGGTGGCAGGTGCCCTGATGGAAGGGATCTGTGCCCAGGCCCCATCCTGTCCCTGACTTCCCACCAGTGTCCATGAACTATGTATGCTGTGACTTATTTTCCTGGGTTATACATATATGGATCTACCTTTCTTTCTGATATGCCATGTAACCTTTACCTCTGTGGTATTCAGGGTTCTGTTTGTCAGTTTTGATTAAGCAATTCCTTGTTTTAAGTTTTCAATGGTAAAATAAGCCTATGAAATACCTTTATTATTTAAAATCTTTCACAAAAAAATTTCATTATGGTGAATGTAAAAGCTTCTAGCTTTTTGTTTTAAACCACCAAAGTCATTGATTTGTAGTCCAGTCTTTGATGTCCTGTGGTTTCTTAAGAATAACAACCTGGCCTTAATAACAACCAGTGTACCATGAAATCTCAGTTAACCAAAACACCATTTTCTGGTTAAACATGCATCTGATGTGCTATGTGCCTGGAGGATTGGGTTTGGGGTCCCAATACCTGACAGCCCACTCAGGTTCCATGGTCTGGTGGAAATATTCCTTTTGTCTGATTCTCTGTTCATGTCTCTGGTGCAGGATTCTAGGAGGGAGGCCTGGGGTAAATGATTGGCTCTTATTTTCAAGTCATGTTTCTTCAGTGGGAAAGAATTAACTTTGCTGACATCGAAAGATATTCCCAGTATAGTGTAAATAAAAAGATCAATTTGGAAAACAATAAAAACACAATGCTATTAAAATTGACATCTTAAGATCAGGTTAGAGCAAGGAATAGGGTGTCAAGGGTAGTCTCAAGTAAAAGTCTAGCAGACTGCAGTGATGGTCCACAGAGGGATGGTGGCTGGACCAGCAGGTCAAAGACCAAAGTGGTCAGCACACAAATAAGTGATTAGTTGGATTAGTCATTTGAGGTTTTATTATAAAAGCTCACATACCTAAAACCACAGAAAGATTGAGGCAAAATATCTGTAAGTCCTAAAAGTACCTTATAGGACAGTTTTCTTAATAAATGTTTCAGAGAGGCAGAATTGAACGAAAAAAGGGGGTCTTGGCCTGTTATTAGCTTTATGACTAGCCAAAACAAGCTACTCAGCCTGTCAGCCATATTACTGGAACTCTCATATGCAAAATGGGCATGATATCTACTATGTGGATATTATAAAATAAACGACCTAGAAACACGACAATCAATAATGGGTAGGTGCTATTTATTTGGGGTTTTTTCTAAGAAAATGTTTTGAACTTATTTGCATTGTCTTCTTAAAGATATCATCTATAAATATTTCTACTAATTGGCATGGCTGATTAAGCAATCCCGATGAATAAATATTTTCCTACAGTTTTGTTAAAAAACGGACACTGGTGTTCAAAAATACCTTTGCTGATTTCTTTATACTGGAACAACTTGCCATGTCTTAGCCAGAGTAACTGATTCCATTGAAATATCAGGGAGAGTGGTTTACATTCACCAACCAAGCCTTGGAATCATGAACAGATGCTGACCTCAAAACTCTTCATGAACTGCACTAAAGCATTTCTCATTGCAAACTAAGTGCTGAGTCAGAAGCTTAAGATTGGTCAGCAGTGTGCCAATTTTATATTCTAAATTGTCTAAGATGTTTAAAGGGTTTTCAGCTTTTTGTGCTAACAACTGATTTTTCATTCCATTTCAATTAGTGCTTATGCTAAGTGTTACACCCATTTGTTTCATCATTCAAGACAACTCTCCAGCCCCTCATCACACCCACACAAACCAATTTGGTAAGCAGCATGTTTCCATTGCCCCTTCCAATGCCAATCATTCCACTATCTTGTGGGCAGTAAGTACAGTTAATTCTTCATTTAACATAGTCGACAGGTTACCAGAAACTAAGCTTCAAGCGAAACAACATGTAATAAAACCAGGTCCTCAAAGAACATCACATAGTTTAATGTGAGCTTGGATTATTTTTTTCATCAATGTTTTAACAAAAAGACAATGACCAAGTTTTCTGAAGATCAGTTTTACGTGAAAAGTCCACACTGCACACTTTTTTGCATTATATTACTCACTGTACTGCATTTCTACTTGCACACAGCAAACCAAAGGAAAGATAAATTAAGAAAGCAATACCATTCGCATTTACATCAAACTGGATAAAACACCTAGGGATACATTTTTAAAAGGAGGTGAAAGACCTGTACATTGAAAAATACAAGGCATTATTAAGATAAATATAAAACACTGCACCTATATTAATATGGATTCCTCAATTCTTACAATAATCACAAGAACGCATTCCATATTATAGTACTTTCCACTCTAGGTCTTTAAGTGTTAGAGGTGTTTGCTTCAGTTCCTAGAAATGCCACTCTAAGTCAAAAAACTGCACACAGATAGAGGTAAGAAAATTATATAGCAATGAAACACAATGGACAATAAATTAATCTAGAATGAGCATCTGTCTACCCCAGGAAAGATCACAGAGCCATGGACAGTTAGTCAATACATTTCATCTACCGGTTCTCATCCATCCTGAAATTTCCATGTGGTCCTTGGCCTAAGTCTCTGATGTTTTGCTGATGTTGGAAGAAGTCATAATCACATTTTCAGTTTGTGAGAGAGTACAGAAAACATATTTTTCTGCCCTCAAGTTACACATTTCTGCCTGTTTATCTTCATTTCTATCCAAATATTCATATGTGAAATAGGAGATGTAAACTCCAATTTGACAAATTGAAATTTTCTATGAATATAAGACTTTAAATTTTATGAGTTGACATGGAAATATGTAGTAAGTGTGTGTTGGCAACATCCAAATTATACCTAATCAAATGATTGGAGAAAGGTAATTGATCATTCACACCTGATCTGATGTTTTATTCCAACCCTTCACTGTTCCAAATTGGTCAAATAAAGCCATCCTGTTCACCCTGACTCTTTGATAACATCTGCCAGTGTTTATTGGTTTTTAGCAAATTTTCCTTTGGCTGACCAGAATTTTAACATGTGATACAGGGTTCTGCCCCCTTGTATTCTTGTTGGTCTTCTGGGCAGAGTTAAGGAGGACACTAGATAAAAGTACTTGCACTCAAAAAGCCGGGTGGTGCCTGTGTCTACTCACCTGGTTAAGTCTGTGGGCTTGTCAGGCACACACACTGAAGTGTCCACTCCCTGTGCCCTGCCACACAGACATTATCACATAATAAGAAAGTAAAATAATCTTGGTACTCTGAAGGATTCTACTAGGAAGCTAGATTTGAGCCCTAAATCATCACCAATAAACCAGGGCAAGTCACTGTCAAGTGTCAGCCAGGGTCACTGAGGCTTGAAACACACAGGAAGCTTCAGGCAGTGTCTTAGCCAAATTTGCTACAAATGAAGGGAAAAAAAGCTCCTTGGGGCTGTGCTCATGTTTTAATAGCAAAGTGACAAAATTAAAGGTTGGGGTTTCAGGAGTCCAACATTTGGGATCTGCTTGTCTAGGAGCCAGAAAGTCGTGCCTCCAGACACTCTCAGTGCCGAGAGTGGGAGGTCCCTGCCCAGCTGTTGGCCTCTCCCCACAGCCCTTACAGAAGGTTGGGACTACAAGCCACCCTTCATGCCCACCCCTTATCTCTGCTGTATCTGCACTGCTTCTAGCAGTGAATCAGGGTAGGGACAGATGGTCCACGATCGACAGGGTCAGCCAATGGGAAAGAAGAAATGGATTCACAAGAAGATCCCCTCAAATCACCAAGGCAGAACTAGGCAAGATTCCCAAATCCAACATCCCCAGGTGGTCTTACTGTGACACCCCTGTCCTTAGAGGCAGACTGGAATCTTCAGGAACCACCTAGCAATGAGCCATTGCCCTCTGCCTTGTGGGCAGTGTGGAAGGCACGCCTCCTCTCTCCTCTGTCCTCTGTTTAACCTCTGTGATCATGACACCCCAAAGCCTGTCCTCCATGATGTGAGTAACACCAGTTTGTCTCCTCCCATCAGCTCCACAGCCAAGAAGAGGGCTGGATTCTATGTAACACCGCCATTCTCTCCCCTCCAGCCCTTTCAGTTTTCCTCAAGCATATGAGATGAGGTTCACCACTCGACTCACCACTAGCCAAGAACTGGGGTTAATTCCTAAATATGGATCCCGGATGAAGTTAAAGACCCAAAAATCTGAAGCATTGACCCTAAAAGCTTGACGGAGAAGATGACACATGACATGGGCCCCTGCCCAGAAGGGCTTACAAGTGAATACACACAGGCAGGGCAAGACTTGTCCTCCTATATGGCATGTTGTTGAGGCCATGCTCTTAGTGGTATAAATCTTCATAAATCCTCCAGATTGAAAGATGAATTGAGGGAAACTGGGGTGTGTACCAGAGGTATTTCAGACTATTTGTGGGCAACGTGACAAGCTCAGAGACTCACAGCCAGGTTCACTGCACAAGGGTCCCGCAGGCAGGGGTGGGAGAGCGTCCCTTCAGCCCATCTTCTAATCGCCACTCCCCTGGGCAAGGTCAGCCAGCCCAACCACAGCCCACCTCACTACATCCCACTCTCCCAAGAAAGCAGGCCAGGCCACTGCACACTGCCCAGGCGGGACCTGAGTCACCACTGCGCTGCACAGGAGCAAATGAGAGAAGGCCTGCACCTGCAGAAAGCAGGCCTCCTTGGGAGACTTCCATTACAGAACACACCTGAGAGGCTTCCTCGGTCACACCTGGAGGTGAGTCTTAGCGCTGGCACACCGGATCCCAGAGCTGTGGTTCATTCAAGCTGGAAGGAGCTTAGAGATGAGCTCATGACCACACCTCTTACCCAGGAGACACGGGAGTGATTCCACAAGAAGGGGATAACAGCTCACCTACTTAGGACCTCAGTAAGCTGAAGGCAAAAACTTTCCACGCGATGCTGCAAGGAGCACAAAAATCTAGCTAAACATGTTGATGGTCCAGCGTTGAGAGGCCTTTTCACGTCTTTATGTTGTAAAACTCTGTTTTGTAAATGCTGCAAGGTTAGGGAGTATATTTATGGTTTAGAATTGTTTTTGTTTCTGGTTTTCTTTGTGTTGTGGGGTTATAAAGATAAACCCAGTGACAAGAAATTCTTTCAGACTTCACCACATCTACTGAGCGCTGTCACATGCAAGCCACTTGACAGGTACCCTGCAAGGATCCAAAGGTGAACTCAGTGTCTGTGCTCCAGAAGATTTCCCTAGAGGCCCTGACGCAAGGTGGACCCCAGCACCGCTGTTATAAGGGACAAGGTTCAGAGAAAAAAACAAACAGGAGGGATGTGGGCCCCACAGGGGGCAGGCAAGGATGACTGAGCCTTGGTGGGGCGGACATTCCAAGGCAGAGGAAGGAAGCAGAGGCCGGTTACATGATGAAATTGGCCCTGGCTAAGGCTGGGGGAGTAGGGAATGGCTTCGAGATACGTGGGTATCTTACAGGGATAATCATGAGACACTCACAATCACCCAGCAAATGAGTACCAGTGCTGCCAGCTGCCAGCAGTGAAAGTGACCTTTGGAAGATGAATGACCTGCCAAGTGAGGGTCGAGATTGTATGACCGAGATGGAAATAGCCAGGATTTCAACCCCTGACGCTGACTCCAGTGCAGTGCTTTTCCACTTCAGGAGGCTGCCTCCCGGGGAGAAGAGAGCCAGCAGCGGATTTCAGGAACAGGAGCTCAGTGTGACTAGCTCCTGGAGACCAGGAGAAAGGTGGAGCTGGATGGCAAAGGGGTGAGAGGATGAAGAAGACGACAGGGAAAGGAAGGAGGGAGGAAGAAGATGAAGGACTTTGCTGTGGGCTGTTTAAGGCGAAGGAAATTAGATAAGTCTCAGAAGGAATGAGGAGAGGAAATGTGGAGGAGATTTCAGAGAAGGAAGAAATGAGTGAGGGGCACAGGGAGAAAGCTGGGCCTTGGGAAGAATAAAGAACAAAAGGAGATAGGAAGAAAAGAGAATGAGAAATTATGGTGTGGGGGAGAGAGGGAAAGAGATAGAGAGGAGAAAGATCAAGGAAGGAAGCAAAGAGGAAGAAGGGAGGGAGGGAGAGGAAAAAGAGGGATTTGGAGCAGCTGTCGTGGAAATTGATAGGGAGCTAAAAATGGAGTTAAAGGCAGGAGGCTGGGCCTGGTGAGAGTCCAGCAACAGAACAGGCAGTGGGTCTGATCACTTTGCATGCACAGAATGTTTACAACAGAATTGAGCAGTGGGGGATCAGGAGAGGATGGGAGAGTTGGGGAGACACAGTGGAAGTCGAGAGGGTAAGGGAATGGGGTGCTTTGAGAACTTAGCAGAGACAGCGTACCAAGGAATCTAGACTCGATTGTGAGGAAGGTTAGGATGCAACCAGGATGGGCCTCAGATGCCCCCAAACAGGGAAGATTGCAGGGAACTCCAGGAAGGCAGACACGGGTTAGTAGGAATGGGCGCGAGGGACAAAGGGGGTGGTGGCTCAGGGTGCATCCCAGAGACAGACAACTAAAGGCCGAGACTCTGCCAGTGCCGTGATGTCTGGTGTATGACTGTGGACAGACAGGAAGTGACAGAGGAGCTCTCTGCCAGGCCAGCAAAGGGGATGGTCAGGGGTCTGGCGCAGACTCCTCCACCAGCATACACCAGGGAAGTGGCCAAATGCATGCTGGACTCAGTGGGCAGGATCTTTGGTGGAGTAACTGAAAAGAAGTTCAGTTTGATTTCCATTGAAATAGAGTGCTATCCCCTAGCCCATCCTGAAAAAGAAGACTCAAGTAAGACTGGCTTTGTTGACTTCTCCCAAAGTCAGGAGAAACTGCAGGAAACCACAGGGTGAGGTAGGAGGCAAGAGTGCCAAAGAGATCTGAAGACAAGGATGGCACCCTGCTTGTCCTGGGGGAAACCAAGATTTAGGAAGTGTCTTTTTCTTTAACCTTCTGCCTTAAACAAAGCTGACCACCCACTCTCCTGGGTCCAGAGCTCAACAAAAAGAGCTCCTGGGTACTCTCACCCCACCTGGACCCCCCGTCCCCCAGTCCTATGACTGGTTCTTCACTCCAGCTCCTGGCCTACGTGGGCCACCCCTGCCTATCCAGGCTCAGTCCTTTGACTTAAAAACAGAATTGACTCTACCTCATTTGACCTTGACCATCTCTTGGACACAGTTCAACACTCGCCAATGGCATCCGCTGCCGGCCCCTTGCCCACTTCAGGAGAGCATTTAATAATGGTTAACACTGATTAGAGTCAACTATGAGCAGGGCTAGAGAAGTCTTTCAGCTACATTGTGATGACTTCTATAACCTTTCCGCCAAACACGGTCCCAGGGCAACCCAAATAACCCCACGGACAGCAGCTGGAGAACGGTTCTGCTAGAAACTTCCCACTCCCCATCCCTGTTGTGCCCTCACAGTCCTGCAAAACAGGCCACGTTCCTTTCCCAGCTGATGGCTATCTGAAGACAACAAACATATCTGGGCAAAGACTTCCAGGAGAATAGCTCTAATTTCTTACCCCTCTTAGCATGAGACACATGCTCAGGTCCTTCCCATCCTGCCTGTTCTACCTATCCATGTACCCCTAAAGATGTGCCCCCCAACATAATAAATGGCAAATGCCTAGAGAGTGCTATGCGTCTACCACTTCCCAGGACCCTGGTGCATATGAACTCATTAACTCACAGCAATGCTATGTGCAATTGTTGGTCCCATTATTATTCCCATTTTGCAGATGAGGAAAACTGAGGCAAAGAGCAGGGAATAAATTGCCCAAGGCTGTACCAGAGGCAGAGCCAGGTGTCAAGTCCGGACAGTTGGATGCACTCTGCCTCACAGAACCTCCACACCAGGCTCTCAAGTTCAGTGACCAGTGGAATCACCCTGGGGAGTCCTAGAGACCACAGGGACTGGGATTCACCCCCTAGAGATTCTGCTTTAATGGGCCATGTGTCATCTGAGCATCTGAACTTCTCAAAGATGTGCAGATGATACTGTCATGCAGCCAAGATTGGCAAAGTTCTGCAATAGAAGAGGGAAACCCCCAGGTGCTCAGACTGGTGCAGGGCAGAGCTGGGTTAGAGGGGCGCCATGGAAATGTCCAGGTTTCCTTGCTAAGATAGCACAGGGACAGGCCCAGATGTGGGTGAACAGAACATTAAATAAACAGTGACTCTGATAAACTCCGAGGCACTGGAAGCCATTAACATCCAAAAACTCATGAAAAATAATAAAAGGAAGACACAAAAACCTTTCCTGACCAGACATGCCGCTTCAAGGGCCCCTTTGAGGAGGGTCCCAAAACCCACGTTGGACACAGACACATCCTTCCCTCAAACGAGCAGCTTCCTCCATAGCATGGCCTCCTGACAGCCTTTCAAAAGACGGGGACGGGTGGAGGGGACCAGCCAGCCCATTCTCTCCCCTTTATTGATTTATGAATTCCTCCTCCAAAGCCCTGGGGCTGTGGGCTCCACCAGTGAGGAAAAGAGTCTCCAGACCCAGCCAAAAGGGTCCCCCAGCCTGGGCCTCCTCTGAGGGCTCCCAGGACTTATCGAGTCCCTTGGCCATCTGACTTGGGTCCTCTTGATGGACTGCTCTTGGCCTTCCTGCCCCTCCATTTGTTGACCCCAAACACGGGTTATTGCTTTTTAAAGCATGACAGCATTTCATCAGGTAAAGACTGGCCATCAGATGTTTTCTGGTTATTGTTGGAAACTTCCATATCTTTAATTTCCTTGAACTTGCCCTGAGGTCTGGAGTACCATACCAGGACCCAGGATGGGGGTCTGAACCCCAAGTTGCTCAGTGGGTAAGGCTGCCTGCCTCTTCCCTTCACACTGTCCAGCTCCACTCCCCTGCAAACTCAGCCATGGCAACGGAGTGTGAATAGAAGAAAAACTGCCTTCTCCCTTGGCCTGATTAATATTTAACGCAAGCATCTGATGGGAAATTGACTTCACTTTTGTTTTATCCCTTTCCTCTGTGTCCCTCTCTAACGTAGACAGCCTTTCACCCAAGACAGCCAAGGAACATCCCTCTGATGGAGACGGGAGAGGAAGCTGCGGTCCTGTCACGGACGACAGCCGCACAGACGGGGCTGCACGTGGTTGGAGCAGATCCGACAGCTTCGGACTCTATTTTTAGGATGGTTTCAAAGACGAGAGTATCTCAAGGACACTCAGGCTCTGTGGGAGGGCACAGGGACCTAGGGAGTTTTACCCTGCCAGAGGAAGTCTGCCAAGAGGAAGAGAATATGAGTAGACTGCAAACCCTAAAATCAATCTACCCCAAAACCTGTAAATCCTTTCTCTGCAACAAAGAAAAAAGCAGATACTTCAGCAGAGTTCTGTTCCCACCCTTCCACAATGAGCCTGGCAGTTTCCTGGTCTGTGGTACAAGACTGAGGCCCAGAGGTTTAAAAAACTGGGGTGGGGGATGTAGGAGGGGGATAGTGAATTGTGAAAGGATGGAGGGAACACCTAGTTTTGATATAAACATTTGATTGCTTGGGGAGGCGAAAGAATAGGTAGGTGCTAGAGGAATAAAAAAGTTGAATAGACGTGGAGTGTTTATTAATGATTCACTTAAAATTTCTGGAAACTGGCTGGAGGGGGGAATATTTTTCCAGGAGGGAGAGCGATGACAAAGAAGCAGTCCCAAGTAAAAGTGCATTCAGTGCTGAATGCACTGAATTGTTGCCTCTTTGTAGGCGCCTACATGCGCATGCGCACGCACGGAGTCGGGCACTGTGAGAGCTGATCCTCTCGCAGGTGAGGTGTGTGTGAACAGAAACAAAGGAAGGAACTCGGGGCCAGAGCACATCTGTTCACATAGTTCCCCCCAAATCCTGACAAAACCTCTGTGAAGACAAAGATGCCATCCTCCTTTGGGAATTACTTTCTAGATTTATGGAGGACCAGTATTGCCCAAAGCAGAGAGAGAAAAAAGAAAAAAATAAAGAGCCAAACAGGCTAAACAGTTTGCCCAAGGCCACACATGTGTCAGGACACGACATGTAGAGAATCCCTTCCCGCCGACTCCTCTCCCAGCTCGCTGGGAGGTGTCACCCATTCATTCACTCAAAAGGGATGTGACCCCCTGAGCCCAGGGTCACGACAGAGGACACGACAGCCCAAGTGTCCACCAGAAGTGTTGGCCATCAGGCTAGGGAAGGAAAGCAGAGCACACAGGGAGAAGGAAACACTGGGGCAGAGTTATGGCGGCTCTTCTCAGATCTCTGGTTTATATAAGAAAGTATAATCACTCACAAAGGTTATTATGCAAATAGGAATTTGATTTACATTCCGGGTGCTGTTTTAATGGGCAGTGAGAATAAACCCAAATACCTTGTCTTATTGCCACAGTAGAAACATTTTCTTAGCTGACACAGGCAAAATAAGGCTATTTCATTAGAAACAAAATGATGCCTGATAAGACAGTCTGGACAACGGTCCTGACAGGAATGGGTAAGCGTGTAGGATACGGGGGAAGGGGCTGCTTCCTTCCAGGGGAAGCTCATTCTGGAGCAAGCCCTGGCTAGAGTGCCACTCATCTCAAACTCTGAGCTTCATCAAAGCAGACAGCAAACACAAACTTTTTTAAGGGCCCGGTTCAGTGGTTTAGTTGAATCATAGGAGCCAGCAGGTATTATTTGGGATTCCACATCATCAAAGTCTCCCATAGGGCAATTGTGAAGAATTTGTGCAGTTGGAAGGATTCGTGGAGAATTTCAAGTTTCTCACGTGAAAACAGTGTGAGAAATAAAGGCTCATAAAAATAACTGTGGTTAGAAAGAAAAAGGATAGAGTTACATGCAGTCTGGGGTACCCTTCTCAGTGTAATAGTATGTACGCCAGGAACACAAAAGGTATTATTTTTGGAAGACTTACTCTACAAAGTCAAACTCAGCCAGTTCTTTTGGCTGACAGAAAGGAGACATTGGGCTGCTTACCTGGAGGATGACTGCTCTATCGGGGGTGCATCGGATTCTGGAGACTGGGCAGTGACAAAGGGCAGGCGTATAATTTGTCTGTTGAAAATAGCAGGTATGTTTTAAAAGGTGAAAAGGCAAGCAAATAAGTAAACCCACTGATTTAAAGCCTTGCTACTCCAGAAGTTGGTGAGGACTGTGCAAGCATGTCCTGGGACATTAGGGATAGAAAATCTCACATCCCAACCAAAACCTACTAACTACACAAAAACATCCTTATGACTCCCTGGGCAGGTGGGGGTGTGGGGAGGTATGAAAATCTCAGGTCCCACCCACACCTGGACAATCAGTGTCCATACTTTATCAAGCTCCTGGGGTCATTCATAGGCACATGCAAATTTGAGAAACTTTAAAGACCCTTTTCTGTGTGTCAACAAACTCACTCCCAATCCAGCCAAGGAAAATACTGAGTGATGGGATTCGTTGACATTAGCCAAGTGGTATTTCCCTAATTACAGCCTCCTTGAATAGGCTAACATCCCCTCTTGTACAGATCACGCAAGTTCCTAACCATGATAGCAATTCTGCACTAACTTCTGTGATACATTTATCAGAAGTTTGCAATTTTCTCTTCAATCATGAGGTGCGACATTTCAGTGGTGTTTTTTTCGCTAGAATGAACACATAGGCCTGAGTCTCTTCCCATACAGAAGACATCCACCCATTTTAACAAGAATACAATCGGCAGGTTTGGCTTTTGTCATGTTATTCCAGGACAGTGCATGTCAACAGAGTTCACCTGAGAATCCTCGCATGGTGCCTGGGCTGTACCCTGAGCACCTGGCTGGGCCCCTTCCCCATGTGGGGGCACTGCTGAGCCTCCACCACTGTAAACAGAGATGCTGTGAATGTTACCGTGTCGTCACTGATGTTTCCCTCTTTGAAGTGATTTCTGGTGGTATCTCCCCCAAAGAAGCAGTAAGTCGTGGTATGACTTCATTTCTCTTTCATGGCAGTGTGGGGAGCAGAGGCAGCAAATGTGGGACCATACAGTCAGGCAGTTTCTGGACAGCCCCCCAGTGTGCTGGACATTCTGTCTGTCCCTCCAGGTACATGCTCCTCTTCATCTGCTCTGCTCTGGGCTCCAGGTTGCAAGCCTTTCTGAACTGTATCCCAGGGTCTCTTGTCTCCTGGTTTCCCATAGGCCTGACCCTATAGGTCATCTGAGAAGGTTCCAGGAGAGACGGGGGAATGGCAGGAAAGGGGATCCTTCTCAGCCAGGCTACAGCTTGTCATGCAGGTGGTCCCCAACGAAGCCTCTCTGGGCCCCAGGAACCCCTTCCTCTCTTGACCCTCAGACTGAAGAGTTGGCCACGGTTTCCCCAGTGCTAGCCCAGGACTCCACCTTCCCCTGTTGGTTTCCAAAACCTTTTCAAACAGTCTGTCATTAAGCTCTGCACAATGACCTATGTAGATTTGCCTTCTGTTTGTAACCGGGAACCTCCATGATACGTCAGGGTGCCGTGGGACCACCGACAAGGATGCTACCCACGGGGGAAGGACAGCAAGACAAGTGTCTGCTAAGTTGGAATCTAAAGGCAAGTTATTTAACAGGTGGAGAAGGCGGAGATGTCAAGTGCAAAACCAAGGGGATGAGGAGGAGGAGAGCCAGTGCACTCAAGAGCCAGAGACACTGAGGACGGTGACCCCAGGGAGATGATACTTGGCTGAAGAGACAGGAGAGCAAGGGTCTCCGCTGTTTCTCTAGTTTAGGGTGTATCAAAGAGAGGAGCTCCATGCAGCTTTTAAAAGCTCTTTTTTAATGACATCACGGTCACATAATATATAAGCAACACGTTGGCATTTTAACAGGCACTGGGGATGGAGCTTGAACACAGACAAAACCCCTCATCACAGCCCACAGGCTCTGGGAAATGACTGTGGTACAATAATGAAGGGAAAATGACTGCTTGTCTATATAGATTTCCTATGCTCTCAAATCATAGGAGGAAAAAAATGAAAGAAAATATATTCAACTGAAGTTATTTTTAAAGGATGGAATTAGTAGTTATTTTCTTCTTCAGAGTTTTCTATACTTTCAAGATCATATTTTGTCAATTGAAAAAAAGGATTTTTTTTTTTTTTTTTTAAATTTTGGCTTAAGATAATCCTTCCTGGCACTTCCCGGTGGAGTAGTGGTTTGATGAACTGCTTCCAACCAAAGCTCAGTCTGCATACATCCCAGGGACCCAGGTCTGTGTCCTGGGCTGGGGAGAACAATCAAGATGAAGGACTAAATAAAAATAAAGTGCTTCTTCCTCCTCTCTCTTCCTGTCTGCTTACTTGCCTTCATTCCTACCTGTATGTTTCCTTTAAAAAACAAACATGATTGCTCCTTTGTAAAGGATGAAAGCCCCCAATAATAACTGAGAAACACTGTTGAGTCTCTTGTTCAATATTTTCCACCCAGCTTTGTATTCACAGATGCCTATCAAAGCTTCTTCACAACAACCCAAATGAAAACAGGGAAGCAAGTTTCTGGGCCTTTACCAAGGAGCCCTAATCCACAGGGATTACGCTGGACCACCCACATCTGCTTCCCAGCTCCTTTTCCGACCATTTCATGCACTGGAACACTGCTGACCTCACTGCAGGTCACATCCAGACAATGGTATCTGCTCCACAGGTTTCTTCAGTTTCTTCACCATTGCCTGGTGAGGAATGGTGGCTTCCACCCTCCGCCCGCCCTTGCCTCTTGGGCTCACATTGACATTTTGATTGATGACAGCTGGTAATCAGCTCTCCTCACCCTGCCCTGGCTTCCTGACTCCACTTAGTGCTCCCCCAGTTCCTTAGCAGTGACAGGCTCACCTCCACCCTTTATTGTAAGGCCCTGGTTTCTGTCTTGCTGTGCCCTGCCCCATATATATAAATGACATCTCCCAGCTGACACCCTCCAGGGCCTCCAAGGACATGACAGGTCACCAAGGTTTGACATCCATTGCTAACTGTAAATTTTCAATGCCAACTGATAGCAACAATTGTTAAAGTGGGGCCCTTTGTGGAAAAGGTTGTTTGAAGTGGGGTGAATAATATTAAAGAGAAACAGACACTTGATAAAATTCAGAAGTCAATCCTATTTTTTTAAAGTGTGATAAAAAAGTTTATCAAAAAAAACCCAGCAACAATCAACAAACATTATATAAAACAATGAAATACTAAAGCTAGTCATTAAAATCTGGACAAGATAGAGCTGCCTCCTAGACCAAAAAGTATTCAATCAAATTTCATTATTTCTCTCTAATGCAATAAGATAAGAAAATTAACTGAGTGGAAACATTTGGTGAAATGATAGAAGGATGGATGGATGGATGATGGATGGATCACTGCACACCTAGATAACCAAAGATTCTATTTTAGAAATCTATTCTAAGTACCAAAAGAATTTGATAAGGTTTTAACATATAATAAATGTACAAAATCAACAGCCCTTATTAGTGCTAGCAATAACCAAGTTCAAAAGAAAAGGGAATTTCAGGATACACAAAAGTTAATTGCTTTTCCAGTGGAATTTGAATTAAAAACACAATGCCATTAACATTAGCACCTCCAAAAATGAAATACTAAAGTATAAATCTAACAAGACCCAATGAGAAAAACTGAAAAAGTCTATGAATAAAATCAGAGAACTAAATAAATTGAAAGATATTTCATGTTCATGATTGGAAGACTCAATATTGTCAGGATTTTAGTTCTTTTCAACTTGATCTATAGATTCAATAAAATCCCAATCAAAATTCCATCAAGTTATTTTATGAACATCAGCAATTTGGTTCTAAAGTTTCTATGGAGAAGCAAAAGACTTAAAAGAACCAATGTAATACCGAAGGAGAAGAACAATGCTGGATGACTAACATGACCTGAATTCAAGATTTACTATAAAGCTACAGTAAACAGGAGAGTGTGGCGCTGGCAAAATAATAGACAAATCAATCAGTGAAACAGAGGAGAGAGCCCCAAAATAGGAGTAAATGCAATACAATGGAACAAAGCCGTCTCAACAAATGGTGCTAGAATAATTGGATATCCACATGTAGAAAAAGATATAGACACAAATCTTAAACCCCTCACAAAAATGAACTCAAAATGGATCCAAACATAAATTTAAAATTCAAAAGGATAAAATTCCCAGAGAGTAAATAGGAGAAAACCCAGATGAGTATTGGGTGTGGTGATGAATTGTTACATACAATTACAAAGTCACAATCCATAAAAGAAAGAACTGATAAGCTGGACATTATTAAATTTTAAAATTTCTGCTCTACAAAAGACAATGTCAACAGAATAAGAACACAAGCCACAGATTGGGAGAAAATATTTGCAAAATATATTTCTGATAAAGAACTGTTATCTAAAATATACGAAGAACTCTTAAAATTCAACAATAAGAAAACAAACAACCCGATTTAGAAATGATTCAAGAACCTTAACAGACACTTCACCAAGAAAGATACCTTGGCGAAGTATATGACAAATAAGCATATGAAAACACACTCTGGCACACCCCGGTGGAGCAGAAGTTAGGTCAATCACCTCCGAAAGTGCAAGCCATGTGCCCCTGGGTTCAAGTCCCAGATCCGGGGGAAACAACCAGTGTGAACTAAACAAAAATAAAATAAATATGCTTCCTCCTCCTTTCTCTCCCTGCCTGCTCCTTTTCTTTAAAAGGAAAAAGAAAACAAGCTCCACATTGCATGACATCAGGGAAAAGCAAATTACAACAAGAAGGAAGCACCCCTATACACCTATAAAAATGGTCAAAATCTAGGACACTGACATCATCAAATGCTGGGGAGTATGTGGGACAAGAGGAACACTCATTCACTGCTGGTGAGAACTCAAAATGGTATCACTACTCTAGAAGATACTTTGGTAATTTCTTGCAAGATTAAAGATATTTTTATCATATAATCTAGCCATCGGGATCCTTGGTATTTACTCAAAAAAGTTGAAAATGTATGCCCACATAAAAACCTACGCAAAGATATTTACAGCAGCTTTATTCATTACTGCCCAAAAGTTGGAAGCAATCAAGATTTCCTTCAGTGGGTGAGTGGTACATCCAGAAAATGGAAACTTATTCAGTACAGAAATGAGCTGTAAAACTCTGAAAAGACACAGAAAAAACTTTAATGCCTAGGTGACAGAACCCAATCTGAAAAGGCTACATACTGTACTTCTTTTTCTCCTTTTTTTTTTTTTTTTTTTTTTTAAAGGCAAGGTATAGGCAGGAAAGAAAGGGAGCAGGTAAGCAGGCAGGAAGAGAAAGGAGGAAGAAGCATTTTATTTCCTTTTTATTTAGTTTTTCATCTTGGTTGTCACCCCCTTCCCCAGGATGTGAACCTGGGTCCTCGGGATGTATGTGGACTGTGCTCAGCCAGAGGTGGCAGACCTAACGACTACTCCATTAAGGCGCACCATCCTGTTGGCTTTGAATTATATGATATCCCGGGAAAGGTAAAACTCTAGAGACAATGAAAACATCAGTGGTTGTAAAGTAGGGGTGAGATGAGTAGGTGGAGCACAGAGGACTCTTAGATCAGTGAAAATACTCTACAAGACACCATTGCGGTGTATACGTGTGCTTATACATTTGTCTAAACCACAGAACATACAACACCATGAATGAACCTAATGTAAACTATGGCTTTTAAGTGGTAGTGATGTGTCAAATTAAGTTCATGGATTATGACAGACATCTTGCTCTGGTGGGGGATGCTGATAACGGGCGAAGCTGTGCATATGTGTGGCAAGAGGTATGTGGGACCTCTCTGTGTCTTACTCTGTTTTAATACAAACCCAGAATTGCTCTAAAAAGATAATAAAGTCTTAATAAAAATGGAAATGAAAAAATAACCTTATTCGTAACAGTAGAAAACACAAAACAACTGAATAACTATAACAAGGAACATATTAAAAAAAAATTAAATTCCACGAAAACAAAAGGAAACTGGATTAAAAAAACCATGAAGTGATATATATCTTCCAAAATTAATGTAATGGTTAATTAAGAATTCCAGTGAGTACACCAAAAAATGTCCACATGTGAGATGAGATCATCTTAACATTTCTTGGAAGAATTAATATACAAAAAGTACTCTAAAAGTTTAAAGCAACAGTGACAAGGAAGCTAGCTCTTCCATATATTACATGAACAAAACCATTACAAACTCTATAGAACTGACATAGAAATAAACAAATAGACCAAAGAGAAAAAGAATACAGAAGCAGATCCAAAAATGTGTGGGAAATTACTCTAGAATAATTAACTATATAATCAATTCAAAGGTGGGGAGGATTTTATAAATCATGTTGGCATAACTGGAAAGTATTAGACAAAAATTTAATTAGACTCTCCTTCCCCTATATCATATTAAAAAATAAATTCCAAGAGAAATGAAAAGTTTTAAAGTAAAAATTCAGCAATTAAATTTTAGAAGAAAATAATGGTAAAAAAAATGAAGAGACTGGTAAAAAAAAATGGTAAAGACTGGAGACAGAGCAGGATCTGAGCAAAATAAAAATCTCGGAAGCCAAGAAAGAAAGATTGAAAGATTTGACTATAAGAAAATAGTGCCATGGTATCTGCATAACAAAAGACACCACAAAGTCAGCAGATAAACAATAGACTGGAAGAAAATATTTTTATTATGATGACAGGTTTCGGGTTAATAATCCTAATATTCTTGACCCTATAACTCAATAACAGAAAGAGAAACAGCTTCCAAAATATAAAAAAATACCATATAGACTATTCACATGAGAGGAAATGCAAGTGTCTGATAAGTATATGAGAAAAAGACAGTTTCACTAGTGATCAGAGAATTAAAAAGTCAAACAATAATGAGATATATTTGATGAACAGCTGAAACATGAAGAGCACCCACCCAGTCCCTGTGAGAATATAAAGAAATGACCTCAAACGGCGCTGATGAAATTGCTCTTTGGGGGCAACTGAACTGTTAGGATATGTTAAAATTAAAATTGGGTTTACCAGCAACCCACTTGAAGGTATCTATTCTACACAAATAAAGGTTTCGGTCCTTACATAGGCAGGATTTTGGTTACGGTCATGTTTATAACGGCAAAAAGAAAAAGAAAGAAACTGTTGAAAAGTCTATCCATAGGATTGAATAAATTATAGCAAATTTTTATATATGCTACGCAACTCATAAATAATTTAGGTCTCAATATGTTGATCTGGGAAAACATCTATGACATATTAAGTGAAAAACAAGTTGTGAAGTCATAGGTGTACTATGACCCCACTTCTCTAATATAAAACAATTTGACATATGATTTGACTTTCTGTAAAACAGGAAGGCAAAAGGATTCATATTCAATTCCATGATGATGGGGAAGAGCCTGTAAAGAAGGGAGAGAACTGAGGTTTTCTCTTAATGCTGTTCTGTATTGTTTCACACTGTTTCAGTCAACGTATGATGCTTGTATAATGAAACAAATATAAAGGCAGAGAGGCTAGTGTACCAGGCAGAAAGAGGCCTGCCTCGTGCTTTTTATACCCATAGTGCAAAGCAGCAGTACCCAGAGAGGGAGGATCCAGACCCCGTGCCCTGACCAGCTGGGCTGTAGGGGATACCAAAGGCCTTCAGCTTGCCGCCCTCGTAGGGCATCACACAGGACAGACCACCAACTCAATGGCACCTCCAAGGACTTGTCATTCTATAGAGCAGGAAGGCGACCCAAAAGCTTATTCTTCACTCCAATGCCACCTTCACTCCCAAGGCCATAATATGAGTCCCTTGGGCCTACCTTTCCCTTAACTTTCCTTGTAATAGAAAAATTAAGTCTTAGGCTTTTATGAGCTACCCCAATAAACTAAAACTCATTTTATAAAACCCCTTTTAAGAAATAGTTAGGTGTATCCTGGTGACTCGGGCAGATGAGACGGCTGGGGTGTAGACCATGTAAAGCCCAAGGGCTTGGGGGTCACAACTCAAGGATAGAGGGAAAACAAAAAAACTAACTATATTAAAAAAAAAAAAATGTAAAGAAAGAAATAGTTGAGACTTGGCAACATTTGCTTACCCAAAGCTGTGAGTTAATGGCTTCTCCTGGTCTTCCAGTTCTGAGGACTCTCCCATTCACCTTCCACAGACTTGGCTACTCAAACTAAGGTGGAGGTCGGAATTCACAAAAGAGTTCCCTTTTTTTAAATATTGTCTTTTTGGTATTACAATCTACCTCATCCATTTGATTATTCATTTGTTGATTTTAAATGGAAGAGAAATTTGAGACTCCCACAAAGAGAGAAGCTTTTTATGGAGACTTCCATCTGGGGAGCAGATTTATGAGGTCTTTTGAGACCCAGAATAACTTTACTGGGATGAAGCACAGGGCAGGAGAACCCGGCCTGCCCACCCCACAGAGAGCATGGCGGGGCGGGGACAGGGTGGGTTGCAGGAGAGCCAAAATGTCAGATACCCAGATGGAAAGGAGCAGGAGGCATGAAGGGGAAGACCTGTATGAAGACAAATTTTTCAGAGTGAGGTCAATAGAACAGAGCAATTCTCTAAGTGCTGGGAGGTTTGTTGTTGATGCTGTTTTATGACTTTTAATCAGGCAGCTGCATGGGGCTTTGGAAGCTCAATCTGAAATACAGGGAAGGAAGTGACGGAGAGCTGCAGCTGCTGGTCTCAAGTGAACATGTGCAGAAAGTTATAAACGAGCAAGAGAATCTGGGAGCCCCCGGGTCCTGGTGCCCGGGAGTCCCACTACACCCCCCACACCATGAGATGCCACGTAAAAGATCACTGCTGATGGTACCCTGAAATGGCATTAAAGGTGGGTCGTTTACTAGTGAGACTCAAAGCAGGAAGCAAAGTTGCTTTTCCCAAGTTTGTTGTCAGAAACATTTTCCCATCATTTTTTGCTTGACTTTAAAACACAGTATTAAAAGAGGGCCCCAAAATACTATTCTGAGAGACTGAAAAGAAAGTGCACTTATTATCAGTGCTAAAGATGACCTAGGTTATGAAAATAAGCATCTAAGATTGAAAACCAAGGTGCGAACAAACTAACTGCACAGCCAGGCTCACGGCAGCCAAAAGGGGGAAGCAGCGCAGATGTCCCTCAACGGGTGAGTGGATGAGCAACACGAGGCATGTAGGTGCCACGGAATATGACTCAGACTTAACTCAGTTCTGACGCAGTTACGACATGGATGAACCTTGAGGACGTTATATCAGTGAAATAAGCCAGTCACAAAAGGTCAATCACTGTAGGAATGCACTTAGAAGAGGCTCCTAGAGGAGCAGATTCACAGAGACAGAAGCAGGATGATGGGTGGCAGGGAAGGAAATGGGGAGAGAGTGTTTAATGGGGACTTTCCTTCTGGGAAGATGAGAAGGTTCTGCAGACGGCGGGTGGTGATGGCTGCATGACATGAAGGAACACAAGGCCGCTGGGATGCGCACTCAGTGCTGGGTACTGTGATCAATTTTATGTTATGTGTGTTTTACCATAATGGAAAAAATAAGCAGACCAGGCTACATTTTTCATGAATTCAACAGGCACTCTTTACATCTCTCCCATGCTAAGCATATGCCTGAAGGGAAGGGACCCTCTGAGAAAACAGGACGAATGATCCCAGTCAGATTTGGTTCACATGCTGTGGAACATCTCAATGAAAATGAGAGAAAGTAAGTACACTAATTACTTCAATATTCCCACCCCAAAGTCTGGAGTCCTAAAGTCAGATTGCACATTCCAAAAGTATGATTTGCTTTTGTGCTGATTTAATTTCCCAGCTGTCATCATTACTGTGCGAGACCAAAAATATACTTGCAAATGACCTTTTCAAACGTTTTCGGGGTGGCAAGCTCGCCCTCTAGTCAAGAGAGCTTTGACTCAGCACCTCCAGAGACACTGAACTATTTCTCCTTTGAGTCCTCCCTCTTATCTACGGGTCAGGGGACGACAGGCTTCCTTCAGATAAAAGAGAAAATCCGAGAAACTGAGGTCAGACTAAAAGAGTCCATCACCGGTCAGCATTAAGTTAAAAATAAGTCCAGTTTCAATGGGTGAGACGGTACGTGGCAGCGAGTCACAGGCAGAAAGCTCCACCAAAGGGCATTTTCATCCAAATTCTGCCATGGCAGGAATTGTGTGATCTTGGGCTAGAGCGAGTTTCTGAACCTGGTCCTCTCAGGCAGGAGAAATTCAGCTGACCCTGAAAAACACGGTTTGAACTGCAGGGGGCCACTTGTTCTTGGATTTTTTTTTTTTTTCAGTGAATACACGTAAACTTACCGCATCTGTCACTACAGTATAGCGCCATATATGCAGTTTCTCTTAGGATTTTCTCAATGCCATTTTCTTGTCTCTACTCTATAGTGACACCACAGCATATAACGCACATGACAGGCAAACTATGTTATATGTAAGGTTTCTGGTCAGCAGCAGGCTATTAGTTATGTTTGGGGGAGTTAGAAGTTACTCTTGGATTTTTGACTTGCACGGAGGTTGTTACAATTGTCATTTTATAAGGCAGCGGTCCCAAGTGGACCCTCTCCCTGTCCCCACCCCTCAGAGTCCTGCTGGGGCTGGAGGAACAGGTCACAGGGGACACAACAGCAGACCTTATTTGTTGGCTGCCCCTAGCAATTACAATATACTCTGCCTCCAACAGAGGGTCATCAGCACGACAGATGTGGGAGCATGAAATGAGGAAGGATGTTGAACACACTGGTAGAGTACCTAAAAGCCGTCACTATTCAGATTAGCATCCTTCCAGCCTCTAAACAAAATGCTTTTGAGCAAAGTCACTTCTGGTCAAGTTCTACAATTCCTTCTGCAGCCCTACCTACAACAAAACTCCTACCTACAACACCTATAAATCATGCTGCTTAGCTTCATCCCTCTTCTATTTGCTCCAGGCTTCTTGGAGGTGCAGGTGGACGTAGGCCTGGCAGACTGCTATTAGGCGGAAGGATTTCGTCACCAGGATGAGATGGACAGCCCAGGGGTGCAGGCATATCAAGCCCCCAGCTGAGCAGGGGATCTGTTCTGCAGCGGGAAGAAAGGACCACAGATCTCAGAGGCAAAGGCCATGAGACTTGTCCACAGACTCTTATAGCTACAACTCATCTTTCCTTTTCACTCGTGGGCGGTCAGAAGGTAAACCAAACAGTGTTAGCCCAGGTAACTTGGGAGGGTTGAGAAGTCAGTCTTGTCTACATTCAAATCCAGAACAGAAATCCATGGGGAACAGAGGCATGAGTTGCTGGGGAATGCCATTTAATATAAAGTGACAAGCATGTGCATCAGTGTTAGCAAGTCAGGTTTAAACATTATTTAACATTATTTATTGCATCATTCAACTGCAGAGAGGTCTCATAAGCGACTGGTCTCTTGGTTTGCTCATCTATAAACTGGAAGAAAAAGAAACTCAACAGTTTTCTGAAGATTACCTAGGACAAAGCACGTAACACAAGGCTTGGCATCTAGTAATTGCTCAGTAAATAATAATGAACAATGTCGCCCCAGCATAAGGCCCAGGCTTTCTATTCTAAGTAATAAAAACCTAACAATCATGGAGCATTTACCATGTGAGCGGCAACGCGCTAACAGTTTTATGTCTGTATAAACCATCTCAAGCCTCACAGTTATTTTATCTGGTGTTAACTTCTTCATGGGATGAAAACGGCCAGGCTTGGAAAGATAAAACACCCAGTTGTCAGGCCAGAGTCCAGATTTAAAGCCGTGCTTGAAACCATTACTGCATATCATCACCTGAGACAAGGGAGTTAAGCCTCATCCACCAAAGGGGTGAACATGTTAAGGCTCGCTTCACCTTCCACACAAAGCGTGAGGGCTCACTAACGTGGTATCTGCGTAGAGACGGACCCTTGCGCGGAGAAGTCATTAGCAAACAGGCACAACCCAACTCAGAAGCAGTGTGGGAGACAAAGGGACTCCGATAACCATGACCAGTGCAGGGGATGATCTCTGGGAGAGCAGTGTCAAGTCGGGACAAGGGACTTTAAAGAAAACATTTGCTTCGACTTTAGTTGACTTTGGCAGAATTATATGAGCTGTAACTACACACATATTCTCTTTTGCATTTGTTTTGAATTATTTTTCACTTCAAATATTTATGATCCTGAATAAGCTGCCATTTGCCTTCAGGGTAGCAGGGAACTCTAGAGGACTGTCCTTTGAAAGTAACTCCCCTCTCCCCCAAATCCTGAACAGTAGGCCTGACAGAACCAAGGCTCTCTGAAGTCACAGCGTTAAGGGAGCAGGGACCTTAGAGGTCATAGGCTCCAATCCCCACACACCCCAAGCCAATGCTTACTGTCCTACACTAGAAGAATAAGTCAGTGCCCTTTTACCCTCTGTTGGAATACTCTCAGGGGACTCCCCACCCACCACTGCCCACTCCTTAGATCACTAGATGGCCTCCAGTTAGACCTATGGGTAGGAATCTCCTTAGGAGTGGCTTGAGGAATGTGTTCACAGATTTCCGTGCTTTCACCCAGGGTTTAGGAGTTTACAGACTAGAATGCAATTCTCTTCATTTGAAAACAGTTCCCAGAGTGTGTGCTATATAAAAAGACTTAACTCCATTGTATCTTCTCCTGGGAAATGAGCTGTCATGCTGTCTGGCTCATCTCTGTCTCTCCAGAACTACCTCTGTGCGTGTTCACCCACTTCCTGCCCCTATTTTATCCACTGGGCCCCTTTCCCATCCTCATCCCCCACCCGACTTTTCCCTTTGGTGCCTATTATTGTGCCCTGTGGCTTTCTTTTGCCCTGAGTTCAACAGACATTTGAACATGGAGTTCCAACCTCACCCATAAACAAAGTTCTGCATCTGAATATGAAATCTCCCCTTGATCCCTCCTCTTTCAAACTATCATCCTGCCTGGCTTTCTTTCCTAATCAGCTCCGCACACACTGGTCCCTGCCTGCAGCCTCATGTCTTCAACAGGGTGATACCCTGCTCCTGGGCCTTTAGACGCTGGGTTCAGCTCAGAGAAATCTAGTCAAAGTTGGCCATTGTTAAGAGTTCCAGCTATTGAGTAAACAAAGGACTTCCAGCATCTGTGAAACAATAGATCAAACAGGAGACCAAATATGCCAATGGAGGCCACAGAAAAAAGAAAGGGTTGGTGTGCCCAACCTGGAAAACACCTGTACTGGGATAGGGGTCTAACGGGAGCACTTCCTTCCCAGCAAATTAGCTAGGAGCACTGCCTGGACCTGATGCAGAAGCCAGGCAGGGTCAGAAGAACACACAAACTTCTCCAGGAAGCATGGAGAAGAGTCCTGTGGGCAGGCCCCTGTTGCTGAAGAGAAGAATCAGGAACGGGTTCTGGGAATCAGCCCTGCAACTGGAGAAAGCTGTATGGACACCTGGAATTTGTCTGCCCTCATACTCATACCTGCAACCTGCAGGTATTCTTGAATTCTATAAACCAGACCTGAAAATGATATTGCCCACAACTCACCCTTCAGTCATTCAGTTGTCAAATGTGTGATTAGAAGGTCACACACAGTCCCTATGCCCAAGGACCCCAAAATCTAAGAGAAGAGAAAAACAGATTACAAAGTGATACCAGGAATTTAAAAAAAGAAATAAGCAAACAATGCTGTGGGATACAGGGATAGTCCACCCAGGGGATCAGGAGGTGAGGCAGGTTCTTAACTCTGATTACACCAAAAATTCCAAGGAAGAAAGCAGGGACTCCCCAGGAAATGAGATCACTTTCATCTCTCCCATTCCCCACATGGCTGAACTTTAATGAAATTAAGAACCTGGCACCCCCAAAGGCCACCCTTTTTAAATCTTCTCTTCACAATTGTGAAACAGTTGTCTGAAAGTTTATAGTATCTCTCTGGAGAGTAGGAGAATGTCTATTTCCCCAAGACCTTAAAGACCTCAGGTATTCTTGTTATCACTCTGAGAGGTAAAAACAGAATCTAATGCTTATGCTCATCTGATTTCATCCCTTCTGTTACTAGTAAATTAAACACAGTTTCAAGTTCACTGGCATGAAATTCATCTTTAATTTGCTTTTTCCTTCTTTTTTCCTCAAACCAAACCACATTTGTTTTTGTCTTGACTGACTGTCCGGCTCTCCATCTCTCAGGTACCCAGCCCAGTCCAAGCCCGTATCACTGACCCCTTCTTTCCTGCTCTAACTTGTCTCCTAGTCCCAGTTTTCCCTCCACTTATGTTTACCTTGCTAAAGCATCACTTTCACTCGGTTCTCCCTGGTTGCCCAATGATTGAGTCTTCTTCCAGTTTTCCAGGCTCTCCTAAAGGGTCCCTTCCTGCCCTTTGAATGTCCTACCAGGCCTCATCCACTCCTGACTCCAAGACAACACAGTGTTTCGTAAGGCATCACACTTCTGAGCTCTCTCTATTCCTAGGTCTAGATCAGAAATCTACCACTTGCCATCCGACTATGCAATATAAAAGTGCTTTGTGAGTAAGAACCCAGTTTCCTGCTGAAACGCGTTAAACATTGATTGGCTGCTTCACCAAGACAGCTGAAAACCAGACCAGCGCTGGGAGCTGATGGCCCTGCCCAGCACTCAGGCTTCCTTCTGGGAGATGCTTGGTGCTTCTAGAAAGAGAATGTCAGATCAGCAGAACCCCTGCTCTACCAGCCACTGAGGTTTCGAAAGGTGATCACACTCTCTAAATTTTCATTTCCTTGCCACCACCAGCTGTGGTTTCCAGGATGAAGATGCTGAAATGTAATTTGACTGCAGGGTGTTTATTAGTAATAAGGACAGGTGGAGATGTCAAGGTGGAATGGACAGGGAAATAACTCCCTCAGCCAACCTCACAGGGAAGTCTGGAGTGTGTGGTCCTTCAGAGAGACCTTAGTTGGCCACAACACTCCTGCCGGGATCCCTAGTGGGTGTAGACAGGCCTGGACATACATGACATTGAACTAGAGGCTGGCTCTCTGCTGCTGGGCTCTGCAACGTCCCTTGAAGGAGGACCGAGCAGCCCCCACATGTGTTTGTAGGAGAATGGTAATAACAGGGGATGTCCTCCACTGCCGTGACCATGAAATAGCTGAGCATTTAGCACACACACAGCTGGCACGGAGTGAGCGTTTGGTAAATGTTTGCTATCACTGCTACTGCCATCACAGGCAGAGAAAGAACTGGAAGAGGTCCTCCCTTTCTTTATTCCCCTAACATGTTTGTATGGAACCCTGTCCATGTGCCAGGCACTGTTTGGACAGGAGGTGCTAGTCTGAGGATAGATCCAACAAGGTGACATGACAGGCCCCCTCAAGAGGAGAAAGTCTGAGCCAAGGCTTCTAGGAGGTGAGAAACAGAGGGACAGGCATGCAGCAGTCCTATGGAGGGAGTATATCTACAATGTGCAGGGAGGGGGGGGCAGAAACAGAAGGAGCAAGAGAGAGGGTCGCAGGTGAGGTCGGAGAGGTGACAAGACTGCTTCCCAGGTGGGGTTGTGTCAGGAAAAAATCAAACTCTGGGGGGGGGGGTGTCAAATTACACCACCAATTCAGGGTTCAGAAATATGGGGGACCAAGCAAAATGATAAAGAACACCCTGGGGATGTATTTGCAAAAGTAAGACTATGGGAAACTCCACAGGGAAAAATAGCCTAGTTTCTTTAAAAAAAAAAATTTAATTAAAATTCCTAGGGGTGAATAACGGTAAAGAGGAACCCGTAGATTAATGATGATGAACCTAGGGGCAGGCCTACGTGGTGCAGGGACCTGAGATGCTGGTGCATGAACCAAGTAAAGCCCAAGGGCCTGGGTTTAAGACCCAGAGGCAGGATGAAAAAACAAAAATGAATAACTGACTAAATAAAGATGTTTCTTCCTCTTTAAATGCTTCTTCCTCTTCTTCCTTTATTCTCTTACAAAAAAAAAAAAAAAAGCCACGTCTGACCATAAATCTAAACCTTATTTGGATCCTGAGTCAAACATCAAACTTTCTTCTAATTAATACTGATCATCACCACTGATCACTGAGAAACAACAACCCTGATGGATGTAAATGATAATTAGGAATCATTCTCCATTGGTTCTAGTGGCTCCATGATTCAGGGAAGGGAGATAGCAGATCTAGAAACTACTGAGAATTCAGGGAGGCTCCAATCCCATAGCAGACAAATATTTAGATAAGAAACCTTTTTTGATTTCCCAAATTCCTGCCCTCTGTCCGGAACTCAGCCCCAGGCCATCCTGGTGGGTAAGGCTAACAAGCCCAGGAACATTTGGAGAAAACTCAGCCACCTCAAACTCCAACCGTGTACACAGTATAAAAGTCTCTCTCTTTCTGCTCTGTCTGCTTTTCCAGCGCTGGACCCATGATGTCACTGTGCTCTAGGTCTGAATTGCAAGCCCCCTGGACTCAGGCTTAACTAGAACCTTCCAAATGTCTTTTCTTAAAAGAAGGTCACAGACCGTCTTCTCTGCAGGCCAAATTCCTTGCATATCGGCAAGTACAACCCTAGATATTTTGTATTTTTTTAAATGTTGTGGGAAGGGGGTTGCTTAATGAGATGATTTCTGATGATGCTGTGGATTCTGAAAGGACTAGAGAATAGAAAATACACAGTTGTCAGAAGCTTCACATTGGGCAGTGGACCTATCAGCAGCCTCTTCCCCTATTAAGTAAGAATCCCATCCCTTCCTCACAGGTGAGATCCTTTTTCCCACAAAACCTTCTGTTTCACCCACTGGACTGAGCAAAGAAATTGCTCAGCTGATACCTGAAGCAGAGCTCTGGACAGCCATTACCACGACTGGCAGCAGGCCCTTCCCTCTAAGAGACAGCGTTGCATTTGCTGTTAAATTAATGAAGATTTACTTGGAAGACACAGTATCCAAAAGAGAATAACCAATGGTTGGCTTCATAAACACTATTTCGTGACAGTACAACTGAGAGGGAGCAAATACTTAAGCTAGAACCAATTTTCAGACTTGCCACGAGCCTGCAATGAAACATTTCTTGCCTCTTGAAATATTAATTTTTCTCACCTATAAAGTAAGGTATTTGGACAACATAAGCTCCATGACCACGTTCTACTCCAAATGCTGTGCTCGCTATAATTTTCTGCATTATCATTCTCTCTCCCTCCCACACAATCTATCTTTTATTCTTCATTGTTTACCTCCAATGTAGCTACCAGGAATTGAGTGTATCTGAAGAGAAGTTTATACATGATTACAATGCAGATATAGTAAAGATTTTAAAGTCCATTCAAAAAGTAGAAAGGACAAGGACAGGTATTTTAGAGAAAAAACAAACAACTGATAAATAAATTGGTAATCAGAAAAAGTAAAACGAGATGCTACTTTTTCTCCATCAAACTGGCAAAAATACAAAATATTGATAATGTCAACTGTTGGCAAGGATGTGGAAAAAAATGAGAGCATGACTTGGTACAAACTTTTAGGGGACAATTTTGCAGTAGTACCAAAATATTAAATGTCTTTTCTACAGAGGAATGGTGAAATCCAACACAACATGCTATGGAACATCATGCAGCCACTAGAGAGAATGAGGTGAGTTTACATTAGCTGAGAGAAAATTATATTCAAGATACATTGTCAAGGGGAAAAGCAAGTGACCAAATAATATGTGAAATATGGGTCCATTTTTATGAACATCCCTTTATTCTCCTCTCTTTCACTTGCTTGCTCTCATCTTTGTGCTTATTCTAAGTATGTCACATATGCACACATACATGTATCTAATACATGAGAAAAAACTGAAAGACTCGAGCAGGAAATGAAGCTTCAGGTGAGCCCACCTCAGTCCGAAATAGATTTTATCATGTTGAAAACTACAATGCTCTTCCATTTGAAGTCAAGTTTGGATTTCAAGAGAAAACAGAAAGGTACAACTCTGGTTCTGATCACACATCCTGAAGACACCTACCAGAAGGACAGGAGTTGGCTTGAACACACTTCATCCGAAGATTGATTCAAAGAACTTAGTTTCCCTTTAGGAATCCGCACAGTGGACGTCAGGTTTTAAAAACAAAACAAAAAAAGAGCTTAACTATTCTTTGAGCCACAAATTGTAATTTGCATTTGGCATCAGCCACTTCGAGTAAGTTACTCCCACTTCTCTTGCATCAAGCAGGCTAAAGTTCATTCTCCACTTTCCATGCCTTTCTTCAAAATGGTAGAGAGAAATGAGAAGGAAACCAGATGTGCAAAAGAGACACCCCTAGAAAAGGTGCTGCCTGTCTTCCCGAGCTGAGTTTCTTTCATGTCTGCATCACGAATGTGAGTCAGCGTGAGAAATGGAACACATCGAACAATTAGAAAATTCCATGTCTTGCCTACAGGTAACGTCAGTCTGATCTTCAGTTTTTCTAAGGCTCAAAAAAACCAAAGTAGAAGAGGAGACATTCCAGGTCCACTGTGGTAGGAGGAGGTCTGGCCAGAACAGATGCTCACCAGGAAGAGACGTTTATTCAACCACAGCTTTAAACAGGACCTGAAGGCTTCACAGGGGTGCTGCCCCTAAAGTAAGACTTCTGGTGAGCAAGGATCACAGTCACTGGGAAAGAAGCACTTCAAAAAGGAAGAAAAGGGAGTCAACAAGTTTTTAAGATGAAATGCCCATCTTTTAGCTGCAACTTTACAGCTTTTCCCAGCTCTTTAAAAATTAACTAAAAATGTTATATTCAGTCTACTCTCTTTATATTGTGAATATTTTATTAACCTAGTATTTTCCGTGTAAATAAATTAGTAGACGGTCTATAAAAAAGCAAGCAGAAAGTACTCTTAGGGGTGCACCCTTGTGGCTCGGGTGTGTAGACCATGTAAAGCCCAGAGACCTAAGTTCCTGATCCACGGCCATGACCTGGGGCCAGGGTGAAAAAATAAAGATGCTCTTCCTTCTCTCCCATCCTTCTTTAAAATGACTTCTTTTTTTTTTTTTTTTAAGTATTCTTCTAGAAACAAGCTAGACACTGGGCTGCATAATTAACCATTAGGCACGCACACCCAGGGTAAGCAGTGGCCATTGCCACACCAGCTAAATGCCTTTAACAACCAACAGCCTGGTTGTTTGAACTTTTTCTCCAGGAGCCCAGTGTTTTCACAAACACCGTCTCGTTTTTATACACAACATTCCCAGATGTTCCAGAGACTCTCCCAGAGACTTTGTAACCATAAAAAATGAAGGTGCCAAGAGGCTCACGGACCTGCCCTGGGTCACAGAGTCATTTGCCAGAGCCCACCCTCCAGGGAGGCATGCAGGGTTCACAGGAGACGACATGCACCCTCTCAGGGGCTCGCATTGTAGTTTAGCGTTCAACAATTCCTTTGCACATAATCTTGCCCTGAACCACACTGTAACAGACCTGTCACTTTTGTTCCAAGAATGTTCTTTGATGGTGAAAGGTTCAACAAGCCTCTTCCTTGATCCAAACTGGTTTGCCCAGAGTTCTTAGTCCAACAGGTAGGAGGAAGTGAAAATCTGGGAACCGGAACCAGCAGCACAAAACAGCTCAAAACAGACCCAGTCATCACCCAGGAAGGTGCCCACAGCCTGGTGTCAGACCAGTCCCAGTCGGTGGTCAAGTCAGAACCTCTACACAGTATGAACAGCAACCCCAGAGATACTTTCTCAGTAACCCCCAACACTGACCATTTATTCACCCACACAAGGGCTTTCAGGACATGTCCCAGTTCCTGGCTCCAGGTCTCCTGACTGCCACCTGTCCCATTTCTGCACGGTCCCCTCATCTGTACCACTCATTATTTGCCCACTGGTCCCAATGTTTTAATCACCTCCTCCAGGAAGCCTTCCAGGCCTGCTAGATTATGTTCCCACTGGCCCCTGTCCAACCTCTAATACAGATGTGAGGCAGCTCTCCACATGGTAGTTACTGTCAAGACATCTAATCCCCCTATGTAACCATAAGCTCCATGAGGGCAGTAGCAAAGGTTGTCTCTGTTGCCAGGTGTTTCTGACACCTAGCAGAGCGCCCAGGTGTGAATAAACACCTCGATGAGTATTTGAAATCAACATCCACAGCACAGCACGAAAGCAGCACGCTGTCAGGCACTGAGGATGAAAAGATGAAGTTATGTCCTCTGCCCTTAGATAAAGTAAAATCCAGTCCTTCACGATGGTTTTGTCTTCACATCTGGATAGATTTTCACAAAAATACAACCACCCCGTGATAACTGTGGGGAAGGGGCTCCGGAGCTGGTGACAGCCAGAGCAAGAATGTCCTTCTCTTTGCTATCAGTGATGTTTCCGGAATGTTTAGACTCAGATCCAGCCCTTAAACTGAACTAACGGAGGAGAATACTCTTGACCACAAAGTAGCACCGTGCCTGCTATCTTCCAGCCGACTAGATGGCCAGCTCCGCACAGTCATGAGGCTCCAAATGCTAATCTGAGCAGGGACAGACACAGCGTGGGGGTGAGGGAGGCTGTTCCTCCTTTTTGCTACTGTCCTCTCCACTGAAGAGCTACAGATAAAATGGAACCTCCATCCAGGAATGCAGTCTGGAGGCACCTGACCTAACCTTCCTGAGCTCCATTCCTAAACAAGCTCCCACCTCACCCCTTGACACCAGAACCCAGGTCAGTGATTCCCAAAGCCTGGCTGAGGGACCAGCAGCCGCATTGCCTGAGGACTTGTTAGAAAGGCAAATTCTCTGGCCCCACCCGGTCACACTGAATCAGGAATGCTGGCCCTGCAGGTGAGTCTCAAGATCTGCGACCCCATGAGGTTTGAGAACAGCTGCCTCTATGTTCTCAGCGCTTACTGCTCCCTGCGTTCTCCTGTTTATTTAAATAAGCACTTGTTTAAATAAATTTACTTATTTCTTGTTCTTCCTCACTTGGGACAGAAGCTGCATGAAAACTGGGAACTTGTCGATCTGGTCCAGAGCCCTGCATCTTCTGTGGCTTACTCGGGCCTGTCACATAATACAGCTCAGTCAATATTTGCCAAGCAAACCAACAGATATTCCTCTTTTTGCTTGTTTTCCCCAATTTCCCAAGATTGGACCCTGAATCATCCCGGATGGAGTTAAACCACGTCATGAGTCATCCAGCCAAGAAGCTGGTTATCTGTCAGTGGGTAATGCCGTCCCAAGGACAGAGGATGGATGGACTTCCTAACCCTCTTACCCAAATCCCCAAGGCTGGCGCATTACTCAACCACATGAACCCACCTTTCCAGGTCTCTGAGGCCTGCTGTGTTGCTCCCTCCAGGGGGGGAATCATCCTGCAGTCCCCCAGCACCTCCCCACAGGGAAGCAGAAACCTCACTCATTACACTGGGTGACTCCCACCTCCGCTTTGCCTGGCAGAAGCTCCCGCCTGGGAGGAAGTGGCAGAGGCCAAGGGAACAACCACTGGAGAGACACAGCTAATCACTGTGCCACTCCGTCCACGCCGCCTCGCTTCAGCTCGTGTCAAAGGCACACACCGTGGTGTCTGTATGGAGGACACAGGGAACAACTCTCCCAAGGCCTTAGGCCATAAAACAGAGACCTTGACCTCTAACCGACCTCTGACCCCCAAAGCCCTTCTTAACCTCTAAAAGATCTCCAGCACCCTGTGGCCTCGGCCCCTTGAGCTGGGCCAAGCCAGCTACAGTATTTCCCCCAAATACCTGGACTGCAGAGAAACGGAAAACAAATTTTCAGATGGGGATAAGCTGGGTGTGTGAAGACAGGCCATCACCCGAGGACACCACACCTCTCTTCCCGGATCTGCCTTGGGCCTGCCCGAACGGTTAACATGAACTCAGGTGACAAGCACTCTCACCCATTCCCAGGGCCTCTTGAAAGGTGGGTGCTGAGTCACCATCTGCCTGGCAGCATGTGCTCCTGTGGTCCCTAGGCAACTGGCCGGAGTCCCTGCCCCAGGCAAAGGGGCCCCTTCCTTGGTCATCAGCATCTCCATCAGAGGGGAGTAGGAGGGAGATTAGCAGTGGGGAGACAGAGGTCCAGGCAACTGAGCAAAAAGTCTCCCCAGCACTCTCTTCTCTGTCTTCTACATCCAAGGGGCTTATTCCCTTGTACCCAGTCACACCAGCAAACTGGTGGGCACAGGCATGAACTGGTCAGGGGTACCTGTGATGTCAAGTATCCACAGAACTCAGAGCCTCTCCAACAAGTCCAAGTTGCTTCCAGAAGCAAAGGCCAGGTCTCCCTGCCTCTCAGCTGTTTCCTCACCAATGTCCAAATTCTCCTCTGCCCAGATGTGCCTGAGGCTTTCCTTCACCCAGCATGTCAGCGTATCTACAGGAGAGAATGGAGAAGCCAGGTTAGATATATCTTTCTCTCTGTCCCCGTGTGCCTCCCATCAAAAATAAAATGAAGTGCAATGAAAAAGTAGAGGGGATGGAGACAGATAACAAAAACTTGGCACACACATGACAATGACAGGACAGCACTGAGACCTACAACTTTAAACTACATTCTGCTGAATGGAAGTGACCTAGCCCAGAAGAAGCTTGTCTTGAAACTGAGAAACAGCATCTCGGTGCCGGAGCAGATCTGGGCATACTGGAATGTCCATCCTCTCTTCTCTGAGGCCTCCAAGGAGGAGAGCAATCTCACTATGTTCCAAGAAAGTCACTCTCCACCCTGTGTGTGCTGCTCGGGGAGCTGGAGGGGTGGCAAGGAGGGAGGCAGGACGCACAGTAAACCCTGCCTCGCCACAGCCCTGGTTAAAGCCTGGACTTGGGGAAGCTGTAACTGCGCAGCTTCTGCTTCGCTGAAACATGCCTGGTGCTGCATGCTTGTGAGTGCTGGCTGATCACACCTTCTGATTCACACCATTGTTAAACCAACAGGTAAGGAGAAGCACCCGGTATAAACTCTGAACACGTGGAACCATGTGACTGTCCAGCTTACTCTGCTGCAAAGCTCATTGTCCTCCAGGAGAGTCAGCAGAGATGCTCCCTCCCTCTGGGCCCACCGCCCGACATGTGGTCTTAGCAAAGCAGCACTCACCCATGGGCCTCTGACACTGGCCAGCCTGCGCTGGCGTGCAGGTCAGAGCACGCGGCTGGCATCAGCCAGTGCACACTGGCTGGTGAGCTGTCCACTCGGATCCTGTAGCGCCTACGCATGACCCCAGTTGCAACAGCGGGTGAAGGTTCAGAAGCAGCCGAGTTAAAGCATCCACCGTGATAAGCTGCTCCCTCCTGACAGATAAGCCCTGGAGAGAAAACACTTTACAATGCCTCCCAGTAGCCTCCCTAATTAAGGCCTCTAACCAGTCTTTCTGGTACTGGTCACCAGTTTACAACCAGACAAACTGAATCGTAATTTTTTTTTCAAAATAAACAATGAGCCCAGTGCTTTCTTTTTGCAACACGCTGCTTCAAACATCCAGCTTATTTTTAGTAAAATAAACCACCAGTCTTCCAAGGGGTGTCTTCAGGGCTCCTCTCCCTCCCAGCTACTCACAGAACCAGGGTCTGGGATCCACCCAGCAGACCCAAGAAATGTTGACTCGGGGTCAGCCCCCAGTCCCAGGTGCCAGCAAAAAGGACGGGGGCGGGGCACGGGGGAGACTCTCTCAAGGGAGCTGAACTTTGTCCCCTAGTCAAAGTGTTCAGCTGAACCCAGAATCTTCAATTGAGAATCCCAGAGCACACAGAGGGGAGTCGTTACCAGGTTGAACGGATTAAGAATAAGAGAAGGAGGAGAAGCTACTAAAGCAAAGCCCAAGCCTTAGTGAACTCAGGCAGAGCTGGGAAGACAAGAGGAAAACACTGGAAAGTCAACAGAAACAGAGCATCAGGACCCCAGACATCTCGGGTATGGTCAGCGCTGAGTGGAACGGAAGTGGAGAGGAATATGATAAGACCATCACAGCGGGCTGAGGGTTTGCAGAGGACCATGGAGAAAGGACTGGTGCAGGATCAGAGAAGGACAAACAGCCACTGTTCTCAGGACTCCATCCGCCCTCTTCACACCTCTTTCCACACACCACCCCAGGCAGTTCCACTCACAGGTCCAACTACACCTCAGCACAAAGACTCACAAATCTTTATCTTCAGTCTGGTCCTGTCTCCGCAGCTCCAGATGCCAGTGTCTATGAGCAGTTTCCCCAGGTCTGCACTGGTGACTCTAACTTGCCATCTTTGTCCTCCCCTGCATCTGCTTTGACCATTCTCCTATCCCCCACCTTGTGTAGCTACCAAGAAGGATGAACAAACCAGAGCCCTAGGGCTCCCTGGCCCGGCACCCCGTACCCCGTCTCCAGCCCATGACCCAGCCCAGTCAACTGCACCGTCTAAGGACTCACACAAGCCCTCCTCTCCACCCAGTGCACTGTGTCTCCATTTAGGGTCTCATCGTATCACGTCTATCATCAGGTCTCTCAGATGCCATTCTTGGTGCCCTCTGGTGTCTCACAGCAGGTGATTGTGCTCACACAAACCCCCACGCACCCCTCGCCCCTGCACCTGACGAGGCCCCTCTGGGGCTTGACTCTGCACAGAGGGAACGGGGCTTTGCCCCCTGGCGCCAACCACTAGTGTGCAGCGCTTTAGGGTGTTTAAAACTTAGAATGTATTTAGTTTAAGACTGACTTAGTTACAACACTAGGAGGCTGGTACATACTGTTCCCGACACTCAGCAGCAAGTCACCCAATAACACCCCTTGTTTGTTGGTGGTGCTGTTCCCGCCCCTGCACCTCAGTGGCTAGTTTGGGCTCTATGTGACCCATTAACCATCCACTACCAGCCAGTGTGAGTCACTTGAAGGTACCCAAAAGGGTGGCTCTCTCCACCACCCGCCATGCACAAAAGGCTCTTTTCCTCCCTGATGTCCCAGGGGGCTCTGTGATTCCCAACCAGAAACACGGGCTGTGTCTCGAGGCATTTTCATTGCTGTAACCTGGAGAAAGGAGATCTGCCTTCACGAGCATCTAGCTGGCAGAGTCGGGGACATCCTGAAACACACAGGGAGCCCCCACTACAAAGAATGAGCGAGTCCAAACTATCAGTAGTGCCAAAGAGGAGAGCCCTGGTGCAGGTTTAGCTCCCCACTCATCCCCTGCTCCCCAAAACCTCCTTCACTTCACAAGGGAAGACAGGCAGTCTCTCTACTTTGGAGCCCAATCTCGCCAAGGGCGACTATCACCTACATATGACTATTTGCTTTTTGGTCTCTTCCCCAAACTTCTTGAGGGCAAGGACTTTGTCGCCTTCCTCTCCTCAGGCACTAGTACGGCTCATTGGAAAGTCTCAGGGACTGACATGCAAAGAGAAACCAGCTGAGTCACAAGCCCAGGCCAGAAGAAAGCCTGCAAGGTACAAAGGCAATGTCTACCCAGGCGTCACAGCATCTTGTGTTTGCACGACCAGTGGAGGCATTTGGCATCAGAAAATGACAACATGCTAAGTATCACAGAGAACATAGACTGCACACATGGTCTGCGCTTTCCTTCAGCTCACACAACAGAACAAGCTGGCAAGCCAGAACATCAAGGTCAAAAGAATATTTCAAATACCAGCAATTGCTCTTAACCAGCCACGAAGAAATACACTCACTCTCAGTGTGTGCTGCCTTGTGGAAAGGTGGAAACAGCAACGTGGGTCAAAAGAGCACATTCTTGGAGAGACTGAGAAAGGACGGGCCCTCCGAACCCAGGGAACCTTTCCTCTTGGCCACAAAGCAGTGAAAATTTAGGTAAGAAACGTGAATAAAGAAAAAGTCAACACCTCCTTTTCACTATGACTCACTTCCCCAGGTTCCAGAGGGCTAACTCAGATAATTGGCAGGAAAGTAAATGTGTGAAAAGTGAGGAAAATATGAAACAAGTTGACTCTGGTCCCCCCAGGCTCAACCAAGGGCCACCAGAGAGGATGCTCAAGATGCAGGCATCCAGCACCCTCACTGAGACACGCCAGCGTCAGAAAGAGTGCTGACAACTGTTGAGTCGGCCAGAGGAACGAGGCTGGAGGAAGCATAGACACTAAGATCAAAGTGCGAAGTCCCCCGCCTATAGGAAAAGAAAACACTCCACGCCAAGGGACCAACTAGAGACCATAGTTTTCCCCCTTTCGCTATGCATGGATTTCCCGTTCTGTATGCAAAGGGATCAAGGGCTCCCTGGGTACAGAGAGGCTCACGGTCACAACCCACAGAGGAGCCAGATAGTGGGGCCGCAAGTCCTTCGTTGCAGGACTCTGCCACATGGTAACACGCACAGGCCACATGAGCCCTTTTCATATGTGTGTTAGGAAGAGACTGGTGTTTTGCTGTGATTAAGATCGAGATCACAAAGGAACCGGGGAGCGCGGAGCAACCGGATTACACGTGCACACTGGAGAGTCAGTCTAATGCGCAGTGAGCCTGCGGGACCGGACACGGCAGCAGCCAGCAGAGACGAGGACCCCTGCGTCTTCTCCCCAGTGACCCAGGACCTTCAGGCCTCTCCTGCTGGCTGCTAAGCTACCTTTTCAGGGTAGAGAAGGGCCACTTTTAGAAGCTGGGTCTTCCCTGAGCCCAACAGGGTAGGTTGGACAGCAAACCTACCCTGAGGAGTTCCTTGTTCAGTAGAGTCAGCTGCTAACTGGGCTTTTACACATAATACCACAGACACTGTCAACGAGACTACTGGAGTCATGCAAGGGAGAGCTTCGAAACGAGTATTCAAGTGTGCGCTGGTGGCTTAGTGGTTAAGTCTGTGGCTTCCAGTTGGTACAGTCCACATACATCTCAAGGACCCAGGTTTGTGTCCCAGGGTCAGAGGGAACAACCAAGATAAACAACTAAATAAAATAAATAAATGCTTCTTCCTTCTCTCTCTTCCTGCCTGCCTGCTCGCCTTCACTCCTGCACCTTTCCTTTAAAAGAAAGAGAGAGAGAGGTAAGGAAGTTGGGAGGGAGGGAGAGGAAGGAAAGAAGGAAGGAAGGAAGGAAGGAAGGAAGGAAGGAAGATTTGACTCATCATAAGCACAAAGACAGCCGTCATACTTCAAAATCTCTCTAAAACAACTACGTGGAACTAAATTCTCTACCAGAATTTTGGAGCAAGAGAAATGTAGACAGACTGCATTGGGTTCCAAACCTATGAGACGATATACTTGTGCAATTCCAGAACACTCACTGGGCACCTTCTGTACACCAGGCTTCCGAGGCCTCATCATTATAGGATTTTCAGGGGGGTTTTGTATACACTTACTTGATGGCAAGTGCAAAGAGTAAAAGCTTAGATTAAGGAAGGATTTTCTTTAATAAGCTCCACACACTCTTTTGTAATAAATGCAAAGATGAATTTTGTTCCTGGGTATCTAACTGCGTGTCAGATGTGGTCTAAAAGTCCACGTGTCTCCTTGGAGTGTACTTATTGGAAGAGAAGTTCACTTTCAATAGAGCCAGAGGACTTGGGTTTGTCTTTGATCAAATATGTCTATGTCTTAGACCTCAAAATGACTCCCAAACCCAAAGCTGTTCTACATCCTGTCTTGTGGGTGGAAACATGAAGAAAACACATCTTCATGTGGGACAGTAGGGCCCAGTATCACTGCACTTTTTAGACTGTGTACCTGTCATGTATTTATGGCTTTAACTGAGTATCTGAAGGTGACAGGATGGCATTGCACCCACTGCAAGGATAGCTGCCCTGATGGCAGGGGTGTAAGATGGCGTGGAAGCTGGAAAGGGGTGTAAGATGATGTGGAAGCTGGGAAGGGGTGTGAGATGGTGTGGAAGCTGGGAAAGGGTGTAAGATGATGTGGAAGCTGGGAAGGGGTGTAAGATGGCGCGGAAGCTGGGAGAAAGTGGCGGCTCCTCAGAAAGTGAGAACTAGAATTACCACAAGATCCAGCAGTTCCACGTCTGGGTGTCTGCACTCAACAGTTGACAGCAGGGACTCCAACAGATCTTTGCACACTGGTAGTCACAGGAGCCCAAGGTGCAACAATCCAAGTGTCCATTCATCAGTGAATGGATAAGCAAAGTGTGAACTATGCATATAGTGGAATATCATTCAGCCTGAAAAAGGAAGGGCATTCTGACACCTGCTGCAACCTGGATGACCCTGGAGGATGTCATGCTCAGTGAAACAAGCCAGTGACCAAGAAAAGCACTATGTGATTTCACTTAGTAAAGGATCTAGAGAGGTCAAATACAGACAGAAAGAAAGTAGGACGGTGAGTGACAGGGACGGGGTTCTGGGATGGGGAGTGAGTATTTAATGGGGACAGAGATTCAGTTTGGGAAAATGACAGGGTTCTGGGAGACGGATGGCGGTGATGACTGCACAGCAGTGGGAATCTGCTCAATGCCACAAATGTCACTTACAGATGGTGAAATGTGAGTTTTCTGTCTGCATGTTTGATCACACAAAAAAAGTGGCACCCAGCCTGAAGCTAATTGTCTACTGCAGACCAACCTGCCCAACCCTTAAACCTGTGGCCACTCTGCTCCAGACCCTCAATGATAAGTGGCGAGACACCCAGAGCATGGAAGCCTCCCCAAGCTGGGCGAGGTCAATACAGTTCATACAGAAAAGGCAGAAGATCCAGAGAGTCCTCATCACTGAATTCATAACATATAAGCCAGAGTGCTTGAGGACCCAGAATAATGGGCAGATGGGACAGGCAATGCTTTCCAAGACCTTCTGGATAAAGATGGCATGGGACGGCTCCTCTTAACTCCCACCATCTACAGATCTTACTAAAATTAAGAGGCAGGGGGAAGGAAACGGGGGAGTAAAGAGGAGATTCAAAAGGCAGGGAAACTCATGTAAACCATCAGGAAACAAATAGGAAACGGAACATAATAATATGGCTGAGACCTACCCCTCCAAGAAGAATGTAGCCTCTCCTCTCAAACCAGCACCACACACCTGCAGAAAAAGAAAAAATTCATCAGCCCCAGCAGCTCTAACAACATGGGGGTGGGGCGCAGATGTAGGGTAAAGGGTTCAAGAAACTTCTTCCAGAGAACGCCAACCGTTCTGCGCGTTTGGCTGCTTCATTGGCGGCCGTTTCCCCACTTTATAGAATGCCGAGCAGCAGGGAGAGAAGACCACTCTCCGCATTTCAGGATGCAGGAATGGTACGCGTTGAATTGAAACAAATATCTATACGCCGCTTGATAATATTTTTCACCCCTTCCACAAAAATCAAAAAATCAAAAGAGCAGCAGCACAGGAAGGCAGTCTGTAAGTTTTAGACCACTGTGTAAGCTTTACTTCTGCATTAGTGCTCTAGGATGGCGATAGCAAAATTTAAGAAAGTAGAGGCCCCTGTGAAAACGTCCATAAGTCCAAACGGCCTAACGCGAAGAAGAATGACCTTTCATGTGCAGGGAAAAGCTGCTGAGCATTCCCAGACACCAAAAATAGCCCAACAAGGGAGACACACGACACACAAAACCAAACATCACACGCACATTCAGCGAGAGCAGGCATGATGCGGCTAATCCACAGCTGACTGTAGAAAGAGTCTCTGGGAAGGGACTGGCGAGGTCACGCTCACGCTCCAGCATGGCTGCCTCAAGGATGGAGGTGGTGGAAGCACAGCGGATGGCGTTGGCTTTCAGCTTGTGTTGTAAAAACAGAAATACTGTTTGGGCTTCTTTCCTGATGGAAAACAGGTCCTCAACATAGGTCTTTTGTATAAGTGAAGTAGCAGGAACTTTTTAAAAAGGAGTGAAGGTGCCTGTATCATGGACCAGAAGGTTCAGACAGCAGACATTTCTTTTCTCATAGTTCTGGGAGTCCCAGGTCAAGGTGCCTGCAGGGCTTGCTTCTGGTGAGACCTCTCCCTGACTTGCCCCAGCAGCCTTCTCATTTCTCACTCATCTGGCTTTTCCTCTGTGCATATAGAGTTGGTGGGGGGGTGGGGGTGCACAGAGAGTGGTGCGGAGAGAGGGAGGGAACTCTGCTGTCCCTTCCCATTAGGGCACAGTTGCTATGGGAGGAGAGTCCCACCCTCATGACAGCCTTTAACCGTAATCACCTCCCTACATGTTCCATATCCAAATGCAGCCATATTGAGCATTACGGCATCAACATGAGTTGGGGGCACAGGGCAGGAACAATTCAGTCCATACAACTTGCATCTTATTTGCTTAGAAGTTGACAGTTTTCAGTCTTGAGTCCCCACCACAAAGCTGGAGATAAACTGGCAGGTGGTGCCAGTGTTCAAGGAGGCACCTGAGGACTGAGGGCCACAACTTGCCAGAGATACAAAACCAGTAAATGGCAGAACAAGAGTTCACTCAAGGCTGTGCGACTCCTGGGTCCAAGACAAAGTTCAAGAACTCACTGGTTCAATTAGAAACACAGATGCTTAGTGCTTACCATGACACCTGGGGATGGAAGTTCAAACATGACAGACCCCACACAGAGTGAAAAGCAGGAGAATTTGGGTGTCAGGATGCAGCCACATCCCTGCCCTGTCACTTTCATACAGAGACGACTGCTCCTTCTGCACCCAGTTTAAGACATCCCTTCTCCCCCAAAGCCTGTAGCTCAAGATGAGCCTGCTCTCCTCTGAGAGACCATCTCCATGACTCTTTCGAAAACAAGTCCCTTTCTGCCTAGAACATGGTTTCAATGTCCTGCACGCCCCCGCCCTATCCCCAGCCTCCACCATTCCCACCTAAATATAATCTGACTCTGCTCTGCCAGTTGTCCTACCACTGTGGTCCCAGATTTTTCAGTTTTCCCCAAATCTCAGCTCTCGGTTAAGGAGATATTATTTTACTGATAACAGCCCAAATCTCAATGACATCACAATGTTCCTTCTCCCAAGGTTGAAAAAACATGAAACAAAAAGCTATAAATCTCCACCACCCTGGAGTAGGGAGGTCACATTCTCCATGTCCACGGCATGTGCTCCTGAGTGAGAAGCTCACTAAGCATTCTTTGTCTTTGCTTTTGCTTTCGTCTAGATTTCCCAGAATAGAGAGTTCCTGCAAGCTGGCACTTCCTGGGGATAAAAAATTGGAGAAAATGCCCCCTCCCATAGAATACTCGGCTTTCCAGAGGAAATGCCTCCCTTAATCTGGTCTGTCCCAAACCCTGAGCCCTGAGGTGTTGAAAAAACACACATACAACTAGCTAATCCTTAAATGGGCATGCTCTGCAAAAGCGGTACTCTGAACGTTTATCTCCTAGGGGTTAACACATGCTCTTTGAAATTACAGTATCACTGCTCCACCAGGTAAAGTCAATGCAAGAGTTTCTTCTGATTACAATAAGCTGCGTTTTCGAATTGTTTTCAGTTAACCAAATATCTGTTTTCCTAAAGTATGAGTGGTTTTCCAAAAGACAGGACTTCCCGCATTAAAATTGGGTCACCAGCCAAGATAATCGCCCTATTAAATGACGTGAGATGGGAACCCACTAAGGACGGTACGATCTTTGGGGTTTGGGAGTGTCTTCTGGGTTATGTTATTTTATCTTTTTGGAGTCATCTCTACATTTGTCCTAAAATAAGCACAATAACATTTGCCTCACTGTCCGCTTGCAGAAGTTAAGGTATTCAACAGTCATATAAGCGTTGAGTCAATACGAGGCAGTGTCAGGGGACCATCAGCAAGTCTGATGCGACAGGAAACTGGCTTTTCCCCATAGGCAGAACCTGACGGTACGTGGCTACACACTGAAAAGTGTCCAGGCGAAGAGGCTGTAGGAGGTGATAAATAAAGAGAGCAAAGCTGAGGTCAGGGTCTGGAGCATAGTTGGAATCAGGGACATACACACAGGTTTTAATATCAAAGTAGGAGCTTGAGGTCAGGATTGTAAATTCTAAGCGAGGGGTTGATACACGAGGACATGTGAGGACGAGGGCCCACTAAACAGCTGCAAGTCGAGCAGTGGGCGGCATGGGACTGCTTGGTCAGAGTGACAGGGTTCCAGTGCACCCCATCATGCCGGCAGGCCCCCTCCAGGAGAAATTCCAAAGGGGTGGATTGTGCCTTCGCAGATTGTCAAGCTCATTCGCTGCGGTGCTGGAGAATGTGAAGTGCTGCTCTCCTGCAATGGGATGGCGCTCAGCCACTAAGTGGGAAGACCTCAAGAACACCATGGTACAGCGGGAAGACAAGCAGAAGGAGCTCATTCTGTATGGGTCTATTGATCTGACATTCTAGAACCAGCAAAGTTAACCTGCGATGCCAGGCTTCAGAAAGTGGGGCCTTCTTGGGGCCAGAGGGCTTGAATGAAACAGGAACGCGAAGGACCTTTACAGGGTAGCAGGTATGTCCCACCTTGCTTAAGGTAGTGTTTGCGCAGGTGTCAACTCAAACTAAACATGCAAGACCTGTGCATTTTATGGTACATGAGTTACACACCATTTAAAAATAGTGTTAAAGACACAATTATTGATGGCATCTTTTCTTTTTCTATTTTTTGGTATTGTTGTTTCAATAGTCAGTTGACTTTTTTTTTAAAGGGACAGTGCAGGCAGGAATGAAGCCAAGTAGGCAGGAGGGGAGGAAGAGAGAAGACACATTCATTTATTTCATTTGGTGGTTCCCCCACCCTGGCCCCAGGTTGTGAACCTAGGTCCTTGGGATGTATGTGGACTACATCTGCCAGAAGCTGCGAACTTAACCGCCACTCCATCAGGGCATGCCATGGCGTCTTTTCTAATTCAAAAGTAACTGACATATGTCAACTATTTAAAAATTCAAAATTCAAAATAAATTTTAAACTAGATATGATACTCACACTTTTATCACATTAGGCCCTCCTAAATGCCTGGCATTCTGTGAGTCTCTGGGAATACAAAGGTGAAAAATAACTATCCTTGCCTCCTGACCACTGATGTGTAATCAAATACACTGGTGTGATTCCGTGTGAGCAGGGAGAGAGAGATCAGAAAGAGAAGCTGGGAACTGGGAAGACTGCAGCAGCTCCGTTTGAGTGAGTCTTGGAGAATGCTGCCATCCCATTAGGATGGGGAGGCACAGACTAGGGAATTCCAGACAGAAAAAGCACTTTTATTAGAGAACAGAGAATCCAAGTCTCTGACGTGTGACGTACAGAATAGAAAGAAAACTAAACCTGAGAAGACAGAATGAGACCAGACAGAGGAGGCATCTGGACCTTATCCTGTGGTCCACTGGGAGCCCATGGGGATTTTATGGTGGTTTCTAGAAAGAGAGTGGATGATGAGGATTGTTTATTAGTGGATGACCCTGCAGGGATGTGGAGGATGGTCTTGATGGGGGAGATGACAGGGCAAAGACACCAGTTACCAGAGCTGTGAAGTCTAGTAGAGATGACCAAGGATTCTACTTAGGCAAGGTCAAGAAGATTCAGCTTTTCCAGAAAGGGAAAAAAATCCATAGGCTTTAAATCCATAGACTTTAGTGGCACTTAGCAACATTGACAAGAAGAGAAGGGGAAAAGCTGGAGATAACTTTAAGATATTTGTTGGGAGTGTTTGGCCAGAGGTAACTTCTTGACCTGAGATCATACTCTGGGAAGAAGGAACAGCTATGAGAATGTGGACCCTCACCTTGCGGTGCCTGCAGACTTGCAGGTGTTTTTCCAGGTGGGGTCAGGCTTCGGGATGCTAAAGCTTTTGGAACTAAGGGTATACCTATCAACCCACACGTTGAGTCAGCAAAAAGAGCATGGGCTTTGGAATCAGATCTGGGTTCCATTCCAATGCCCCGTCACCAGCATGCTAGGAGAATTAAGGAGGAAGGGAAGAAAAGGTGGAGAGAAAGGCACCTGGCAGGAGCCAGGTAAATCCAGCACCTCAAGGGAGTTCCTAATTAAGGAAGCACCCTTCATACAGAGCAAAACCACCAGTCAGCCTCGGGAGGTCTAAAAAGTTGAGAGCAGGCATGACAACCATAGAAAGAGGCAGAGGGGTTGGATAAGAGCAAGTGGTGGGACTCTGAGGCAAGACCTGTTGCATCACTCTGGGATGTTCTACAAAATCAAAATACAGGGGGCCCTGTTAATTATTAAGAATTTCACAATGTTAACAATAGAGCATTAAACCCAACACAGCACCCTTCGCAGCTTAGACCAGAGTGTCTGCACAGACGGCACATCCAAGAAGCTGGCCCTACCTTTGGGCTTTGTGGTGTCACCATCAGGACTCTGGACCTCAATCAGTCAGACCTAAGTTTGAATTCCAGTTGTGACACTCATGCCTGGTCTGTGACTTTGGACAGTGTGACCTGTCTGAGCTTTCAAACACTCCTCTATAAAGTGAAGACCGCAGCAGATACTTGCTGATGCTCTCAGGAGGGTTAAATGGCAGAAAGTGCTGGAAGCCTCAGAGGAGATCTGTGCCACTACTCAGCCTTCAGGATCAAGAGGGGTCTCTTCTCAGCAGGCCCCGACTGCCGCTGGCCAACATCTCCTTAGAAAAGTTAGTGGCAGTCCTGGCTTGTCTGGGTTTTCAGGCGTTTTCAGACTAGGCCCTCATTAAAGGACACCGTCCAGACACTCTTAGTAAATATAGTAGCAGACACAGGAAACGAGGCGATGTTAAAGGAAGCCTCCCTCTACAGGAACCCGCTGCCATTTGCCCTGTTTCACTGGCCTCCCTGCATGCCTAGGCCCTTGCGTGCCACGCATTCTCCCAGGAACCCTTAGCTGGTTCAGAGATGGAGGTCCCTTTCCTGAAAAGATTAGACAGATGTCACACATGGCAAGTGTCAACTTAGCATGCTGCATGCCTACTGAATCCCTGTACAACTTGGGCCGTTGGGGAAGAACTGAAGCCATCTACTCTCTTTAGTTAATGCACAGATGTGGAAAGATTTTTATTTTTTTAAATGTCTTGAGCTGTAAGAGTTCACTTCAAAGCTTGCTAGGTCTTTGTGGCAGGCCCAGGGGGAAGGAGGATGGGCTGGGATATGCCAGGAAGGGGTCAAATTAATGGAACTGTTGTACTATCGCAGTAAACAGTTTTCAACAGTACAAAACTCAAGGTCCTAAAAGAGGTGGCAGTGGCAGACCCTATCCCCATAGAAGTATCTAAAACAGCACAAGATTAAATGCGGGTGCTTCTCTTCGTCTCTACCATCAAAAGCTCACTGTACCCACTCATTCAGTTCATGGTGATTAAGGCGATCCAAAACCCAGCTGTTCAAGGAACTGATTTATGAGATAGAGCAACCAGTTCCCCAGTCCTCTGATCAAAAAAAACTAGTGTAAACCTTCAAATAGCAGAATTTCATTTTTAAAATAAAATGTAGTTTCTTTAGTCTAAAACAATTTCTGATGACTGTCATTTCTGAAAAATCATTATGAGAAAGATTTTGGTCATCTGGGACCTTTGAGGCACTTCCCATAATATTGCAAGAGTGCTCAACCTGGATTCTTTGTGTCAGTGTCAAGCACTGGCATGAAGAGCCACACTGGATACAGGGCACACATTTTCAAAAGCCTTCCTACTTCAGCATGTCCAATCCTACGAGTGCTACTGCCCAAGGTAGACACGAGAAACTACTCTCCCAGCTTCCTCTGCAGCTAGAGCAGACTTAACCTCAACCAGTCAGGTACAGCTTTATGAGCTATTTCTCAGTTGTGTTAGGAAAAGTTTCGAAGAGGAATATAGAGAGAGGAATTCTGGGAAGATGGAGCAGGGGAATCATTTTCCAAAGTCTCTGAATCCCCACATGAAAGCAGGAAAAGCAAGAAGAGAGCAAGCCCAAACTCATGGATGATACTCACAACAAAACTAGCTGAGAACATTTCTCCCACCAACTCCAAAATAAAAGACCAATTGTCATACAGTCTGCAGGTCTCGTGTCTAGGCAGGAAAAAGAGAAAAGCAAAAGAAGGAAGTCTCACCAACTGTATAGTGAAGAAAGAACTGAAATGGTGGGAACTTAGGTATTACACAGATGTGGGTTTACTCTGATGCACACCTCAAACCTAATGTGAAGAAGCAATGTTCCTTCAATAAAATTGACTTTTTGAAAAAAATTAATAAAATTTAAAAGAGCCAATAGCTACATAAAGGAGAGATCAGTGGGACAATTTAAGAACAGTGGCTAAAACCCTATCCAACAGAGGGTAAGTAAGTGTAAGAGGCTTTAGGATGGACTAGTAATCTAGAAAAGTCTAGCTCCTTGAAATAATTACAACATGGCTTCTTTTCAGGGCAGGGATCACACTGAGGAGAAAGTTTTGGGAGTGAAATCAAAATTGAGAGATAAGGAGAGAAAAAAAATCTGGTCCAGTTAAAAGTGAAAAATTAGAGTCAGGAACATGAAATAAAAACAACGGGAGATAAAATTAGAAAGAGTATTCTCCTCAAGCCTCCTTCTAAAAGTTCAGGAGAATTAATTAAAAAAAAAAAAGTAACAGATGGTGTGCCCTAGTGGAGTAGCAGTTGGTCAATTGCCTCTGAAGGAGCAGAGGCCACACATTCCGGGGTTCCAGGGGGGGCAGGGGAGCGGGTGGTGCACAACAACTAGTTCAAACAACTAAATTAAAAAGAAATAAAGCGCTTCTTCCTCCTCCTTTCTTTTCCTGCTTGCCTACCTACTCACCTTCATTCCTGACTGTACCTTTCCTTTACAAAAATGCAATAGCATAGGCACTACCTGGTGGGTCAACAGTTCAGTCCACTGCCTCTGGTCTATGTAGCCCACACACAGCCCAAGGACCCCGGTTTGTATCGAGGGGGAACACCCAAGATGAACAGCTAATAAAATAAATAAATGCTTCTTCCTGCCTGCCAACTCGCCTTCATTGCTGCCTGCAACTTTTCTTAAAAAAAAAAAAAAAAAGGCACAATAAAAATATCAAGGACAAATGCCATAAAAAGTTACGATAAGAAAAAGAAGATTAAGAAGCTAAAAAAACTACAGAAAATGAAAGCCACCAGAGTTACATGTTTTTTTAAAAAAGGTCAAAACAAAAAGCGGGTGGTGCACAACAACTTTTTTGATTAAAAAATTGTTTTAACTAAAACTAATTTTTAAAGGATACAATACAGAGAAGAACAAACTAAATCAGAACTAAGAAAAACTCAGAAGTGAGATAACAGAATTCAGAAATAATGATATAATCCTATGTTTGGTTAACGACATTTCAATCAACAACTAGATACATATGCAATAGTAATCTCAAAAGGCTCTCCATGCAGCCCAGGTGTGTTAGGCTCTACCATGTAGGTTTGGGTGATTATACTCTATGATATTTAACAATAATGAAACAGTTCAATGATGAATTTCTCAGAACATACCCCCATCGTTAAACAATGGATGGCTATACATGAAAGAAAATACTATTTCCAAAATGAAGAGAAAATTTAAAAGAATAAGTACCATCGACAATGCCTTAAGAGAAATAGAACATGTAAGAAAGAAATTTTAAAATCTAAAATAAACAAAAAATAAAAAGAATATGAAAGTAACAAATTTTGACAATATTCAAAAAAGATCCAGCACATAGGGTAAGAGGAGACCCTGAAGAAGGAAAGCAAGGGAGAAGACCAGATTCTAAGTGTAAACAAAATCTAAATGAGAAATGAGAAAGAAAAAATTAATTGAACTACATATTAAAGGGAATATGTTGCCACTAAAAAAAAAATCAACACAGAATGACCAATACCAAAGTATAGTCTAGAAAAAAAATTGCTACAGATTGAAGAATTCTTTGAGCATTTAGGAAAAAATAGTAACTTTTAAGACAAGAAAATTGCATTTTCATCAAACTTCCTGACAGAAAGATTGAATGCCAGAAAAAAATAAAATACTAAGATTCTCAAGGGAAACAAATGTCACCCATGGGTTTTATAGCCTGAAAAACTGACTTTAAAATACAACTGACTCAAACTGTTAACATGCAAGAAATGAAAGAAGAGTGTTGCCATCCAGAGCCCTTTCAGAACAATCAGAGAACAAGATTTAGAGAACCAAATAGCCAGAGAGGCATTGATATAAGGACTGCAGATAAGCATTAAACATACAGTTATTGCAGAACTAAGACTAAAAGAGATTTAAAAGGGAGGAGTACAGGATCAATGACTACATGCTTTAGAAAATTAGATATAATACAACTATTCAAAAATGAGAATGAAGGAAACAGCTTCTTTCAAAAGATAAAGATTCAAAGTCAATGGTTGGAAGAAAATCCTACAATCAAATGGCAACCACAAAAGAGCAGGAGCAGCCATGTTAATATTGGATAAAACACACTTCCAACTAAAAGCATAACAAAAGAAAGAGAAGGACATTATATAGTGATTAAGGGATCAATCTAGCAAGAAGACATAACACTTATTAGCATATATGCATCAGATGAAGGAGCATCAAAAGATATTAAACAAGTATTATTAGAACTGACAAGAGACATCGACAGCAACCTAAAATTGCAGGACACTTCAACACCCCACTTACAACAATCAACCATGCAGAAAATTAAATGACCAGCTTTAATGACTATTTGAAACAGTTAATTCTAATAGACATAAACCTAATACTTTATCCAAAGACTACTGATTGCACATTCTTCTCAAGTACGCATGAAATAGATCATATTTTGGGACACAAAACATGTCTCACCAAATTTACAAATATTGGAATCATACCAAGCACCTTCCTCAACCACAGTGGCTTAAAACTAGAACTCAATCATAAAAAAGAAAGCTGGAATACCACCAAATTAATTGGAGCCGAAGCAATATGCTTCTGAATAACTCTTGGGTAAACGAGGAAATCAAAGATGGACTTAAAAAATACTTAGAGACAAAAGAGAATGAAGACACGAGCTACCAGAATCTATGGGATGCATCAAAATCAGCACTAAGAGAGGATGGTCATTGCAATTCAGGCCTACTTAAAGAAACAAGAAAAAAAATCACAAATGAACTATTTAACTCTACATTTAAAGCAACTAGATAAAAAAAAAAAAATTAAAATAAAAGTCAGTAGAAGAAAGGAAATAATTAAAATTCAAACAGAAATAAATAGAAAACAAAAAGACAACCCGGAAGAGCAATGAAACCAAAGTTGGTTCTTTAAAAAAAAATTTTAAATTGACAAAGCATTAGCTAGACTGATAAAGAAAAAAAGAGAGAATACTCTCATACCAGAATCAGAAATGAAAGGGGAGAAGAAACAACAGATACCACAGAAATACAAAACATCCTAAGTGACTGCCATGAACAGTTCTATGCCAACAAAGTAGACAACCTTGAGGACATGGACAGATGTCTAGAAAAATACAGCCTACTAAGACTGAACTTGGAAGAATTGGAAAACCTGAACAGAACAATTACAAGGAAACAAATTGAAGAGGTAATCAAAAATCTCCCCCCCCAAAAAAAGCCCAGGATCATGTGGCTTTTCTAATGAGTTTTACCAACTCTTCAGAGAATAATTAATACCTATTCTTCTCAAACTCTTCCAAAATATTGAAGAACAGGGACTACTCCCTATGAGGCTAACACCACACTGATACCAAAAGCTGATAGAGACATCACCAAGAATAAAATTACAGACCTGTATCTCTAAAGCACATAGATGCAAAAATTCTTAACAAAATATTAGCAAACCAAATCTTAAAATGCATCAAAAAGATCACCTGTCATGACCAACTGCAATTAATCCCAGGGATGTAAGGATGGTTCAACATACGTAAATCTGTTAATGTAAACATCATATCAACAAGAGCAAGGAGAAAAACCACATGATCATATTAGAAGCAGAGTAAGCTTTTGACAAGATTCAACATACATTTGTGATAAAAAAAACTCTGATTAAAATGGGGATAGAATGTACAAACATCAACATAATAAAGGTCATATATGACAATCCCACAGCCAACATTAGTCAATGGAGAAAAATTGAAAGCATTTCCTTTAGGTCAGGAGCAAGGCAAGGCTGTGCATGGTCACCACTGCTATTTAACATTGTACTGAAGGTCTTAGCCAAAGCTATTAAGCAAGAAAAAGAAATAAAAGGAATCCAAATTGGAAAGGAGGAAGTAAAACTATGATTATTTGCAAATGACATGCTTGTGTGTATATATATACATATATAAAATTCTAAAAACTGTCCAAAAACAACTATAACTAATCAACAAATACATAAAGTGCAAGGCTACAAAATCAATAAACAAAAATTTGTCACATTCCTATATGCAAACAACACACTAGAAAAAAATGAAATCAAGAAAACCACACCATTTATATTAGAAGTAAAAAAGAATCAAATATCTTGGTATATACTTATCAAAGGAGGTAAAAGACCTGTACAATGAAAACTATAAATCCTTCTTAAAAGAAATAGAGGAGGATACAAAGACATGGAAAGACATCCCCTGCTCATTGTTGGGAAGAATCAACAACATTAAAATGGTCCTCTTACCTAAAGCAATATACAGATTTAATGCAAACCCCATTAAAATCCCACGGGCTTATTTCCAGAAAATAGGACAAAAAATTCTTCAAATTTGTATGAAACAGCAGAAGACCCTGAATAGCCAAAACAATTACAAGAAAAAAGGAATGAATCTGGAGAGATTACACTCCCAGACATTGAGCTATACTACAAAGCGATAGCGATCAAAACAGCATGGTACTAGAATAATAACAGGCACAGACCAGTGAAACAGAATTGAATCACCAGAAACTGACCCACTCACATACAGTCAGTTAATCTGTATGCCAGAAGCATATGATGGAGAAAGAAAAATCTCTTCAGTAAATGGTTTTGGGATAACCAGTTACATGCAAAAGAATGAAGCTAGACCACTCTCTAACACCATCCACAAAAATTAATTCTAAATGGATTACAGATTTGAACATAAGACATGAAACCATAAAATTCTTGGCAAATAACATGCGAAAGACATCCATGACATTAGTCTTAGAGAGGCCTTTGGGGATTCAACTCCAACATCAAGGAAAACAAAAAGAAAAACAAACAACTGGGACTACATCAAACTAAAAAGTTTCTTCACAGTGAAAGAATATATCACCAAAACAAAAAGACAGCCTGCTAACTGGGGGAAGATATCTACATTTCATATTTCTGACAAGGGCATAATATCTAAAACATACTAAGAACTCATAAAATTCAATAATAGAAAAGACAATCCAATCAAAAATTGGGAAGAGGAATTAGAAAGACATTTTTCCAAAGAGGATATACAAATGACCAACGGGCACATGAAAAGATGCTCCTACTCACTTGCTATCAGGGAAATGCAAATCAAAACAATGAGATAACACCTTATACCTGAGAAAACTGGCTATTATCCAAAAGTCTGGAAGCAACAAATGTTTGTGAGGATGTAGAGAAAAAAGAACACTTTTACACGGTTGGTGGGAGTGCAAATTGGTGCAACCGCTGTGGAAAAGTGTGGAGATTCCTCAAAAAGTTGAATATGGAAATCCCATATGATCCCACCAACCCACTTCCGTGTTTACCAAAAAAAGATACAAATATATTCATTTGCAGAGATTTATGCACCCTCTACCATGTTTATTGCAGCCCTATTCACAATAGCTAAGAACTGAAAACTACCTAAGTGCCCAATATCAGATGAATGGTTAAAGAAGATGTGGTATATAGATACAAAGGAATACTACACAGCCCTTGGAAGAGATGAAATCCTGTCATTTGAATCAACATGCATGAATCTAGAAGGGATTACGCTAAGTGAAATAAATTAAAAGAAGAAAGATACCAGATGATCTCACTTATAGGTGGAATGTGAACAGACAAAACAAGGAACAGATGAAACAAAACAATCTTGGACACTTGCAGTAGAACTGAAGTTACCAATAGGGATGGGGGAGGGTGCAACAGTGGTGGTGGAGCCCACTGGACAGTGGTGAGAACACTTGGTGATTTGGTGGAGGGCAGGGTGTGCTGACCTATATCTGAGGAATGGGAAAACTGCACATATGGGGAACCTATTCATATGCGTTGTTTTAATATTAAAATAAAAGTTATGGCAATAATAAAAATTTTAATTAAAAATATGTATGATATCACATGCTAAAGAAGAAAAAAAAAAGACAAGAATGGTTGCCTAGTGGTTCAGACAGCTGAGACATTGGTATACAAATCACAGACAGCCCAAGGACCAGGGTTCAAGACCTGGGCCAGGGTGAAAAACCAAAGATGAACAACTAAATGATTAAAGCTGTTTCTTGGCATGCCCTGATGGAGCAGCAGTCACCTCCAGAGGGACAAGCCACATACCCCTGGGTTCGAGTTCAGGTTCTGGAGGGAAATAACCAGTGTAAACAACTAAATAAAATAAAAAGATGCTTTTTCCTCCTTTCTCTTCCTGCCCACCTACCTACTCACCTTCATTCCTGCTGGCACCTTTCCTATGGAAAAGAAAATGGGAATGAGAGTAAGTGAAACAATTTAACTCCTCACAGTCATTCACAGTCATGAGACTCTTGTATACTCCAGGAGATAAAATAAATTAGTAACTTTAAGAACTATATCATCCTCTATTTTTGAAGCTCAGAATTTTCAGTGTGAGATAAAGGATATATAGATTTAACACAGAAAAGGTTATTTTTTAAAAAGCAGTCATATATTTGAATTTTAGTACTGATTTAAATCTGTAAGTTACTATATCTCATCTCTTGTTTTAATTTTAATATACACTCACGTATAAATCTAAATAAACATATAAATATATACTATAAATATATTTTAACATTGTATATGTTTTTATATGTAAAATATATATTTGAAACACAAATTTGTTTATATTAATATATAATGTTTCTATTCAAATTTTTTATATAAAATATATATTCTAATTGTGTCTACAGAAGAGACCTAGAAAGAATGGCCAATCTAGTAGCAACAAAAATTATTAGAGGGCAGATTGTGGTCTTGAAATATCATCTCTCATTAAAAGAAACAAGGACTTCTTAGAGCATTAACTAATTCTCGTCTGAGGCACAAAATGTACAAAATAAGCCTGAACCTTTTTGTGCTACCAGATAGTGAGGAAGCAATAGAAGACAAGGGTCAACTTGACCTGGTGGAGTAGTGGTTTGGTTAATTGCCTCTGGCCTAAGCGCAGTCCACATACATCCAAAGACAGGGATTCACGTCCCGGGCTGGGGACAACAACTGAGATGTGCAAGTAAAGAAAAATAAAACGCTTTTTCCTTCTCTCTCTTCCTGCCGGCCTACTCACCTTCCTTTCTACCTGCACCTTTCCTTTAAGAAAAAAACACTAGAGGGGAACGTCAAAAGGACTCAGGAGCCTATTTGAAGAGGCTCACATTAGCAAAATCTGGAACAATTTGAGCTTCAAAAATGATAACTACAGGATACACCCTTGTGGCTCAGGAGGCTGAGATGGCTAGGGTGTGGACCATGTAAAGTCCAAAGACCTGAATTTGAGACCCAGAGCTGGGGCAAAAAACCTAAATAAAATGCATCTTCCTTCCTCTCTTTAAAAATAATGAGTAAAATGGATTGAAACCCATCAAATACCTCTTAATTCATGAAATCATAACATATATTTTAACTATCATCTTTAGAGGGTGATAGTGTGAGAGGCACCGAATTCGTGATCTTGAAAACAAGAAATAATCAAAATTCAAACATTTATCCTGCCTTCCCATTCTGATCTGAACCCCAAAATTGATGAGTATCTTAAATAAATTCATCCAAATTTTTAAAAAATAGCAAGATTAGAATAGCACCATTTTACAACGCCCAAGAAATGAATGGCTCTAGGCAAGTATGAACAATAGGTGCTAAGATCACAAAAATAAAGACCACGAGGCATTGGTGAATTCTGATAAAAATAGCATTTCATAGTGATGCATGTCTTAAAGCACACGGTATCTCTCTGTATCAGATTGTCTCACTTTGTGGGAGGTAAAAATTTGATCACTTAATTAAGGTGGCGAACGCATGAGATTTTTATTTGGGAAAGTTGTTTTTGTGTTTTGTTTTGTTTTGTTTATTCAAATGGAAAAATAGGAGGGAGTCACCCAGACTCCACTGAGGTAGGTGGTGGCGGGCACAGGAAACAGACATCCAGCTTTGGGGGCAGCTTGGCAGAGGGTTTAGAAGCAGCCCCGTGCCAATGCTGGCAGCACTTGGTTCCCTACGGGACCAGGTCAGTAATGCAATCAACACTACTCAGCCAATGTTTTCAAGTGCCAAACTGTCTTATTAGAAATTGTCTCAGCTACCTAATTGCTGTTAAGAGATCCCTACCTCACTACCGACCTAGCCCTGGCCCCCCATGTCTTAGAATGGATTGTCTCTTGTAACTAAAAGACCTTGCCAGATGCAGCTTCCAAAGAGTTGACAACTGTGTACAGTGTGTGTGTGTGTGTGTGTGTTTAAATTAATTTGTCTCCAAAATACCATTAATGCCCCCAAATTCACTTTAAAAGGTCTAGATTGGCTGACAAAAGAGTTGTTTGCTTTGATCCGTGTTTGCCTCTGAAAACCTCCAAGAACATAAACAGAAGCTTAGCTTTCATCGGAACTCTGTGTATTTGACGACTGTTGGGAGTGTGTGTACAGTAATCACTGGTTTTATATAAACCCGACAGGAGAGTGACAATGACAAGCCTTTCTCAGAAAAGCCTTAAAAGAATCGTTTATTCTGGAAGCAATTCTAATGCCCGAAAGCACACTCCATGTTGATTCTGCATTTGCATATCCTTTCTGCACATTTTCTGGTACTTTCCACAGATGATTTTACATATGTATTGTGGCAGATAGGCCGTAATGGTCAAAATGTGCTGTCTCTGCTTAAGGAAGGACCTTTTGTTTTCCTCCCCATCATGGCATGCTTGGACACGTGACTGGATTGGCCAACTCTGTCCCTTTCAGCTCTCAAACCCGTGGGGCTCTGTCCAGCTCTTCCCTGCCCCGGTGGTCCAGACAGAAGCTCTTCAGCAGGCCGAGTCCCAGGGAAACATAAACAGGACGGAGCCATGCTCACCCACATGGTCATGGAGCATAAATATGTGGACGCAAAGGCTTTTTACCCCAGCATAACCCAGCTGGCCATGCCTAAGATGCTTATTCATTGCTTATTATTGAGCATAGCGACGTTTTCCTAAGTCCTGTTCATAAGGCAGAAATATATGCATTTATCATGCACATTTATGATGCATTCTTACATCGTAATTAGGTGGATATTCATTTCTCCACATTACTGTGGGACAACCCTGAGTTCTAGACACCAGGCAATTTGCTGTGAACGGTCCTTTGGGAAAACTACTTCCAGCTTGAAGCTTCAGAGGTCCGCGACATCTCTGCAGCCCTCCAGAGCACTTAGGAAACCGTTCCTGGGCTCCCAGGGCACTCAGCCCTGAAGGGTGAGGCCAGGCCAGCTCCTGGAAGCCAGAAATGTGGAGCACAGGCCCCAACACAGAAACCACCTGGAAGCCAAGAGGGCTGACAGCAAAAACGCCACCACTGTGCATCGACGTGAAAAATCACTACGTTCCCAAAAATAGCCTTCCAAATGACACCAAACGACACACGAGCCCTGAATTCGCACTCACACGCAGTAAAGGTGGGAAGGCTGTGGTACATCACAGCCTGCTGTTCAAAGTGGCGCCGGGGACCAGGTGGCCAGGACGCTCGCACTGCTGGTGAAACTGTGGGCTGTTTTCCTTCTTCTGTCATAAAGGGGCAGCTCCTCTTCAGATTGCTTTCAATGATCAAAGTCGGATCATAGGTCCTTTGTAAAATCAGAGTGATGGAATGAACCCTTCTCATCTACGAAATAAACGGAGCCTACAGATGTGCCCCCATAGAAGAATGTAGAAAGTAGCCCCCTTCAGTTCTTCAGGTGGGGAAACCCAAGTTGGGCCCATAAGCTCGTCGACTTGGCTATTGTTGGTGCCAGCACCAATGCTCTGGGTGGGGAGCGAACTGTCTTAAGCAGGATGATGAGTATAAGGGACCTCGAGCCTTGCAGCTTCTTGCTCATCTATAATTAATTTAAAATGAAAAGTTAAAAAAGTAAACGTGTTAAAGTGGACTATAAAAAAACTTGTTAACACCGGATTACCCAGAAAAATAGCAATTTCATCTAGGTACCCGAGTAACTAAATCTGATCAATCGTGAGTGCGACCACATCAGAAAAACATTGGTAACCGTGAAGGGTGGTCTGCACAGAGTGTGAAGACCCTGAAGGAGGCCCTGTAGACAGGTGTCATGAGGCTTTCTCGGGGTTTCCAGCTCCCTTATTCTGACCAGCCCTCACTAAGCGTTGACACCACGGAAATGCCACTTTTTAAAGTAATGTATGATTTACACAACATCCTTTCTAACAAGTAGAAAAGAGCTAAGCTTTTTTTTTTCTCGCTTTTTCTTTTTTTTTCCAGAGAAATTAAAGCAGACAGAAGAGGAGAGGTGAAAGAAGTATTGTATTTACTTAGTTGTTCATGTTAGTTGTTTCCAGTCCTGAGCCATGCACCCAGATCCCTGGACTGTACATGGGCTGAGCCCCAGGTGTGAGCTCAACACCTGAGCCACCAGGACACTCCCAGAAATGTCTCTTGACTACAGGCTTACGTATCATCCCCTATGTCCTGTAACAGCAGGAACAGTTCTGGGTGAAGGGAAAAAATGTTACTGTGGGCCCTACAAAGCCAAGGTCAGCCCTTAGTGTGGAATGGGCCGTGCTTGCCCTCTTCATTCCCTCCCCCCACTCCAAGATCCCACTGTAGAGGGGTAGCCTGACTTTCTGTGTCTTCTGAGTGATCAGTTCGGGCTAAGACATAACTGTGAATGTGGACCTCAGGGGTCCCTGAGATGGGCACCCTTGAACAAGCAACTGCCCCGCAGAACAAAGGACTCCATGCTCTGGTCCCCTTCCATTATGGTGAGGACATGAGGGATATTTAGACCGAGGAAAGCTCCCCCAAACCAGGAGTACTTTCTCATAGCTCATTAAGTCTGTGGCTGCATCACAGTTTGCAGACAGTCCGAGACCCTCTCTCTTCCTGACTTCCTGCCTGCCCATCATCATCCCTGCCTGCTTCCTTCCTTTCCAAGCAAACAAAAACAACAAAATCCACACCAAAACCTTCCACTCTTCTGTAGTTGTCCCTGCTCACACCTTTTTCATTGCATATGAAATAACTTACAAGTGGAATAAAGCACCAGGAAAACTACCCCAGAAGTGGAGAAAACCTGATGCAGAATCACTGAAATGAAATGATTTCAAGTAACAAAAGGTATCTGACGTGGACATCAGACTATCAGAAACCGCAGCTCTGCAAGCCAAGTGACTTGCTCACATTTCCCCAGCAGCCTATAATCAGGCACCTGTGGTACCCCTACTTCCCAAAGGAGCCCCCAGAGGGTGCACCCCTCAGAGTCAACCCCAGGACTACAGCCCAGAGCTCTTCTTGCCTGGCACTGTCTCTCTCCACCCTTAGATCTCTCTGAGAGCCCAGGCCATCTTTTCAACGCCACAACATGCTTTAAATCTAACCTTCCCCCCCAAACCCTTGACCCACCTAAAGATCTGTAAGTCACCCCATAATCTTTTCAGAAAGCCTGGCGGCCAGGCAGCCTGTAATTTCCCTGACTCACATCACCCATCCCCAAAGAGCACAGAACTGCTCTCGGCAGGACAATTGCTGGTATTCAGCAGACTCTGGATTTACTGGTCTCGACGGATGGTTTTCCACGGCCACAGTGCACAGAAGGCTGTCTGCACAGCTGCTGAAATCAGGTTTGCATTAGATCAAGTCCACCGTCACTGCTGCTTCTCAGCTCAGCCTGGATCCCCATAGGGGTCCACCTGAAATCGGGAAAACCCTAAAACTACACCCATCGGCCTTTTCTCTGCCTTTCTGCCATTTTCCTCTCAAATCATGTATGAAGTCCTTTTTGCTTCCTCCCCAGAAAAACAGTCTGAAAATGGTTAACTCAGATTGCTAGTTAGCATTAACCACAGTGAGGGAAAATGTGAGAGATTCGTGTCACATTTTTACATGACAGCGTGATCCTTTGAGGATAATAATAAACTCTTATTTACAGGGTTGAACACCACAATATGTACAGATCGCTTAAGTGTGTTTGCAAAGTCGGCAATAACAGCTCTAAATAGACTGTCTCAGAATGACGAATAAATAATAAGTGTCTTGCCTTCTAAATTCACATCAGAAAAGGAGCATATTATTTGGAGCGCCACAGCGAGAAGCAGCTTTCCTGGGAAGGGTGGGGCTATAGCAGGCCATGTTTGGGACTCAGTCCAGGCCTTGGCTAATTGCAGCAGAGAGGCAGGACCCCAAAAAGCAGTGGCAAGAGCTAAACTTGCAGAGGAACATGTCTATAGAGGTAATGTCAGAGACTCCAGAATCATCCAGAAAGAAAGTTGCTGGCCCTGGTGCTCCAATCTGCTGGTCCTCTGTATGCAGTTTCTCACCAAGTTCACACAGGGTGAAGCAGGAAACACCCCCGGGTACCTTAATAAACACCCCATCTTTGCACACTATGTAATTGTCTGTGGGCTAATAGTCACAAGCGAGATTTATTTAGACCTTTTCTAGTGTCCAAATCCCTTTTTGATTTTGTTTTTGTTTTTGTTTATCAAAGAAAAGTTCAGGCAGGAATGAAAGTGAACAGAGGCAGGCAGGAAGAGAAAGGAGGAAGAAGCGTTTTGTTTATTTTTGTTTAGTTGTTCATCTTGGGTGTCCTCACTGGCCCATGAACCTGGGTCCTTGGGATGTATGTGGACTGCACTTGGCTGGAGATGGGAAACTGAACCACTACACCACCAAGTCCCTTTAATACAGCATCTGAATTGATTCTCACTAAGGAAACCAATGGGAAAATCAAAGCTTAAAGGAGTCAGCAATGCCCCAAAACCACAGAGTTCATGAATGCTAACTTCATACACTATCGTCACAAAACCATGGTGCCTCTGGAAACACACTCACCAGTCTGGGCAGACTGGTGTCACCACGTGATGATGTCCCTACTAAACATTAGCTCCACTTCCCCTCCCCAACCCCTGCCACCCAATTTCTACTTTCTGTCTCTTATCAGTTTGACTACTCTAGGTGCCTCATGTAAGTGAAATGAAGCAGAATTTGCCATTTTGTATCTGATTTATTTCAGTAAGCGTGATCTCAAGTTTCATCCATATTGCAGAGTATGTCAGAATTACCTTCCTTTTCTTCAGTTGAATTATATTTCATTGTATGTATACTGTGATTATCTTTTCATCAGTCAGTGACTAGTTGGGTTGCTTCCACTTCTTGGCAATTGTGAATAGTGCTACTATGAACATGAGTGTACAAATAGTCAATGCAAGTTTTAATAATTGATGAGCCATTGTGTCCAAGAAAATGAAAGTCAACCTCTAGCTCGCTGGTCCCAGGAAATCATTATTTCATGGAATCAGAAAGTGCTAGAGCAGGAAACTATGACAAGTCAGCATCTGTATTTAATTCATAGGTAAGAAAACAGACATAAAATGACTTAACTAGAATGGTTTATAAAAATGTCTAGTTCCTATGTTTGGAGAGGAAAGAAACCCCACTCACAGCCAGGCAAAAATATCCACCCAACTTGTCATGCTACATACCTCAAATTCCCAACACTGGAGATTTGTTTACTTAGATGAAGGTACTGGTACTTTTACCAGGAATACCTTGGTAAAATAAAAATAGCTCTGAGGGAAGGTCATTGTGATATTATAGCCTTGAAAGACTGGTTTTCCAAAGGACACTCAGCCTAGAGCAGTTCTTACGGAGCAGGCTTCAGGGTGAGCTCAGGAGGTCATGTCACAAGGACTGTAAGCAAAGATGCTCCTCATGGGGCTCCATGCATCAGGGAAGTCACCACCAGACTTGGAAAACCCAGGAGCGTGACATTCATAGTTAAAAATCAACTCAACAACACTATGATTTTTCCCCTGGCAAGTTTGTACTTCGTGCCAAAGTACAAGTCTTCTGTAAGTGACTGAAATGGGGACCCACTTCTGGTTATTAGTGAAATATCTTGCTAGTTTTCTCAAAGAGGAAATTTTTTTTTTCCCTTTTAGCAAGAATGCCCAAGCGTATCCCCAATTGAGGAAGCCATTTTGTTGTAAAAGTCTCAGACGTCTCCATCTCCCAGGTGTGTTTCAAGATGAACTCGGAGAACCTCTTTTAGTGATGTGTGTTGAAGATGGGAGAACAGCTCACTGGCACAATGCATCTGAACATTCCTCGGGTTGGAAGAGGCTTTCTATACACACTGTATTGGTTTTGTAACAAGGCTGGTTCTTAACGGAATGTTATTTCTACATCCATTTCCAACACTGTGAGAGGTTCCACTGTGCCTGTGGAACACCAGGGAGGTTTGAAAGGAGAATTACACTAACCAAAGGAAAGTATTCACCCACAAATATATTCAACAATAATAAAAATTATGTATGGAACCTTTTAAAACCCCCAGAATCAAGGTCAACGAGACAAGAAACCCAAATTGTTAACAGAGGAACAACTAATTAGAGAAGACATGAGATCTATAGTAGAGAAGTCAGGGACTATGGAAACTGGATAATGAAAGCAAACCCAGATATTAGTAATTAGGTGGTGTATAGACATTATCTTTGTAGTTGGTGAAACTGAGGATCTATCATCCTCTGGTGAAAAGTCAACATTCCCTAGTTGTGATATGTCCAGGATCTGGTAAGTTTGGTCCATACTAACCGAAGAAGTTCACATCAAATTAACCTACACAATGAAAATAAAGCAGTCTCATGAAGCCAGTTCGCATTGCATGAGGTTTGGTCTGCTTCGTGGGCACGCTCTTCAAATGGGCATCTCTTTTATAACTTCACATTGCTATGAGAACCCTCTGAGAGATTTCCAGATGCCTGAGCAGTGTGAAGTTCACCCCTCACTCACAGAGCCCGGAGCTCTGGGTCTTGTCACGATGTTAGCAGCCACCAAGAACTGGGTTAGGATTGTCGGCGACACCGTTACAGATTATGCTCTCAGCACTGGTGAGTTGGGTTTTATTTTTCCATACAAAAAGTGTGTACATGAGGGGTGCACCCCTGTGGTTTAGGAGGCTGGGATTTAAAGCATGTAAAACCCAAGGACCCAGGGCAGGTGGGGGGTGTCATGGTGGGCAGGGAGACAGGGGACAAGTGTAACAAAAAAAACCAACATGAAAATGCCTCTTCCTCCTTTCTCTTCTTGCCTTCCTTCTTCTTGAAAGAAAGTACATGCGTGAAACACATTATATGAATGTGTCCTTGTTATGCAAGACTGTCAGAGGAAGACCGGAACCACGACCTTCATCAGTCAGGTGCATATTCCTCCAGCCCTTGTTCTCACTGCTTCTAGTCCTGCCTGCACCTGAAGCTTTGTGTCACAAATACAGTTCAGCCCCGACGTCTTCTGCAGGTTCTATGGAGACTTGCGGCAGAGATGTGCAGGGTCTGTCCTCACAGTGCCCCTCAGACTCTGTCCCTCACCTGTTCTCTCCATCCAACTCCCCAACCCCTTGTGCACAAGCCACAGGAAAGCCTCAGAAGTGCTCATCTCGGAGAAAGGCAGTGCCAGGAAGGCTTGGCTCTGGCCAGGGGCCCAAATACACGTGACAAGTGGGAGGCAGGGTCACATCCAGGAAGGCCGGTGGGACAGTGCAGACACTGTTGGAGCACAGAGCCGAAGGCTCAGAACAAAAGGAGGGAACATGGCCTCTCTGCCCCCCAATAGAGTGCAGGCTGCACAAGAGTGAGGAAGGGGACAGTTGAGTAACAAAGAAAGACAGTGCGGATGAGAGAAGACAGCTGTGACAGAGTCTACTGGACCTGCCCCAGTGGGCTCTGGGCAAGGGAACAGCAAGGAGCCCACCTGACCCCTGAGAAGAGGGGCAGCTACCAAACAAGGGGTGGGGCCAGAGGGGCTTAGAAGGCAGAATGAGACGAGCATGTTGGAGAAGATAAAGATCCCTTTCCCTCGCTGACATTTGTTTTTCTGAGTCCATGAAGGAAAAGAGTCTGAAGGTGAAAAAAGTCCTTCAGACCTCTCTAAATAGCCCTCAGGCCACCTTCCTCTCAATTATCACCCTTGTCTAACTCTTCCTTCCCCTGCTGGACTCTGCATCCTCGGAGAAGCCTGTCCACCCCTGTCACTCCATAGCGCTCTATCAAGAATTCAAAGGGGTTTTCAGGTTGGACACGGCTCCTACTAAGTTAGACTTCCACCTACAGCCGTGGTCATGGCAGCAGAGGCTCTGAGGCCCATGCTACCAAAACCTAAGCTCTCCAAGGCCCATTCAAGGGAGCTGAGAGACTCCTGGGAGAAGGGTCTCGTGATGGCCACCATGGTGGACTGTCAAGATCCTGGTAACAGCTGAGCCACCGCAGGGAGGAGGAAACAAGGAGGAAAGATGGGAAAGACAAGAATGGCAAATTCAGGCTATCTACAGGGAGAGAGCCCTTCCAAAAATATAGGTGGAGCCGATGCCTCCGGGAGAAAGAAAGAACAAAATCCCCTTAGCTTAGCAGTATTAGAAGTTACAAAAAAACATTTGGAGACACCATGACTCCTTCTTGGCATGGAAGCAAGTATGAGAGTCTGGGGATTAAATGGGATCTTGAGTGGCATGAGGCAGACCCTACGCTAGAAGATGCTTTTACTCCTGTCCCTGGAAGGAACCTGGGCTCAAGGTCAACCAGTGACCCATCTCAGCCAAGGTCTGGGACAGTGAAAGGCAGGACAAAGACGCAGTAAAGTCCTTTGCCCAGGGAAAAGCAGACTCTGAGAAGCAGGCCTTGCGAGAAACTTCATCTCAGCCTGTGAGAAAACATCATCCAAACTTGTGAAAAACATACAAGGAAACACAGGAAGGCACGAAGGTGGACGTGCTTCTTCGTGTGGGAAACACAATCATAACAGAATCATCATGAAGTCAACGTGGTTCAGGCAGCTAAGGTGCAGGCCATGGAAAGCCTCAGATCTGGCTTCAAGACCCAAAGCTGGGGGTTAAAAATAAAGTCACTTCCACTACCTGCTCTTGGGGAAAACGCACTTGAGGAGTCGACCAAGGAAGCCAACCCCCTCCTGTGGACATGCGGCTCCAGCAGGCATCCTGTTCTGGGACACCTGTCCCTCCCCACACACATGACACTAGTCGTGGAAGGTCTTGTCAATCCGGGGGGGTCAGTGTGTCTCTGGGAAGTGGTTGACTCTAGACAGTACCAGATAAACAACATTTTTTTTTTTTTTCTTTAAGGAAAGGCCCAGGTAGGAATGAAGCAGAGCAGAGACAGGTAGGCAGGCAGAGAGAGGAGGAAGAGCATTTTATTTTTATTTAGTTGCTCATCCTGAGACGTGAACCCAGGATTATAGACTGCATCCAACCACTGCTCCACCAGGACACACGTTATCTTTTTTTTTTTAAAGATGCAGGCAGGAATGAAAACAAGCAGAGGCAGGCAGGCAGGAAGAGAGAGACAGAAGAAGCAGTTTTATTTATTTTATTTAGTTGTTCATCTTGGCTGTTCCCATGGCCCCGGGATGCAAACTTGGTTCCTTGGGATGTATATGGATTGTGCTCGGCTGGAGGTGGCTGACCCAGCCTCTACTCCACCAGAGTGTGCCTAATGTATCTGTCTGCATTTTTAGTCTCAAGCTCTATTATTTCACAAACTCTTACTCCCTTGCTTTTGTCACAGGAGATTCACAGCCCGAATTCCAGCCTCTGAGACAATGCCTGAGCCTTAATGTTGAAAAAAGCAGTGTGATTTAGAATCTAACTTTTTTTTTGAGTAGTTGGAGGTAAGAAATGGGGATGAAGGGAAAAGGAAGGACCCAGACAGTCAGAATTGACCACTGAGGAATGAGAAAAGCAAAGAGACTCATTTAATTGGATTTATTTTTCTTAATTTCTACTTCCATGTCCTTTACTTCATTCTCCTTTCCCTCAGCATGAAGAACCAAATATTTCCCCCTCCTCATTTTTGAATTAACCACACCACAGGCCTGGGGTTTAATGCAGAAGGGTGCCTTTTTTTTTTTTTTTTTTCAAGGATAGCTGCAGAAAGGAAAGATGGCGAGCAGAGGCAGGCAGGAATAGAGAAGAGGAATAAGCACTCCATTTTATTCAGTTGTTCGTCTTGGTTGCTCCTGCCGGTCCCAGGATGCAAACCCGGGATCTTGTGATGCATGGACCTACTCTAACCCTCACTCCACCAGGGCACACCAGAAGGGTGGCATTTTTCAAAAAAGCAAATTAGAATGATACCTTTTAAAAAGATTAATTCGTGAACAATGTTTAGCACTTACATGCCTTTTCGATTTTTTAAAGGTTTCATAATTACTTCCCCACATCAACTTGAGTGAAAACTGCTTTTGTCTAAGATAGTTTTGCAGGCAGTGGCTACGGGGCAATTTTATTGTTGCATTTGGCCCCAAACACCACACAACTTCAACTGCAAGGGACGTCGATAAACATCGGCCAGTTTCTGGGCATTACCCTCCCCCTACAGGACAGTCTCCAGAGCAATCTATTCCTTTCGGCCTGTCCCTGCAGGACACTCCACCCACCTGGCTCTCCCAGGAAGGTTCTCGGGTTTGTCTGGAACAGTAAAACCAGGAAATGACACACCCAAGGGTGGAGGAGGAGCCTTGGCCCTGGAAGTATAACTGCCTCCTGTATCCTCTGGAGGAGGCGGCCAGGCCACGTCCTCCTGGAGCGACAGGGAGGACAGACTCCCAGAGTCCTTCTCACTTCTTCCTTCCTCCTTCATTCAACATCCAACAGACTTTGGTCACAGGTCTGTGCTAGGCTGGAGCTCTGCCAGGCACTGGAAAAACCAGGATGACTGTCCCCAGTCTCCAGGTTCTCTGGACAGTGGGGTGATCAGACAGGAAGGGTTACAACCCTGTGAAGAAGGTACTATACCCAAGAGAAGCCCAGAACCTAGGTGAGCATTTGGAGCAAAGCCTAAGCCAGGCTGGGGAAGAGCATGAATCCAAGAAGACTGCCTGCAGGAGGTGGCCCTGGCACCTATATCCATTCCACTATACTGTGTGCTTTACTTGTGCCCCTGGCTGCTGTGTGCTGTGATAAAGTCATGGACCCACACACCTGGCCCTGCTCACTAGAACTCACATTCCAGGAGGGTGAGGCTCACTTACTGGGTGGAGGAATATGACAGAATAATCACGTGGCCAGGGAGGCCTGAGGAGGTAATGTTTAAGCTGAGATCTTAATGATAAGATGGAGGGAAGGTTTTGCAAGCCGAAGAAATGACCTGCGAGGACAAGCTTGGGGAGCTACTGAAGCAGGGAGAAACAGCAGTGTAGCTGGAACCTGGTGTCAAGTGGCAGCTTGAAAGGGCTGAGGGCAGAGAGATAAGAGGGACCAGATCATACAAGATCATAATCTACAGATTATGGCGACAGTGACAGCTTGGATTTTATTGTGTGCATCACAGGAAATTGTAAATGGGTTTTTAGGTCCAAAAGTGACATGATAGGATATGTGTTTTAAAGTCATCACCTCAGCTGCTTGGTCAGGCAAGGGAGTGGGAAAGAGAGAGAGACTGAAAGAAGTCCCACGGGCAAAGCCCCTGGAGAGGTGGCTCATTCCAGGGGAAAGGTGTCCTCTTCTGTGTGCCCAGGGCGCCTGGTGGGATGGACAGAGGTGAGGCTGGATACAGAGGCCAGGGCCAGACCTCCAAGGTTCAGACACCACGCCGACGGTCCCACATGCTGCACCAAGCACAGACGCTGCATCCACTGGCAACCTCAAAGCAGAACTGATGTCGCTGGGTTTCTCAAATGCACTCGGCAGCTACAGGGTGAGTGGATGGTGCTTTTAAAAATTAGACTCCCCAAGCACATGCTATTGGAGTAGTGGCTGGGCATAATTCACATCCAACCCAAGGACCTGGATTTGCAACCCAGAACTGGGCGGAGTACCCAAGATGAACAAATAAATAAAGTAAATGCCTCTTCCTCCTCTCTTCCTGCCTGCCTCTGCTTGCCTTCTTTTCTGCCTGTAACTTTCCTATTAAAAAAAAAGGAAGAGGGAAGAAAGGAAGAGAGGGAGGGAGGGACGAAGGAAGGAAGGAGGGAAGGAAGGAAGGAGGGAGGGAAGGAAGGAGGGAGGGAGGGAGGAAGGGAGGGAGGGAGGGGAAAAGGAAGGAAGGAAGAAAGAAAGGAAGGAGGGAGGGGGAGGGAAGGAAGGTGCCGAAGGAGGGAATTCCCCAAATAGCAAGCCCCATTGTGTGGAACAAAGTCTGTCTGTATAATGTGCATGGTCTTTTAAAGTTACAAAACCTTCAGTCTTCATGTTCTTACATGTGAAACGGTGGTTTTCTGGTTCCTAGTTTTGAGAGAAGAGAGGACTCACAACCCACATCATGATTCATATCATCATCATCCTGTTGACTCCGCTGCTGTGGCTGCCTTCTTCCTCAACCTCCAGGCCGCCAGTTTTCCTTCCTCGGCTGCTCCCTCTCCTGCTCCAACACGTGGCCCCTTGCAGCTCCTCAAGGTTGTCACACAGCTGCCTCCAGCGGGACTGCTCTAGGGACTGGCCACAAACCCACTTCCCCCAAGCGCCCCCCCTTGTTGTTCTGTTTGCTGTCACATCAGCTCTCAGATCAGTGGGGTCAACTTCTGGCATCCGCCCCAAACCATCTCCTTCTAAGGTCCTCGGTGGGGCCCCATCTACCATCACTGATTTTGACCTGTCCTCTCCGTTCCCCTCTACCCACTTCTCCACTAGGCCCACTGATGTTGCTTCCTCTGTGTCTCTAGAATAGGTCCTTTCTTTCCTTTCCCACGTCCATCATCCTCGTGACCTCTCAGTCCCCACACTTGATTCGCCTGCACTTGGCTCCCTGTTGGCCATGTTAATCTGTCCGCTCCAGTTCTCCCTCAGCCCACACACCGTCTCTAAACTGGCCTTGTGCTGCTCAGAGTGAACAGAAGCCACTAGATTTTCGTGTTCTCAACTTACCATCCCCAACAGGAAGCCCATAGATGTAAAACATGGAATACAAGAAAGAGCAGCAAGAAAAACAAACCTGAGGATAAAATCTAAATACATACATAGAGACAGCAGTCTCATGACAGCAGCTGCTGAGCACTTGACATGTGACGAGTCCGAATTGAGATTTGAGCTGAAAATATAAACTCCACCTTGATAAGATCTGTATAAGAAAAAAAATATGTAGGTGTGCTCTGGTGGACTAGCAGCTTAGCAGAGTCCACATATATCCCAAGAGTCCCAGTTCAAGACCTCGAGATGGTGGGAATAATATGAACAACTAAAGTGTTTCTCCCTCCTCTCTCTTCCTGCCTGCCTGCCTACTCGCCTTCATTCTTGCCTGTACCTGTCCTTAAAAAAAGAAGAAGAAAAAAAAATCGGCATAGTTTTTACATAGAGCACACATTGAAATGACACTGCCCTGGGTATTTAGGGTTATTATTATTTATATTTATATATTATATATTATTTAATATATTACTAAATAAAGTGATACTAAAATTATATATATATGTGTACATGTGTATGTATATATGTGTATGTGTATATATAGATACTCATGTACATCTACATCTACTTATACAGTTTTGTTTTCCCAAAGAAAATGTGCAGGCAAGAGTGAAGGTGAGCAGACAGACAGGAAGAGGGAAGAAGCAGCAGCACCCTCTCTGTGCTATTTCAGTTGTTCATCTTGTCTGGGCCCCCTTGCCCCAGACCACAGACAACAGACTCATTGACTAGGTCACCAGGGTGCCTCCATTTATTTCTTATCTGTGTTTAATGTAGCTACTGGACATTTTTAAATGACATGTGTAGCTTGCATTTGAGGCTGGCATTGTATTTCAAGCAGACAGCATTGATCTAAATAATTGGGAGTCGTATGGCCATCAAGCTTCATGCGATTGCTAAGGAATTGTTCTAGGCATATCCCTGTGGCTCAGCGGTCAGGTGCAGGCCATGAAAGTCCATGGACCTGGGTTCGAGACTGGGGCCAGGGGAGAAGCACAGAAAAGAAAAGATCCAAGATTTTTTCCCCCACTCATTTAATAAGGATAGACATCAGTGTAGTTAGCAATGGGTAAGGATAACAAAATGAAAGGAAGGAAAGGGAGCGGGGAGGAAGGGCGAGGTCAGAGGTAGTGTGCAGACCCACACGAAATGCCTAATTATTGTCAACATCTAAAAACTGAGATACTTTTTCATAAAATTCAGACTGAAATAAAAGATGCAACCATCGTATTAAAGGATTAACAGAATATGCGTGGTCAATATCTGATTAGTAGTGGTGGTGATGATCACTAACATTTGCCAAGCACTCAGCATGTGCCAAGACCTTTCTATACTTTTCTTTTATATAGAAGAAGAAGACAATAGAATAAGAAAGAAAGGGTATAACTAGACAAGTACAGATAGAAAGATAGGTGATTGATAGATAATCAAAGAGAGTCACCTTCAGTAATAATGAAGGATGAAAAAATTCATGCATAATGGGTTACTTCTTTCCCCATCAAATTAGCAAAACTTAAAAACTGATATTAATCAGCGAGAATATGGAAAAAATGAATGCTTTTATTCCTCACTGAGGCGAAAGTAAGCTGTTGCAAGCTCGGGGTAGCCATCTGAAATGCATGTTGAAACTGTAAGCGTGCGCACCTTGAACTCCAGAAAATCATCCGTCCGGGTCTGCTCTAGAGGAATAATGAACACATGCTCAAACTGGTCATGATGCTCACTTTCTACTGCTGCATCACAAAGCACCACAAACACAGAAGTCAGTAACAACTCAAAATCTTCCTCTCCCAGTTTCTGAGAGTCAAGAAGGCAGGCTTGATTTAGCTGGGTCCCCCCACCAGGATCTCACAAGCCTGAAGACAAGATCTGGGACCAGATCAACAAAGATCTCAGCCCCCCAGGCTGTTGGCCCAGTTCACAGTTGTAGCAGGGAGGTCCTGTGTCTTCTCCTTCTCTTCCCAGCTGTCAGGAAGATCACTTGCAGATCCTGGTCAGGTGACCAGGTCATGTGACACCCCCGCCTTCAGTCCCTTCAGGAATCCCCTCTTAAAGAACCCTCTGATAAGACCAGGCCCACCTAGGACATTCTTGTCTGTCCTCTTAGGCCTCCCACGCCCAGGGGAGGGGTGAGACAAGGTGTGCACTGGGAGTCGAGTCTCAGGCTTTCTCAGAATTCCATCTGCCACACCCAGGGTCCCGGATGCTCCTGCCAGTAGAGTTTATAAAACAGAAAAATAAGGAACAACTTAGAAATAGTTAAACTAGGAATGGTTACACACATTGAATATTAGGTGGCATTGTTATATTGAGTGAGACAGATCAATGTGACACAATAAGGTGGGGTTTTTTTTTTAAGGCAAGTTACAAAGAAATATATACAATGGGATTCCATCATGTATAAATAAATTAACACTGACTTGTTGCCTCCACTCCAGTTCCCTGTAATCCTCCATGCTGCTGCCACAGAGGTATTGACAAAATTCACATCTGACCCTATCAACAGTCTTACGCCCACCCTCATCCCTCACCCCTGTAAACCCCACCTTGGATCCCCACCATTCTTAGGACAGCACCTAAATAAATCCTGGTGCTGGCCTGCCCTATCTGTTCCAGTCACTGATCCCTGGATGAGGGAGGGCTCCCCCACCCCTGGGTGCCAGCCCTAATCACCCCCATCTACCTGGTTAAGATTTGTCTTCACATCTCAATTCAGATGGCACTCACCTTTGCCCAACCCCACTTCAAGCCTTCCTCCATTCCCAGGTCAGCCATAAGTTCCCTCACCCTTCCCTGGATTGTAAGTATCTATTTAGTCCCTTGTTCTCAGATCTATGTCTGTCTCCCCTCTGCACACATCAAACTCCACAAGGTAGATCTGACTTTCCTGCTATTGCACCCCGCTGCCTGAACCACTGCCCAGCCCAGGGTAGGGCCCACTGGACATTTGCTACATGAAACAATAGATGAATTCCTGTTCTCCAAAAGCATTTCCCTCCATCAACATGCCCTCATCTGTGTGTGTCTGTCTGCTCCACTCAGCATCTTTCTGTCTATCCGGACAGTCTCTTTGGCCACTGACCCAGCATCCTCACCAGACTGTGAACTCTGCCCTATCACAACCACCCAGCATATACCAGCTCAGGACCTGGGGGAAGAACTGGACAGTTAACCTCCCAGGTCTCATTGCCCCTCTCTGGGGGTCCTGTTCAGGGGTGGCCCGGGCCATGAGGCTCACTGCAGTTGCAGAGAGGCGTGCAGGAGGCTAGCAGAGGCAGGCGCTGCGGTGCTGGGGGGAATCGTTGGGCGGTGCAGTTAGCATCATGGGACCCCTTGCAAGGGACAGCGTGTCTCACCAGACAGGAGGGGCCCGAGCAGACTGTTCTGAGTCAGAGAGAAAGAGGATCCCACAGGGTCTGTCCCCAGGAGACCCCTGCAATGCCACTTCTCAATCCCCACCCCCACTTTTGCTTATGTTGTCCTCTGCCCTGAAACAGCACTTATACCAAGTGGGTGACCTTGGGAAAGAGGTTCTAGGGCCAGGACCAGCCAGGAGCCTTGTTTTCCCAAGACAATCCAGAGGGAGGAGGAGCCTGGGCCAGCCAGAGAAAAGGTCAGGGTCAGTGCCCACAGGGCCGACTGTCCATCCACAAACTTGGCTGGAGCACAGAGTAAAGAAGCCAGTGGGAGTGGGCGCTCAGGATGCCGGGAGCTCGGCTAGTGCTGGGTCTCTGGTGGCAGCCTCTCCACGCAATCATTCTCCTCTTTTCTCCCACCAGGCCGAGCCACAGGGAAGGACACAGTTCACTGTGTCTGTCTTACAAAAACGGCAATTCTGTGTGGTTCAACAAATAGACCAAGAGCTTCAGGAGGCAGAGCCTGTTTTCACCCACTTCTCCGCCAGCCTTGCCCTGAAGTCGATGAAAATAAACACCAACCAAAGGCTGCATTTTACTCTGCCGAGCAATTCCCGGTCATCTCGCAGCATTACCTCTAACGCCCGTCTGTTAAACCCAGTGTGAAAAACTGTTGTGCGGTGTGGGGCACACCTGCAGCCGAGGGACCCTATCTATATACAAAGAAAACTGACATCAGCAGGGAGTTGACCAGGTGCCACTCAACTGTGCTCCGATCACTGTCATTGACTCACAGTGACACTCTCCGAAGGAAGATATTATTGGTCCCAACTCAGAAATTAAGAATCAGTCTTAACGGTAATACATCACAGTTTGTTCTTGTTTTTTGTTTTTGTTTTAAAAATAAGGAACTGAGATTACCAGATCAAGGAATATCTGGAACATCACACAGCTAATATGTGTCCATTCTCACTCAATCCTCTGTGATTCTAAAACCAATGGTCTGCCACACCGCCTCGAAGATTTTCCTCTGAAGCATGTCATTCTTACCTAATCGACGAACACAACCTGGAAAAGATGAGTTCGTCCCGTGAAACACCAAACACGACAACCCTAAGCTTATAAAGAAGAAACCATTGAAATGTAAGGAAGATGCCCCTTGAATGTTCTGACCATCTAACAGTGTGCTTTTGCAAAAAAAAAAAAAAAAGCTCCCTTCTGGTGAAAAATGTGAGTGATGCCTGTGTCCCTGTGCCGGGGCGTCCTTGCTCTGTTTGTCTCGTGTTCCCATTCCATTTTGTGTGATGTCCTTGTCATTCTCTGAAACTTGAGAACTACAAGCTTGTCATGTATTTCTAGAAAGGACACCCCTTTCCAGGAAGCACAGTGTAATAGGTCATGCGATGAGGGGCTGAGAACAACAATACATCAGTTTGCACAACAGGGGCCTAGCTTCTGAGAGCCTGCATTTTTGTACATAGTCACACAGCAAAGGGAAGGATTCCCTGGTCCACCCTGCACACGGCTCCTGACGGTGAAGGACCAGAAAAGGAACATGGAACCTGAATTCTAAGCCTCTGGGCCAGTTTTTTGGGCAATTTCCCCGAATCCCTCTGGCTCTGTTCTCTTCCTCCTTGGCTGAAAATTGAGCTTCAGCAGCACCAAAGGATCAGGAAGTGAAAGGAAAATGCTCAAGGCTGGCAGGGCCGCTGGAGAAAAGAAAACCTTCAGGGCCAGGAGATGAAGACAGGAACCGTTGAAACTGGGCCGCTCCAGCAAGGAGCAGCAAGCCACAAGCACATGGGCACCACGGGGTGGTCCCCAGACCATCCTTGAGCCATGGACCACGCCACTCCCTCAAAAGCCTATTACTCTCCATTCTGCTGTCACCCATGTGGTCCTGACTTCTGGACTGTAGACCCCAAATTTCCAAACTAAAAGGAGAGCAAAAACCAGGAAGACACAAGTAGCATTACCCAAAGGGCACCTAATGTACTAGACACAGATCTGATGGAGTAGGGTGCACCCCTGAAACCCGTATCATGCCACAATGCGATGTTCCTTCAGTACATTAACAAATGAATAGCTATGTCTAGAAATTATTTTTAATAATAAGCTTCTCCCTAAAGAGTTCATTAAATTTCCAAGAAGAGCAGCTCTTGCCTTTCCAGCCAGGCCTTTATTAGGCAGAAAGGAGGGTACAATGCATGGGGGACATTATTAGAAGGAAAAAGAGTCACTGCCAAAGGGGAAACAGAAAGAGCATTTCAGTAATTTGGGGGTTTTTTTTAGAGGAAAGATGCAGACAGGAATGAAGGCAAGCAGGCAGGCAGGAAGAGAGAGGAGGCAGAAGTTGCTTTATTTAGTTAGTTATCCATCTTGGTTGTTCCCACCCCCACCTCCCCGCTCTGGTCTGGGACATGAACTCAGGTCCTCAGGATGTATATGCACTGTGCTCAGCTGGAGGCGATGGACCTAACTGCTAATCCACCAGGGCTTGCCCATGTCAGCTTTTAAAAGCAGAAAAACAAATGGGTTTTCCACCATTCTTCCTCCATACCTAAGTTTCCTTAGGAAAATAAAGTTGGATTGGGGTAAAAACCATCTGAACTCCTCCCGTCCAACTTGGGGGGTGCCTCCAATGAACCCATTTGCTCCCTGGGGTCTTAGCAGAAGTTTCTGTCTTCGTGACTTGTATGGGGAAATGAGCATCAGAAGAATTCCAGGCTACCTGCTTAAGCTACTAGGGCTGTATAGAAAGTCAGGCCACTTTGTGGAGTACAAAACCACAGGGAATTTTCTAAGGGAAAACTTTCCGTTGGACGAATTAAAAGAAGAAAAGCACAAGACCTTGGAAGATCATGAAGCACAGACGTGACTGGCTGTGGGAGCTGAGTCCCACAGAAGCCACACCTGGAGGCCACAAGTGCCCAGGAATTGCTGAGCCTCTTTTGAATAAATCTCATTATTTCAATCATCCTCTTAAGGAATTGTGATAACATTCCATCCTCCAATAAAATGTTTCTTAATTAGCTTTAGTTTTAAAAAAATACTGACAGAGGTAGGAAGTTATTCAACAGAAAGTAGTATAACAAAAACACTTGAAAATGTTTGCGAATTTTTATTTATTTGGTGGTTCCTTCCTTAGATGCTGAAACCCATCAGAAAAATTCCTTTCTCCTTTCTCTTCTTATCTTAAGAAAAAAAAAAATTCTCTCCTCCTTTTCCTCCTTAACCAAATGGGTTAAGGAGAATGCGCCCCACCCACACACCTTCATCAGCCATGACTCACGCTGCAAATATCCCAACGCTGTCCCAGACCAAGTTTTGGCCAGTATCAGGCAAAATCTGAAGGAATTCACATCTCTCTTCCTTCCTCTCCTCTCCTCTCCTCCCCACCCTCCTCCTCTCCCTCCCCCGACCCCCACCGCTGCCCCCCAGATGCCCCTGAAGGAAGGGGCAGCGAGCACAACTCCCAGTCCTGACTCCTCACCAGGGGAAGCACCCTCTGCCAGCTCTTCTCCTGCCTCATCAGAAGAGAGGAGCTGATGACCCTGTGGCTGTAACGCCCCCAGCATCCACATTAATTTTAGGCGATGCCTCAAACACCCTTCAGGTCCAGTTGTGCGTGTTCACGGAGAATCGCACAGCCACTCTGAAGTCCACTCTCCGTGCAGTTCAATCAACGACGCGAGATGTTCAGAATGTGAATATAAAGTTGTCATTATGCCAAGAGTGCTGAGCACATTTAAGGACAGCTGGCTAAGCTATGCCGTTCCAAGTTAAGTGTATTCAATGCATATTCGACTTACATTGTTTTCAATTTATGATGAATCTATCAGAACATAACCTCATGTAAGTGGAAGAAGAGCTGTGTAGGTAGAGAACAGGGGCCTCTCATCAGATCTTAGTGGAGCAGCTTGACAATAACGAACTTTCTACAAAATGCCACTTAAATAGCACACACGCACAACCTTAACCTGGAACTCTCAGAACTGCTCCTAGCAAGCTTTCTAATTCAGGGAAACAGCAAAGAATAAAGTAGATCCTCAATTGGCATGATATGTAATAAGGAATACTGTTTACTTCACCTCATCTATAAAATATAGGCTGGAATGGTATCATAATTGCTAACATTTACTGAGCGTTTATAATCCAAGCTCTACACAGATTGATTTACTTAGGTCTCGCCACAATCCTGAGGTAGTTACTATATTATTCCTATTTGCAGATAATCAACTAAGCTTTAAAGTGTCCACTAAGCTATGCCCCAGACAGTTTGACCACAGAGCCCTATTCTTCATTGTTAAGCTCCCTGCACCCCTGAAGAACAGGGACAGTGAACAGGAGTTGGGAGAGGGAGATGACCTCAAAGTCAATCTCTGATACTAGCTTGTGATGAGACACTGAGTACAACAGAGAGCGATCTGAAAAGGTTTGGCCGCACCAGGTTCTAAGCTATTTTCTGACTCCTCCCTCCATTGTGATTTTTCCAGAAACCTCACGCCTAACTTCCCAGAGTCTTAGGATGGCAGGGGAAGGAAATGAGACAATACAAAGGAGCTTTGAAAAGTGGAGAAGGCTGTATTAGAGGGGACCACCAATTGCAAAGTGAGATCTAGGTGCTGATTGTGTTACACAGGTCTGTGGACAGCAGCAGGGGTGGGAGACGGGCCCTGGTGGGAGGCTCTGTGCAAGCCTGACCAGCAGCAGCAGACCTCTGCGCTGCACCCACTGAACCCGCTGGCAGGTGCACGCACTCGAGCAGGAGAGGTTACACCATGTAACCTGTATGGGTTTATTGGGAGATGCATGTGTGCAAAGCTCTGCACTAAACATGACACACATCAGCACTGTCTTCTAAGAGTTGAGGGTCCAAGGAAACGCAAGCAAGGGGTGTTACTAAAAGCCCGGGGTAACAGGAGAGAAAAAACAATGGTGCAGGTAAGGTTAAGACCAGGAATGGGGATAGTTTGGGTGTCTGTCATGCACTGTTTGAGAGATGTCATTCCAGGGCCACCTCTACTTGTGTATTTTCTGCCCTTCCAGGGGAATTTTCAGCCTTCCTCCACTCAGGGGAATATATGCTCAGTAAACATTGAGCTGTGTCAATGAATGGCGGTTCTTCTATTGGTACATTTATTCAACATGCTTTCATTTATTCAGTAAGCCCTGTGGTAGTTTTAAAACATCCACAAATTTTTCAATACTCTTTCCTTCAAAGAGTGGCGCTTCCCCCCTCCCCTTAAGTGCGACTGGTCCCTTCTTACATGTACAATGTGGCACGTGGCCAGAATAATGGTCCGAGATTAGGAGATGCATAGAGGACACAGCAGATTCCTTCTTGGGGATCTCTCTCATGGGGAAACTGGCTGCCATATCACAAGGCCACTCAAAAGTCATTTGGGGGGTGCACCTGGTGGTGTAGTGGTTAGGTCTGCCGCCTCGGGCCAAGCACAGTCCACATACATCCCAAGGACCCAGGCTCACATCCCGAGATCAGAGGAATAACCAAGACAAACATTAAAATAAAAATAAATAAATGTCTTTTCATCTTCTCTTTTCCTGCATGCCTCTGCTTACCTTCATTCCTGCCTATACTTTTCCTTAAAAAAAAAAAAAAAGGCATTTGGAGAGGCTCACATGGGTTGAGTAGCTAAGTTGTCCTGATAAGAGGAACACACCTTGGAAGACAATCCTCTGGTCCCTTCAGCAATTTTTCTCTTTGCACTGCCCCTGAGGAGTCTTTCCAGCCCCTTGGGTGGCCCCCTGCACCCCTGCCCTGCCCACAGCTCGGCTCTCAGATAGCAGAAGCCCATCTCTCCTCTTCCACACATCGCATGCAGTGCACCCAGCTCTTGGCAGTGAGTAAGCAATGCTTGAGGACTGACTTAATAAATTCCAAGGGCATCAATGAAAATGTACTCATGTGTAAGGTCACCAAATATCCTGGTGTGAGCAGCGTGCTCTTGGTTTAACAACGTTTTCCTGGTGTCCCTCCTAGAGTGAGATCCTGTCCTGATTTCGATCACAGTTTGCTAAAAGTTAATTTGAACAAACACGCATACCCAACAAACTCGCTCCAAATTGCCAGACAGGGGTGCAGTTTCCCCAACAGGGGAGTTGGTTCTGCCCCCATCACACCTGTCAATACTCCAAAGGCTGTTTCGACTCTATAAAGCATGGGAAGTCTACACTCCGGAGCTGAGAAACACAGCTTCCAGGAATGAGAAGAGTCCTCCACGAGGAGGCAGGGGAAGCAAGCGTGGTGGGGCTGCAGAGGGAAAGGGCAGGGGAGCCCCTCCTTGGTGGAGTCCAGATAATGAGCAAAACCAAGGGGGACAGCCGGAAGAGGAGATAACAGCCCTGCTGTGGGGGTTGTGGGTTCTGGCCTCACAGGGGAACTCCCTTTACTGGCACCAGGACCCAGAGAGCAGTTGGAGACAGAGGCATCTCCTGGGTAAATGCTGAAAGCAGCACATTCCTATCACATCATTCCTCTGGAGGTAACAGTGGCCAGGGCTCTGATAACCAGTGACGATTTGGGAAAACCAAAAAACAAACAAACAAAAAATACAAACTCCAAACCTAATGCAGCAAAAACTCAACAAATTATAGGACATTGCAAAGCCAGCAAGCTACAAAACACGGACCCCCGCTCCCTCCCAAGAGGAAGTAACGTATGCAGCCCAGAAAATGAAGTCCATGCTTTGAAAAGGAAAAAGAAATCCAGCACCCAGCGTCAGCAGGTGTCTTCACAGCACGCGGCGGCTGTGTCTGAACAGACTGCAGCCAGCAGCACCCATCCGGCCCCTGGAAACACAGCTGGCAGAGCAAAGAGATTTTTAGAGTGCTCTTCCCTTGAGAAACAAAACGGCATGCAAATGACATAATTTGAAGTCACTGTGCAAAGGAACCAAAGGAGAAGGAGGGGGTGTCCTGGAGTGGATGGTGGGAAAGGTGACCCCATGACTATTTGTTTGGGGCTGTACAGCTAGACTTGCCCATCAAGGGATAATCTTCCAGGTCACAATGCTTTGAAGTCACAGGACCTCTTGATTCCAGTTATCTCAACAAAACAAAACAAAACATAAATATAAACATTAATTAAACAGTCCCAAGGCCTCTAGGGTAATTCAATTTCGTCCTTCACTGAACCGAGAAACTGAGGCACAGAGAAATGAAGGAATTGGTCTAGAGGTGATGGTGGGAATGAGCAACCCCCCAGGAAGCTTGGGCTGGGACCCCTCACTTCTTGCTTTCCTCTTTCCAGGAGCAAAGGCACAGAATCCAGGTCACGCTGGGGAGGGACAAGCTACCTGTGCCCAGTGCACAGTCAGCAGAGAAAAGGCTTTCCCTGCCTAGCGGTATTCAGCAGGGAAGATCCATTTTCCAAGGCCCTGGCTTCCAGCTCTTTGCACACACATCCCTGCTCTCCCTTCGCTGTGATATGTGCTATGCATGGTAAATCGTGGCACCTGTTTAGGCAAAGGATTTTCTCCTTCTTAACAGCCTCCAGAAAGTTTGTTTGGTGACCTGTCCTTCTAAAACAAAAAAGGAAAAGAAAAGGCCTTGAGCAGCTTATGATAAGCTCCCCAAGCTGAGCAGAAGTTTAACCAATTTCAAGGCAAATACCTGCACACACACTAAACCCCCAACTGTTGAGGGCTTTCCACTTATTAATACACTGAGGCTGGGCACTGGAGCAAAGGGCAGCGGCCATCATTCTAGAAGTGATGTCAGGGATGGTGTAAGATTACCTTCTACCCACTGAGCTCCTACCAGCCCTGTCTATTTTGAGCCCCATGAGAGCTTGCGGCTACCTGGGTCCTGAACGGTGTTAAATCAACATTGGGCTGACAAGGGGTTAACCTGCCTCCTCCAAGCACCCATCTCTCAGCAGCTGAATTTGTAGTTTAAAATGCTGGTTTTCCTTCCACATGAAATTCAGAGGCACTGCAAACTGCAACTATCATGCAAATGAGCCAACCTGGGCAAGAAAAAACACAGATAGGCCTTTTGACTTGATTTCTTTGTTATTCACGCCTGAAGATCAACGGTATTAAAAAGTTGGGCTCTGTCTCTGCTCAAGGCAAGACTGAGAGCTGGAATCCCAGGCAGGCTTTCCGTCAGGCCCCAGGGGTGAGGGCTGGGTCCTTGTCTTGGTCTCTGGGATGGGAGACACTGGCTTCTCCCTCCACCAATGGCGAGCAGCCAGTTCTCAGCGCCTAACCTCATGCTGTATTTTCAGCTATTTCCACAAAGCAAGCAGCCTCTGTCTCACTGAGGGGTGCTAGCTGCTGTAAGAGGCAGGGTTCTGGTCTCCCCCATCACGGCTCCCCAGGCCCTGGGCAGCACTTGCTACTTGATACTCAGCACCTGCTCTCTGCAGTGCAGTCTGGGCCCCAGAAACCAGGAGACTGGCCTCTTCCTCCAACTCCTAAGCAGAAATGACTTCCTCTTATTTCTTCACCAAGGGAGTGGCAAGAACTCAGGCAGTGCTGGGAGATGGTATAAGAGGTCAGCCAGCCCTCCAGCCTCCACGAGGGTTTTGTCTTCCTAATAAAGGGAGCTGGAGAGCTTGTTTCTAGGGGATTTAAAGTTGGGATGGTTTGTCTCCAGTTATCTCAAAAGGATATAATGGTAAATGGATTGAGGTTTCAAAAGGAGCACAAGCCCCTAGGATGAGTTCTATGTCAAAGCTCCCAAAAGAGACTAGGAACAAAGTCAGACCAAACAGAGGCCCAAAATTTTGGCCACCATATATGTCCAATAGTGAGATCTTTTAGCTTCCACATATCATGATTGAGCTAACAATTTCTGTGTGTGCTATCCTCTTAGTTAACATCTACTTAGACCATTAATACATAAATGGTCTCCCTTTCTACAGGAAAGCTGGGGACTCATTTCCTCGAAAATAAGCTCCCTCTTTAAGGTGGGAGAGCTCCATAAGCCAGAGTCTCCCCTGTTCTGACGACCATTTCTAGAAGTGAAAAGTTAGGGAGGCCAGTGTAATTAGGTTAAGTCATAACCAGGCTGGCGCCATCTGTGTGATGACTGCAGATGATGTCGGTAACAGTTAAGCCACTTACTAACTGCTATTGGCTGAGAAGTGATGGAGGGAGAAGTGAGTAATGATGGAGGGTCTAAGGAAGCAGCTGTCACTGTTTGGGTTCAGTTTACAGCAATTCTTGCCTTTCTAAAAGAATACAGGTGCTTAGGGGCTTAGATGAAGAGCTAATGAGGCGGTCCTGGGTGAGTATGAATGAACTTCTCTCTTGGAGAGGAGACTAGGCTGGTTAAGGGTTAGAAGTCAGAGACCCAGATGCAAATCCTCATTCTGTCACTTGCTGGCTATATGACCTTAGATAAATGACTTCCCCTCTCTAAGTATCAAATTTCTCATCTATAAAATGGAAGAACAGTATAATAAAAATATAATAACAGGACTGTCACGATGATTAGCATAAGATGTACCAGGTGCAGAGTAAGGGCTGAGTAAGTAGCACATAATTACTGGAGAATAAATGAGATGAAGACCCTCGAACTAATCCCACCTCCAATTATGACCTGGGTAGCTCAGCCTTCACCATTGAGCCCCCACCCAGCAATGATGCCATCTGCTTGCTGGCTTACTCTAATAATCCAGGACTAATGTCCCTTAAAAAATACCCTGCAGAAGGGAGGGAGACTGTATCAAGAGCAAGTAGAGAAACTTTGAGAATAAAGACTCTGTGTTAACAGCCTTCTGAATTACTCTGCCAGCATCTGTGTCTCCAGCAGGTACCATTCAATTTTAAGTTTCCATTATTCCAAAAAGTTCCTGTGGAGGTGATGCCCCAGGTACATCAGTCTGATAGTGTACACTGCTTGTGAAAACTTTTTTTTTTAGTTTTGGACACTAAAGCAAGGCTAGCAGGTATATAAAAAGTGTCAAAGTGAGTGTACCTAGAATTTCAGATTCTGATAACCGGAAGATAAAACAAGTCAAATGCATGCATAGACATATCCAAGCTATCATTTTATCTCCTATCAGATACTATATAACCAAAAAAAAAAAAACTATACTGTTGCACTGAAACAGAGAGAGAGAGAGAGAGAGAGAGAGAGAGAGAGAGAGAGAGAGAGAGAGAGAGATTGCTTTGCCAAATTGATGAAGATCCTGTCAGAGCTGGTTCCCTTTTTTGCCTCCCCATATATAATAACTGTACTTTCAGTATTCATGGACTTAAAAGATACATAGGAAAAAGAGATGCATACATTTAGAACTTTTAAATGTTTTTAGTTTATTACTTAATAACAGCACACATTGCACAGTACATTTCTATGTCAAATTGATGTATTATTGGGTCAAAAGAAAGGTTTGATATACTTAAAGTACCACTGACCACTTGCATTCACTCATGTCCCTGAGGGGCACTGGGCCACCTATGGGAACCACTGCCTTAGAGCAGAAACGTGAAAGCAGGAAGACTGCCCAGTACATTCTTAGAGTGTTTTCTGTAATTTAAGCAAGGTAAGATAAAAATACTTTATGAGCACATGCTGTTAGTCTCATCTTGAAATTAGTTTCTTTTCTATGTGCCTGGAAATCCCACCCATGTTACAGTTTTCCAGCTGTCTACAAAACAAGAAGTATTGCCAATAAAATATTTATTGAATGATAATGATCTGGCTTATAACCACCATGGTGTCTATTCCTTTAATTAACCACATTCGCTGTGTTTTCTCTGTGATAGTTTGATCATTTCCACATGCAGGTATACCTTATATGTAAATAGAAAGAAAAGGGGGTGGGGGGTACCCAAAGTCGCTCAAAATAGAACCAGAATTGTGGCTACCACATGTGTTTTAAATATATTACCCATACAATTAAGACTGCAGTATTAAAAAACAGCCCTATAAATCTTAATATAAAAACAGTAACCCACTAGCTCTTCTTAGCCGCAGTGAGGCCCTCATATAATACTATAGATTCCATTATGACGTGGCACTGGGACTGATGATACTCACAGGAGGAACTTGTTAGTGGCTGAAATAAATCGCAGACCATCCCCTTCTGTGTCCCTAAAATGAAGGGAGAAAAAAATCCCCTTGTAAAGGCAGAAGCAGCTCACTGTGTCTCTGACTTCAATATTCCAGGAAATCCTATAGATTGTAAACGTGCTAGGAAAATTTACGTTTCAGACAGGACTTGAGGCATTATTCTACAGAGATCCCTTTGCCTTCAACCTCAGACCTAAACTAACATGGAGACCGGAAAGGTCTGTGCTCCTGTGAATAGTGTGTAAATTACAAGGTGCTAGCCTATGCAAATGTCAGTGATTACAGTCACCGATTAGGTTTCTCCACAACCTTGACCCAACTGTCAGGAAGAATAACTTTCTGAGACTTCCACCAAGAAAGTGGTTTCAACAGCAAGAAGTGATTCCCTTGCCCCGCCCCACCCCACCCCTCTTCCAGCCTCCAAGGGAAAAGGGAGGAGTCACAAAATTTTCTTTCATGTAAACAAAAAACAGTCCTTTTATTCTGGAAACTCTTAAAGATATACAGAAGTAGGTAAGAGTAAAATGAACTCACATGCCTACCACCTAGCTGCAGTACAAGGCATCTGTTTCATCTACCATCAGCATTCCCCACCCTGCTCTTCCACAAAACAAAAACAAAACAAAAAACCCTGAATTATTTTAATACTAAACATATACTTCTAGGGCAAATATTTCACTGTGGATGTCTAACACAGAAGTCCTTTTCTAAAAATAACACAATCAATAAATCCACTCATACTGAAACCAGTAATTATAACTCCTTAGTATTCTCTAACAGACAAGTCAGTCCATGTTCAAATTCCCAAATGTCCCATATTTATTTATCAAATGTATCATCAAGGATCTTGGCTGTTTTGAAGGAACTCACATAGCTGAAATCCCCCTGCAGTTCCTCTTAGAAATATTTCTCTAAATAAGTGCTTAGTCATGGGACACTTTATCACAGATTCAACCACCACTCCAGAAATGGGCCCGTTCACCCTGCAACCGTAGAAACAGACTCAACTGCATTTTACTATCTCTCTAAATAGAGTAAGGGCAGTACCACATAGTATAAAGATCTGGGAGTCAGGAAACTCAATTCTAATCTTAATTCAGCCCTTACATAATGTGTGACTTTGAGCAAATTCATTTTTTGGAAGAACACTGGGTCTTAGTTCCTAAGCCTGTAAAGTGGATTATCTCATTTCTAAATTTCTTTCTAGCTTCTGAGGTTCAAAGTGTTGGAGATTCTGTTTAATTCCAAGAATGTCTCTGTATGAAGTTATTTGACAAGTTGAGAGTATGTCTATTAAAGAACAGGCTATTTGAAATCCTAAAACCAGTCACGTCCTGACTCTAGTTCCTTTGGATCAATGATTAACCTCAATGTCAGCTTGTATTATAATTATTCATTTTATTTGTCCCTACTAGACATGAATTTCTAGAGAGTAGGATTTTCTCATATTCCTTTTCCTATCATCAAAATCTAGTGTCTTTTCTACAGCCCAGTAGTTACTCCATAAATGTTTGTTACACAAGTGAATGGACAGGATGCAATCTGAGGGAAAACAGGACTGTATGGTGAGACAAGTGAAAGCATGAAAATGTTATTATTTCTGTTTGAAGCAGTCTAAGTAGAATATTTTATTCACTTATTCACTGAACTTGCCTCTAACCTTTGGTAAGGGATGAATTACTTTTAGCACTTTTTTCTTTCCTTGAAAATGTTTGCATGCCTCTCTCTGTCTGTCTGTCTGTCTGTCTCTCTCTCTCTCTCTCCCCCCCTTTTAATTAAAAGTACACTTCTAAGGACTCACCCCCATTTAAAATTTTTCTATAATGTTCTTTTGGGGAAACTTTTTGGTAGTTAGTGCCAGTCAAATTTAAATAAGGCATTTTTACTAATGTTTACAAAAGACACAGGAGAATGTAAAAGGAATTGTATATATGGTTATATCAGATTCAGTGTTATATATATTCATCAGAGTTTTCTGATGAACTAAGTGTTCACTGGAACTAGTCCCATAAAGATGATCTCAATTCAGTTTCTACTGCTGCTGAATATGAACAGTTCTGTCTTCGAATAGTCCCTCAAATGGTCTCTTTTTTTGCAATGACACTAAAGATTCCTGATTACATTAGGGTACCATTTGAAATACATTTTCCCTTAACTGTTCAAATCTGGCACAGATCTCTAGAGCAGCATTTCCTGAAAGGGATCCTAGTCCTAAGCAAGAATGCTCACAAAACCTGATGACCTGACAAATATATTTAGGAAGTTTGCACATCATGACCCCTTCTTGGTAATTCACAAACACCACAGCACACTGAAAATTCAGAAGGGCCTTGCTATAAAGTTATTTGTTCCATTTCTTTGTTGTATAGCAAACTTGATTTAACTTGTTTAACGCAGCATTTCTCAAAGTTCCTTATTTTGTCTACACCAAGGAAGAAAAACACTTGTCATTTAAACTAGGGCTTAATGCTAAAATGTCATCAAATATAGCATCAGAGATGCCAAGATTTAGAAATATGTGTGTTTTAGGAATCAATGAAATGTGGTATATGATCAGAAATTCCTTGATTTCCCACACATCACCTGTGAACAGACTGGGAATCCAGTGTTCTCTGAAACTGCACTCTTGGAAAACTATGCTTTAAATTTTCACAATTATTTCAGAGGAAGAGAGCAAAAGGTTTTTGTTTTCTTTTTTCTATTAGGAAGTAAAAGAACTTTTTTTTTTTTTTTTTAAGAAAGAGAAACACCCGTTTTGATGAAAAATACCTGGTCCAGGTAAAAATGTAATTCCCTGGTCGACCTGAGAATGTAACTGTCCAACTGTCCTCAGTGCACGTGTAAATCTCCTTAAATGAAGATGGCATGTCATTAAATCGTTCCGCGGTTCACGTTGTGCTCCACAAAGGTCTACTTTCCCTTGAAGTAACCCCCTTTGCCTCTGAAGAATCCCACACCCCGAGTGACTCAACTTCTTAACACCGTCATTAACCTGTAGTCCGTTGTAAAGGAATCGGGCTTGGGCGGAAATCAGCAGCGACTCCAGCTTGAGTCAAAGAAGGTAGGTGAGTGTTGTGGGGAGGGAGTGGGGGGGGTGGGTGTAGTGACTAGGGAATCTGCTTCCTTGGGGAAGGGTGCAGTGGGGGCCTGACCTCTCCAAGATCCAGGCCAACCAGTCCACATCCTTCTCCAGCCTACCAACAGCTCGAGCAACAGTGTCCACCGGAGGCTGGCCCAGTTTGCACCTCCTTAGCCCTCGTCTCTAAATCTCTTTATGGACGCTCATCTGGGGGCTAGCCCAGGCTTTCCCGGTCAGGGTCTGATGTCCTGCTACACAGTTAATGACCCCAGGAGCCCGGGATCACCTTCACCCGGCCTGGGCGCCCCCCTCCCATCCACTGCAACCAGTCCCCTGCACCGGACGGGGGGCTGGTTGGCCTCCGCAAGCTGCGCCCACTTCCCAGGCCCGGCGCCGACGCAGAGAAATCTGTGCGCGCTGACCGCGTCGCCCTGGACGCCGCTGCCGGGATGCTGCCGGCCCTCCCGTACCCCTCCCCCGGCGGTTTGCACGGCTCCGCCGCCATCCTCTGCCCTTGCTCGCGCGTCCAAGCCTGGGACGCTTAGAGGCGCCCCCACCCATCCCAAGGGTCCGCGGCCAGGGCTCCAACCGCCCCAGGCGCGGCGCAGCCCCGATCCCCGAGCCCCGCCGCGCGGGGGAGGGGCGCGGCCAGCCGAGTCTCTGCGAACTCCGCGTTGCAGCCGGGACGGCAGCTCCCTCCCCCTTCTAGCACCCGGCGCCTGGAGCGCACACCCGCCCTAGCTCCTCGGCGCGGCCGGGATTCGGCTGCGGCCCGGAGCGCAGGTTTCCAGCCGAGTCGGGCGGCGGGGGCGCGCTCCGCTGGGGAGGGGCGTGGGGTGCCCTCCGCGCCGTCGCTGAGCAGCCGCTGCGGGTTCATACTAGCCGATCCGAACGGACCCGGTTTGCAGAGCGCGCGCCGGCGCAGATCCCACCCCGCCCTCGGGGTCTTCGCGGGGCAGCGGGAGGGGCTCCGTTGGGACCGAGTGCGCCGACAGGTGCTCGCGAACCCATGTGACGGGGAGGGGCCGCGCGGGCACTCGAGGTGGGGGCGCAGAGCGCCCCCCGCGCGCTCGGCGCCGCTGCGCCCCGCCCGGCGGCTTAGCAGACAGCCGCTGCCCTCCTTCCCGGCCGGGAGGAGGCGGGAGAGAGGGAGGGTGGAAAGTGGGTCAGGAATGTAACTGGACGCTGCGCGCCCCACGCACCCCCCCGCCGGCCAGCGCCAGCCTTGGAGAACGAGTGCTGTGCGGTTGTGCTGTCCCAGCATTGTCGGTGGCCTGTTACCAGGCGATCCCGAGGGATGTGTTTCCCTGTGACCCTTTGGGAAGAAAAACTTAGTTACCCGAGTAACGAGTTTGGCTTGGATGCAATGATGCGCTGCGTGTTGTAGGTGAGCTTGCTCTGCGCAGGCTGCCGCTGCACCAGGGGGTGGATTAACTTTATTATTACTGAACCCAGACGGGGGAGGTAGAATGGGGTGGGGGGGGGGAGATCGCTTGGTGTTTGTTTTTTTTCTTTTTTACTGTTTCGGAGAACTGACATTAAACGTTTTTGCATTAGCATTTGAGGCTCCCTAACTGCAGGCCAGGGCTGCCATAAACTTACCCCAGTTCTAACAAACACTCACTTAGGGGATACAGGTCTGAAGTTGATATCCTAGAGTTGGAAGGGGCAGGAGACAGTGACAGTTTTGTATTTGGAGAAAGCTTGAGAACATGAAAGGGCCATTATAAAAGGAGAAGAAAAAAGAAAACCCAAAACCCAACCATCCTCCAAGCAGAAGTGAGAACGGCCCAGTAGGTCCCCCTTGAGCACAGTGGTCCCTCGCACCTCAGCATGTGATTGGGAAGGGAAGATTCAGTTGAAAAGTTGGGCTTTAGTTCTGAGTTGCTGCCCAGTTCTTGAGCATGCTTTCTGAGTTTTGTGCCGTTTTTCCTTTTGTCTGATTTTATCCATTGGGCCTGTTCTAGGTACATAACCTAAACTGAAACGTTTTTATATTCATAGGAAGCAAAAACTGGCAAATGGAAGTTTTGTAGGTGTAATATTTTAAATATGTGAAAAGGTTGTTTTGCTGTCAAAACTTTCCTCAAGATTCAACCTTCAGTTTACTTTTTTTCTTTTAATTTCATTGTGTTGTCTCAGTAAAATAGGATTAATAATAATAGTCGGTCTCTTTGGGGGTGGTAGATTGGACTTTTTACACGACTTTCTAGGCAGAGGTTCTTCAGTTCAACTGGCAAAGTTTGTATTTTTACTTAGGGTGTTTGCCCCAAACAGCTATAGTTGGGATTCCATACCTTAAATAGTCTTGTCTTGCATTCTGTCTGAAAATGGCAGAGTTACACAAGAGTTTTTTGGAAACTTGAAAAAACCAGTATGTTCATGGCCTCAGAGTTTGTCATCCTCTTGAGAATGATTTCCTTCTGTGTGAGGTAGATTTTAAATTCTTGGTTCGAACCAGACTTGTTGCTATAGAAATGAATTGAAAAGTATTAAATTAAGTGGCAAACTTCCTTTTTCCTCTCCTCCCTTCTCCCAGCCCCAGACTTCATCTGAAGTCAGAACATTCACATATAGGATGATCTTCCTTTTTGTTGTAAATACTATTTATAGAGCCTATTAAATTAAGGAAGTATTATCTTAAGAAAGAATTAATAATTGGGTTTGTAATGTTGAGAAGTGTTCTTGTACATTTGAAACATTTGTTACATAAGTGTTTTGTCACTTTTCAAGAAAAACAACTATGTGTAGCAGGCTTTCACATACATAGCTATTTTGATCATGCATTTCAAGCTACTTACCCACCCCAAATACGTTTTTGAATAAACATATTCTTTAAATATTTTAGTTACTGCTTTTGTGTATAGAAGTCTACTGAGCACAGTGTAGAATGCAAACGTATTTATGTTCCTAAAAGAGTCAAGTCTGCTAGGGTTTAGTTGGGGGTACACCTAAATGACAGATATAAGTTTGTTCGAGACTTAAAAGCCAGTTTAAAAAGAAAAGTGTATAGACGCATAAGAAGAGATAACTTTAGAGACCAAAGTTAAAATGAATTGAGAAAGGGAATAATGAAAGATTAAAAGCATCTTTTCTTCTTGCATCTAGTTATTCTCTGCAAGAGTGGCAATGAACCTGATTGCTTCTGTGTAAGAATAAAAGTCTACTCTTTTTAGAGAGCTGCTACCAGGCAGCAGCCAGTATACATCATCATATAGTGAGCTCTCTGAGGTGAGAGGCCAGTCATAATGTGCCCAGAAATTCTGGGAGGAGCCTGAAGCCGAGCATGCTGGGTAAGGCTGATGGCAAGAGGACATCCTGTAACTTAGGCAAAGATAGAATGTGGCAGCTGTGGGCATGTTCCAGACAGTAACTGTCAGGTAGAAGGCATCAGGAAGTGCTTCAGAGGGAGTTGGTAGAACCTGAATTTAGGCCTTAAAGGATGCAGAGGATTTGTAGAACGGGAGAGGGAGAGGCCTTCAGAGAGTCTACAGGTAAGGTAAACTAAGGCAGGAAATTGCAAGGCACATCTGGGGAATTTGAATAGGTCAGCTTTACTGCAGGAGATGGATCATTTGAATAATAGATCAGGGCCTAAGGAATTAGGGACCAAAGGAATGCCTGGTCAAGTTTGGTATTAGGACTTTCTCTGTAGGGCATTGTGAAAGGTTTTTGAGCAAGGAAACACTTGGTGAGAGTGGGATTTGGGGAAAGGTCATCTTGTAGTTAGAGGGGAAGTGCAGGGATTCTGGGTGCCATTGTAAAAGTCCAAAGGACCCCGTCAAGGGTAGCATCACTGGGGGACCGATTGGAATTCAGTGCTTTGTGAGTTGTTATAAGAGGAAACTGACAGTATTTTATGGTCTTTGGATTAGAGAGCATGAAACAGGAAGAGTCCAGTGTGGCTGAGGACTTGATGCCTTGAGAGGTGGTACTGCCAACAGAAATTGGAAAAGAAGTTAGTGTTCAAGGCGATTGAAGCGTTGACGTGAGAAACGGAGTCTGAAGTCCTGGTTGGCAACTGCGTGTAGGTGATTTAGGGAGGTTGGATGGTTTTGGCCGAAAGCAGAGCTGTGAGTCACCTCCATGGAAGTACGTGATTATTAATCTGATCTGTAGAAGTGAACTTGGTAGCAAAGGACCAGTTTTAGGGGACATTCACAATTAGAAATACATACAGAATTTCCTTGACTTATGGATGAGGTTACATCCCGAAGCTACCCAACCTTTTGTTGAAAATACTTAAAAGTTGAGAACACATTTAATACATGGAACCTACTGAACATGAGAGTTTAGCCTCACCTGCCTTAAATGTACTCCAAACACAATGTTCAAAATCACCTAACACAAAACCCATTTTATACTAAAATGTTAACCATCCCATGCAATGTACTGAATAACTGTCCTGGAAGTAGACATTGGAGTGGTCGTGTGGGCTCTCCATGAGATGGGCCTGAAGATGTGTGAAGCACTTAGGTGTCACGTGATGGGGTGCTGCAGTGACAAGGCCACTGTGTCCTCCCTCTTCCAGAGAGGCTGGAGAAGAGCTGGTGGAAAGCTGTTTCCCCTTGAGATGGAGTGGGGACTGAGGTATGCCTGCTGTCTCACTGCGGCATCCCAGGAGAGGTTATCACTTGCCTGGGAAAAGAGAAAACTTAGAATTCCAAGTACGGTTTCTACTAAATCCAAATCACTGTCCAATATTGTGAGGTTGAAAAATCTCAAGTCAAACCATGGTCAGTTGGGAACCACCTATATGTACTTTTTCAAAATCTCCATCCTCATGAACCCCAAGGAGCTCCTCATTTTCCGAGGCTTTTGTTAGCGCCCGTCGACTCAATACGGCTGGACCCCAGGGACCCCCCTACCTAACTCATCAGATTATGGTGTCTCCCCAAGAGGCTCTGAGTCAGATCTCCTGGGCCGGCAGTCTGTAGGTTTAATACACATTCCAGGCCTCTCACATGAACTCCTTGACCAGCATATCCCAAGTCTGAGCTCTTCCGTGAGCCTCCCTCTCCTCCACAGAGCAGGGTTCTTTCTTCGCCTGTATGACTTCAGCCATTCCTTTGCTTTTCTTCCTGGGGGACAGTCTGTGACAGGCAGCCCTTGAAGTTGCTTTTGTCCCCATAACCTGCTGCTCTCCAAATTCAGCACCCCACCCCCCGCCCCCCACCACCCTTTGGGAAGCTGGATGAATGTGTCAGGGCCTCTGCCCTCAAGGTAGGAAGAGAATTTGGGTTTCTGAGCACTAGGGATGGTGTTGAACGACTCACAGCCTGTCCATGAAGCATCTTGGGGGTGATGCAATCACCCATGTCTGCCAGACCACTTCCTGCACCTTGGGATGCAGAGACGGGGTGTGGATCTTAGCAGCAGCCCAGTGGTCAGGGTGGGGCACACACTGTAGGCTTCTCCTCTGGATTTCTCAAAGATCAGGACTGTTAACACCTTTTCTGATGATCTGGCCACAAGTATCGCTGGCTCTGTCTTTTCCTTCTTTGTTTATAAGCTATCAAGAGACAAATCCACATGCCCATTTCGTTAACAGGGTGAGCAGGCAGGCAAAAACCCATGATTAAAATTGATGGCGGAGGGGAGGGAAGGAAGCAGGGAATATGTTGGCGGTCAAGGGAACTAGAAGTCTGGTGAGATGCGATTTCAGTAACCGAAGTGAATAGAACAATGTAAACCAAAGAAATACTATTAAAAAAAGTATTTTTGAAATCTGATGGTGGAAGTCATAGGGCCAGCATTCTCTCCTTGCAGAACTTAAATAATCATTTTTCCAATCATCATTTTTCTAAATTTTTTTAAGGAAAGGTGTAAGAAAGAATGAAGGCTAGTAGGCAGGCAGGCAGCAGGATGAGACAGGAGGAAAAAGTATATTTAGTTCACACTGGTTGTTTACCCCCAGGCCCAGGACTCGAACCAAGGGGTGTGTGGCTTGCTGCGTTGGAGGTGACTGACTTAATCCCTGCTTCACCAGGGTGCCCCCACCTTTCTGAATTTCTAGAAACTAAAGGTGAAGTATTACATTGCTGGATGGCCTCCCCTGCTCCCTCTGCGCTCTGAAAAGCATAGATGATATCAGCCGGGTTTGTTTATGTGTTTCTTTAACTGTGGTAACACACATATCATATAAAGCTTACCATCTTGACCCTTTGTAAGTGTACGGTTCAGTATTAAGTGTATTCACCTTTTTATGTGATAGAATGTGGGATTTTTTTTAATTCCCTTAGAACTTAAGGAAGTGTTCTAAAAATACTGGACAGAGCGCCCCAGGTCACACACAAAACTGTGAATGAGAGAGAACAGCGGTCAGGAGCGCCCTGCTGGAGGGGTGGTTTGGCCAGCTGCCTCCCACCAAGAGCGCAGTCCACATACATCCCAAGGACCTGGGCTGGTGTCCTGGGGCCAGGACTTGGGAGGGATGGGGAATAATTATTTAGAGGATCGAGTAAATAAAAGAAAGTGTTTCTTCCTCCTCTCTCTTCCTGCCTACCTGCTTACTGGCCTTTATTCCTGCCTGTGCCTTTCCTTAAAAAAAAAAAAAGGTTGGGGGGTTGGGGGAAAGATAGTGTAGTAGTCAGTGTAAAGCCTTAGAGCATTCATTCTGTCTGCTGGAAAGGCTCCTCCAGTAGGACAGGCTGGCCCAGTATCCTCTGCCACAGAACCTAATTGTGAAGTAAGTCAGCACAAAGGAAAAGAGGCAATTGTGTGCTTGCGATGTCTTTAAGAAGCCAGAAACAGGGCTAGCATCTTGATACCGATTCAACCTTTTTTTTGAAGCTGTACTTGTAGCAAGCCTGTGCTCAAAGACAATGCCTAGAACTTTGTTCACACAATTTCTCAGAATTTCCAGAATTTTGGTTTACTCTATCGAAATATTCTCTCAACAAACGCTGAAAAATGAGTAAGATTTGCTACTGTTATCTTAGTTTTCCTAGTGAAATTCATCTCATTATTATTTATGAAAATACCAGCAGCAACAGCCAAAACCTTTCTTTATACAGGAACAAAAACCTCTACCTGTATTAGCATGTAAATAATCACATCATGAAATGAAACAGTTTTCAAGTTAAAGACTTAAGAGTAACAAGCAAGCAAACATCCCTGCTGCTCTTTATTGACATTCTTCATCGATCCAAAGTTATTCACTGCTTTTTTTTTTAACACTGGAAAATTTATTTTCATAGCTCCTTACTGTTTGCACTCAATCATTCATAATACCCACAAAACAGGTTTGCAGGTAATCAGTCCAACAGGATGTCAGCTCCAGTTCCAAAGACGTTGCGGGTTCCTTATTTTACCAAGGAGAAATGCCCGCACGTACCTTTGCTTGGAAATGGATCGCTTCTTTCCGACCCTCCATTTAAAACTGCTGCCAAATTTAAGACGAATATACAGAATAGTTCTGGATTTCCCTTATTCAAAACTGCTTTAGTAACGTCTGCTTATCAGTCTTGAGAAGATGTGTTAAAACCAGTTTGGCAACTTTTTTTTAAGGCATGCTGGAGGGCCTTGAGGAAGGCGTTTGAAACACTATCAGTGTTGGAACTAAAACGGAGCCCTTTCAAGCAAGAATATTCCCAACACATTTCTCTGTGTTTGGAAGACTCATCTTTTAAAAGCCCAGATTTCATGTTCCGACTTAGTTACCCATGTCACTGAGGTTTTCCAATGGTAGCATCACCAGGCATCAACACTTTTTCAACTCAGGAGACAGTTTATTTTGAATGCTTATCAACCTATTCACAAAGGATTGTGTGTGTGTACACGAATTCTGTGTAATTTACTGAATTCTCTGTAGAAGCAGATTTCTTTGTATAGATTTTTGAATACTTTGTCCTCTCATGGTGTAAAAGATTGTGAGAGCTCTCTCCAAAGATTAATTTGGAATGGTGACTTTTTTTGATTTTTGGGTTTTTTTTTTTTTTTTTTTTTTTTAAGGAAAGGTATAGGCAGGAACAAAAGCGAGTTGAAGCAGGCAGGAGAAGAGGAGGAAAAAGCACTTTATTTTTTATTTAGTTGTGCGTCTTGGCTGTTCTTCCCAGCCTGGGACGTGAACCCAAGGCCTTGGGATGTGAACCCAAGGCCTTGGGATGTTTGTGGACTGTGCTTTGGCCAGAGACAGTTGACCAAACCACTACTCCACCAGGGTGCGCTGATGGAGATATTTTTAATAAAATGCATTCTAACGATTTTAAGGGAATGGATGAAGTATTTTATATTTGCAGTTTTTGAAGATGTTTGTTCTTTCCAAAACATAATAGTCATGAGCATCACTGATTTGCGTAAGAAAAGTGGTACTTAGTTCATCATTCATTTTGCAGCCTCATGAATCCACAGAAAATGCTGATCCTGGGAGTCCCTCAGACATCTCAGTTTTGACTTTTCTTTTGAAACTGAGTTCTTACACTTTAGTAGAAAATGACTCCAACTTTAACAATCGACAAGAGCCTATTTTACAGTGACACTCTGGGAGAATAAACCTAGGACATTTCTGCACACCTGTTGGTACAGAAATATATTGTACTAGAGCCAGGCCCTTTGTCACTCAGTTTGACAGGGCCCTCTGTTTCCTGAAGTATCAAAACGCCTGCGTTTTGCTTGTGATCACCTTGGTCCTGGCTAGCCTCCTATGTGTGCTTCTTCAAGTTGAGCTGTTAAGCTTTGTATTATTTCCTGTCACTTTCCCTGTGATGGATGATCAGGAGCCTGAGGGGGGCTTTGAAAGCATTTCTGAAAGGAGTATTTTAATCTGGACTTGGATCTTACCTGCAACCATCCAGCAACTGCCAGAGCACACAGTCTGCTTAAGAGCACCTGAACCTGGCACAGAGCAGGCTGCATTCTAACGAGCTGTGTAATGAAAGAGTCCTAGGTTTCCTGGTGTCAGCAGGGACTCCATCTCTGGGTACCAGTGCGAGGAAAGGCTAACTCACAGACGTTTTGTGTTTAGTTCCATGTAAAGCTAGCAGAAGGGGGTCCTCTTACCTTTGAAATTCAATATAACTTTCTTTTTGAGTTGGAGGTATTACCAAAGCTCAGACCCTGTTATTTCTCCAGTGTTTCCTCTGCCTCACAGCCAATTCACTAATTATTGGTCTGGTTTAGAAGCTCTCCTCCTGGTCTGTAGCATGCAAGGTGAACAATTGGACAGTAAGAAAAAGATGTTAGAATCTTTATTGTCTTTTTATTTTAAAAATTGTAGTTTTATATATATGTATATATATATATATATATACATATACTGTAATCTTTGCCATCGTAACCATTTTTAAGTACACAATACCATTAACTACAATCACAATGTTGTAAAGTTATCACCACTATTTCCAAAATTTTTCATTGCTCTAAACAGAAATCCCATACCAATTAAATAGTAACTTCCCAAGCCTCCCTTCCTCTCAGTGCCTGGTAACCTTCCATCTATTTTCTTTGATACCCATTCTAGATATTTTATATCCATAAAACCATATAATATATATCCTTTGGGGTTGGGCTTGTTCTATTTAGTATAATGCTTTCAAAGATAATCCATATTGTGGCAGGTTTCAGTACTCATCCCTTTGCATGGCTGAATAATGTTCCACTGCCTGTCACATTTTGTTAATCCTTTTCTCTCCTGAGGGAATTTGGGTTGTTTCCACACAATTTTGAATCATTTCACTGTGGTCGTGGCTGTGCACACATTACCTTTTTTAGGTCTTTAGGGTATATGCCTAGGAGTAGAATTGCTGGGCCATGTGATAACTCCATGTTTAACATGGGAAGATTCAGCAAACGGTTCCACAGCAACTGCACCACTAGGCATTCCCACCAGCAGTATAGGAGGGTTCCGATTTCTCCACATTGCTGCCAGTCCTCGTGACTTCCAGTTTTCAAATTGGAGTCATTCTAGTGGACATGCAGGGTATCTTGTACATGATTTGCATTCTTTGATGACTAATGATGTTGGACATCTCTTCATGTGCCAGTTGACCAGTAGTATGTTTTCTCTAAAGAAATGCTTATGAAGTCCTTTGCATCATCCATTTTCTATGTGTATAATGTTAAATAGTAGTTTATACATTAAAATATGCACATACCTGGATTTATGCAACATATTTTTTTAAGGATGGAGATGTACATTTTTAAAGTCTAGAGACCATTATTATGGACTATAGCAATGATCCGTTTTATTTCTGAGAGCATAATGTTAGCAGGGAATATTGATGAAAATTCAAAGCCTTTATTGGGAGAATCTTATTTGGTCAAAAGTAATGTTTACTGGAGCCTCTGTGTGAAACTAACCACAGGGTCCCAAAGCTGTCTTTATGATGTTTCCTCTGGTACTTTGAAGCCACTCTTGGAAGGGTTCCAAGTTAGATTTGCCTGATGCTCAATCCTATTTTGTGGTTAATACTGGCATTTCAGGGTTCTAGTGTATCTCATTAAGAACTAGAAATGTTTTTCATGCCATGCTACCATAGCCAAAAGGCCTAGAATAAATCTAAAGGGAGAATCTTGGCTCTAAAATAATAATCATTATTATTAGAAAATCATTTATAAAACTTACTGGATTATAAAGAGATTAGTTTTGAGGAGATGAAACCAACCTATTTAATGACCCAGTAAGAACAATTTTAGGCCTTGGAGATTTCTTTCTTTCTTTTTTCCTTTCTTTTATTTCCTTCCTTCCTTCCTTTCTCCCTCCTTTCCTTCCTCCCTCCCTCCTTCTCTCTCTCTCTTTCTTTCTTTCACAGGTAAGTTTTCCCATTCTTGTTCTATGCTTTGAATGTAAACTTTTGAAGTTACCCTAAAATACTAGCTTCTGTCAAGGGTGTGACATCATCATCCTAGCACATCCTGGTTGTATTTCTTGGAAAGTGTCCAAATTGACAGGCATTTTCCAAATAAAACATTTGTTTTAGTAAATAAGTGTTTTACCCAGCAGCCCAAGTGGAGAATTTTAAAACCAGTATTTGTTTTGCCAGCAAACATTTTGTTTCAGTCTTTGCAGCTAAATAAGTGGGTAAGATTTAAGTGGCCTCCTAGTTAAAACAAATGCCCAGCCATCTTCAGAATACTGAGCAGAAATCTGTTTGCTGTCAGAGTGAGTTTAGACGACTGGGAAAATAATTTGTACCCTCTGTCTCGTTCCGTACAGAGTTGCAGTCTGAGTGAAAAGTTTTAGGTTTGGATAAGAGCTCGTAACACTTTTGTTCTTTTTTTGTAAAAGGAAAGGTGCAGGCAGGAATGAAAGTGAGTAGGCGAGCAGGTAGGAAGAGAGAGGAGGAGGAAGCATCTTTATTTCGTTTCTATTTAGTTATTCACGCCGATATTCCCTGTCCCCTCACCCCCACCCCGCATCTGGGACTCGACCCCAGGCCTATGTGGTCTGTGTTCCCTCCTTCAGAGGCAATTGACCTAACCACTACTCTACCAGGGCGTGCCTTAAGGATCAGATGAAGAAGTATAAAGCAATTATTAAATACAAAGCATCACTGCTTTGCTATGTTTCAATTGTATAGCCTACTTTAAAGTGTGATATTTCCTCTGCTCTGAATTTCTTCCTTTTCTGTTTTTTTCTTTTTGTAATTTCTCCAATATAGAATCCAACCTCACATCCATATTCATTATCAACTGTTGTCTTTTAACTTTTATAAGGATGGTAGTAAAGTCGGATTTTGGTGAGCTGTTACTACTTTCATTTAGGGTTCTTTGTAATTGCCCATTCTTATTGTTTTCATTAGATTAGCTTCTGATGTACAAATTTTAATTAATTTGTTTACGTATTAAACTGTTTGTTTATTTAAAAGGAAGGAAGCAGGTAGGAAGGAAGACAAACAGGCAGGCAGGCAGAGGGAGGAGGAAGGAGCATATGTTTATTTATTTAGGTGTTCGTCTTGGTGGTTCCCCGGCCCCCATGTGAGGGGTCCTTGGGCTGTACCTGCACGAAGCCATAGACTTAATGTCTGAGCCCTCATGGTGTGCCTGTCTTTGAATTCTTTAATTTGAAAGATTGATTGTGCTTTTCTTTTTAAAAAGCAGGCTCTTTTCCTATTCAGGAAGATGCGATTGCATTTTCTTAAGAGGATAATCGCAATTATGAAACATAGCATCCATGCAGAAGAGTGAAGAGTGTAGATACATACGCTTTGAAAAATGGTGAACAAGTGAACACACATGGAACCCCCGTCCAAAATCAGAAAGAACATTGTCCTAGCACCTTCCAGCCACTGCCTGCTCTCTCCATAGGAAGTTTTCAGTTATGCAGGTACGACTGGCCCCTTCCTCCCCACCTCTTTGTGAAAGTCCTCTTCACTTATCTGAAAGACCCACATTAGGAGCTGTTTCCCTAAAGGAAAGAAATCCAAAGAGGCTTTCTGCTTTTATGACAAAAGACAAAAGTCAGCACCCCAAGAGCAAGAAGCTCTTACACAGGTGTGTATTTATCACTTCATTCCTCTTTTTACTAGATGTGTGATTTTAGCTTCTGTGTGCTACTTGTTAGTTTATGTGGGGGAGTCTGGGAGCACTCAAACATTTCTCCATATAAATGAGTGACCATTCAGTGTTTCTTCATTTTTCGCCATTTCAGCTTTACAAAAGTTTCCATAGGCACCTCTGCTCTCAGATGCGGGGAAACCTGTATCCTGAAATGGCATGGTGCAGTCTTGCACATATTTGAACGTCATATAACTGAGAATGATATACAGGCACACCTTAGAGATGCTGAGTTTACTTCTAGACCACAGCAGTAAAGCAAAACATTGCAATGAAGCGGATCAAACACATTTTTCAGTTTTCCAGTGCATATAAAAGTTATGCTGACATTATCCTCTATTCTATTAAGTGGACTAACCTTAATTAAAAATGACAGAGGCACAGAGAGAGCAATTGATGTGGGAAAAATTATGCTGAGAGGGTTACTTGATGCCACATTACCGCAAACCTTCAATTTGTAAAAAATGCAAATCTGTGAGACACATTGAGAGGAGGTATATTCCTGAATCCTGAAGTGGCATTGTTTAGTTTTTCAAGTGTTTGAACGTCATCCAAATTTTAACCCTCTATATTACTTTTTAACTTGTTTTTCTCAACAACGCGATTGCAAGACTTAGCCATGTAGATGCCTATAACTGTGGTTTGTTCATTTTCATTGTTCAGTATTCCTAAGTATACATTTTTCTGTTGATGGACATGTGAACTGGTTTCAGCTTTTGTCTCTTACAAATACCTCTATCTATAAACGGTGCAGTTTGCATAAGTTTATCAAAGGTGTATGTGGAAAATGGATTGTTGGATCATAGGATGTCCGTAATTTTAATTTTATAATTCCAAGTTATTTTCCAACATGCTTGTTCCAGTTTATACTTCTGACAATGAATGAAGATTCTTCTTGCTGAGCATCTTCACCAGCACTTAGTGTTGTTAGGCTTTAACTTTTGTCAATTCGGTGAATATGAAATGGTGTTTCATGGTGATTTAATATGCTTTTTCCTGATTAAGAATAGATGTTATTAACCATTTGGATATTCTTGTCCTGTGTATTTATTCATATTTTTGCTCATTTTTCTCTGGATTGTCCTTTTCATACTGATTTGTAAAACTCCTTTATATATTCTGATATAAATCTTCTGTCAATTATATGTGTTGCAAATTATCTTCCCCACTTCGTGACTTGTCTTTCTACTCTGTACCTGATGCCTTTGGATGTACACTAATTCTAAATTTAGTAATCTTGAATTTATTTATCTTTTCCTTTATGTCAATACCTTTGCTTCTTGCTTACGAAACGCTTCTATCCCAGCGTCATGAAGCTGTTCTATATTCTTTGATAGTTTTGCTTTTCACATTTTATTTTATTGTATAGTATTTATTCACCTGCAACTGTTTTTGTAACTATTAGAAGATAAAGGTCCATTTTCATTTTTCTTATTTAAGTAAACATCGGGTTGTCCAGGCACTGTTACTGAAATGTCCATCTTTTCTAACCTTTGTGCTTCGTCTGTTCCTGTGGGCTCTGCTCTGCTCCACTGGTCTCCTGGTCAACCCTGAGCCACCTCCACCATTTAGATATCTGGGAAGGTACCTAGTCCCACCTCCTTCTTCAAACATGTCTTGGTGTTATTGGCATTTTGCCCATCTACGTAAATTGTAGAAACAGCTCAAATTCCCTGACAGAACCTGTTGGGTTCCTTATTAGGACTGCACTGAATCTGTTGACCAGTTTCAGGAGACTGACATGCTGACAATACGGCATATTCCACAATGACACTGTGTCATCTTGAGGAGGGTGGTGACCAACTTAGTGAGTCAGGAGTGGTCTTCTCTACTCATTGGCCACCTGGTCCTGTAGCATTTATTTAACCTCAGATGTGCCTCAATTTCCTGACTTGTAAAGTAGGGATTATAATAGCACCTACCATCCAGGGTAAGTTACTTAATCTCTCTGAGCCTCAGTTTCCTTGTCTGTAAAATGGGGCTAAATAAACATTGCAGCCTGTCAATGAAAAGCATTGAGAGGATGAGATGATGAAATGTGTTGTGTGAAATGTTTAGAGTAGTGTTTGTCACACAGCGTTATATAAGTTCATGAACACTAATTTATCCCTTCATCAGTGTCGCAAGAGGGCTCTTGTTTGCTTGTTTTTAGTTTCTTCTAAGTTTTTTATAGTGGTAACTCTTAAATTGAGGCCAATGCTCCATTTTGAGTTACATATAAGTGTGTGTGTGTGTGTGTGTGTGTGTGTGTGTGTGTGTGTGTAGTAGTAGTAGTAGTATAAGGCCAGTAGAATTTTTTTGTTGTTTTTTTAAAGGAGAGGTGGAGGCAGGAATGAAGGTGAGTAGGCAGGTAGGCAGGAAGAGAGGAGAAAGAAGCATTTTATTCATTCATTTTTAATTTTAATTGGACATCTTTGTGTTCCTCCGCTCCACCCAGACTGCTTGACCAGAGGTAGCAGGCCTAACTATTCCATCAGAGCGTACCTCAGTAGAGTCTGATCATTATTTCTGTAAAGCTCTCCGTAATATATAAAATATTTCTGTGATACGAAACACATGTAGAAATAGATATAGAGTATATATTCCTGGGAATCTGAAGTTTGAGATGATGCTGTAAATGATGTTTTAAAAGACTCTTGGGGGCACACATTGTGTTCTTACTGAGTGTGTTTTATGACTTGATTGTCATCATCGCTGATGAATAATTAGTTAGTGCTTACGTTGTAGACGATGCTGCTTGGAGTCTGCAGGCGATAGGAACACTGGCATCTGGGATTGCTCATCGCAGTTACTGTACAGTGGATACTGTAGCCATTTTGCATAATTTTAAGCCATTCTATCTAACTGACTTCTGTTGAAATTTGTCTGAGAATGTTGGCAATATGACTCATTTTATCTTATATGTCAGACTGCTTTCAGAGATCATTATCTTTCAGCCTTTTCTTATAGACCATCTACCATGTACTTGAGAGCCTTTTAGGTCTTATTTCCAAGGCTCTTATTTTTCCCTAAATTCTGTGCTAATGATGCCATACTATTAGAGACTGCATCTAGTATAAGTTGGCTTTTCCAGGACAAAAACTCACATTTGTCTCTTTTCCGTGCGTCACCCATGTCACACATGTTTCTGTGGAGTTATACTGTTTTCAGGGATTCCCCTTGCCTGTGTCTTCCTCTAGTTTCGATTCTGGCTCTCCAGCCATGTGGAACCCCCTCACGTGGGAGGTGCAACCCACGATGGAGTTTGTGTGATTTCATTCTGTATGGCAGGAGGCAGAAACTCAAAGTGAAACCAAGTGAAAAACCAATGTGTTCTTCATGGTTTTTACCCAAACCATATATCCGTCTCTTGGAGGGAGAGGGGAACCACCCAGAATTTGATTTGGTTTCTTCAGTATGTTCCAGAGCAGAATTTGTCAGTTCAGTGATCCCCTGCTGGCCTCCCTCAAGGGGCCCCTGGAAAATGCAGATTCCTGGGTTTAACCTAGACCAAGGCAGTCAGACAGCGGGGGACAAGGAGACAGGGATTTGAATATGTTAGAAGATTCCCTGGTGATACCGAAAGTCAGACAGGACAGAGTGACAATGCTGATGGAATGATAGAGTCAGCTTTTCATGGATGACATGGAACATTTCACAAGAGTTTAAAATCACAGCAATAACTACTGAGCATTCACTATGGGATTCTTCACGTTTGAACCTATTGAGTAGGCTACAGTGATTAGCCCCGTGCTCCAGAAGAGGAAACTGAGGCACAGAGAGGTTAGGTAACTTGCCCAGAGTCGAACAACTGATGCAGATGGATCCTCAATGCAATATCCTGACCCTTGTCAATTACAAAATAAACCAGTCTCCAGCAGAATCGGGCCCAAAGTCTTGACTTGGGTTATAATTGGGTCTTGGGATTGTGTTATGTGCCTTCTACTTATCCAACCCTTTAGCAGATCCTTGCTGAGTATTTGGAATCCCCCCAAGACTTCAGTCCACAGAATGAAGGCCTATACAGCAAATTATAGTATGAAGTTTGATAATTATTTCTGTAAAGCTATGTGTAATATAATCAATGCTTCTCCAAATCCAAAAAACATATAGAAACACACACATATATAATATATTCCTAGGAATCTGAACTTCGGGATGGTATCGTAAACGATATTTTAAAAGAATCTTGAGGGGGTACAACATTGTGTTCTTATTTAGTATCTTTTATGAGTCGACTATGATCATCTCTGATGAATAATTAGTAAGTGCTTATGTTGTAGAAAAGTTATGTTATGTTGCAGAGAAACTACTGTCCATTGAGCTGTTATCACCTTCTACCAGGCTCTATGCTGTTTTAAGTGTGTTTTCGAATTCTTCCCAAGAACCCTCTTCTTTAACTTTTGTTAATAATTTATTGAACAGGAAATTAAGACTTAGAGATGCAAAGGTTGTGGCTGTGACATGAAGGTAATGTCATCTCTCTCTAATACCTAACTTTGAGTACTTTTGCTTTTGCCTATGTGCTCAAATAGGGTCCTCTGTTTTCTAGAGGAGAAATGGTATCTGATAGTAACCAGAGAGCAGTCACTAAGAGCATTCAGGGGACTTAGAAACATCTTTTCAGTGGCAATAATGTCATTCATCATTTGCTTGTCCTCACCACTTTACCCCTGGTTTGGTTGTCCTTGCCTGGCCCCTGGACCTGGTAAGAATCTTTCAGAGCTAAAGGTACTCAATTCATGGCCTGAAAGATTAACAGATGTCTTGGCGGGGGTTGGGGGCGGTGGGGTCCCAAACTGCTTTTTGAAGGAACATTATAACTTAGTTCATAAGTATTTCATTTGCTGACCACTGTGCACAAGGGATGGTGGATGTTCATTCTTTGGAGTGTGTCATATGCAGATGGAAATTCAATGTCATTGTTTCTGAGCCATTTCAGAATTGTAGTGTTTGGTCATGAAGAAGCCTTAGAAATCGTCTAGCTCAATGTCTCCATTTTACTGAAAAGGGAAGGGGAGAGCTCTACATGGTAGCTGACTTGTTCTAATGTAACCATTTAGCAGCAGGACTGAAACCCAGCCCTTTGGGTCTGGATTTCCGCCAAACAGGCCAAATTACATCCTGAATGAGCCTGTATGGATTTTAACTTCAAAATGATTCCCGTGTGGGGCTTTCTTTAAAAGCAGATTCACCTTCCTCATTATGCCTTATTTAGGCTAATGATAGAATTAATTTACATTTCTAAATATTCAATGTCAGAGGGAGGAAGAGACCCTCCTAAAATATTAGCAGGCCTGCAGGAGACCTCAATATCCTGCAAAGTGGAAGACCCTATACAGCGGGACTAAGGATGCTGACTCCACGCCTAGCGGAAAATCCAAGCATCCAAAGTTAACAGACTGCTGTTGACCAGAAACCTAACTGATAAATAGTCAATTAACACATGTTATGTCTATTCTATGTGTTATGGATAGTATTCTTACAGTGAGGTAAGCTAGAGAAGAGAAAATGTTTTTTAGAAAGCATAAGGGAAGAGAAAATACGCCTGCAGGACTGTACTCTAGTCCCTGGCACTGCAGATTTACATGATGTGTTTATAGGAGAATCCACATGACAGTACCATGCAGTTCAAACTCCTGTTGTTCAAGGGTCAACTGTACAAGTTTTCAGTGGAGAAGTAGAAAACCCAACAAAATAGTAAGGGAACAGAATGGATGTTTTCTTTCCACCGTATTGCCCAGGGCTCAGACACAGTCGTGTGCCTGATGCCATCCCCCTGACCCAGTGACCTTGGAGAATGGGCATTACTGGAGGAGACCTAATAAAGAACCCATTCGCTAATTTACTACTTAATTCATTTAAAATAATACCATCAGTGTTGAATAATTAAGACCAGAAGATGGGGACTCATGCCTGTAACTCACATCAACTTTACACTGAAACACAGCAGAAGAGCTCCAGAGCCATTTTCTTTTCTTTTCTTGCTTTCTTTCTTTCTTTCTTTTTTTTTTTTCTTTAAAGGAAAGGTACAGGCAGGAATGAAGGCAAGCAGAGGCAGGCAGGCAGGAAGAGCGAGGAGGAAACACTTTATTTATTTTCTTTCGTCGTTCATCTTGGTTGAGTCCCGGGCCCCGGGACTCAAAACCAGTCCCTGGGAAGTTTGTAGACTGTACCCAACCCCTACTCCACCAGGACGCACCCTGTTTTCTTCTCAATATTTTGTAAAAATGCAGTATTCACACAGATCGGTGCAGGCACACGTCATGAAGGCCCAGCTCCCTGAACGGACAACACAGCACGCCCAGTTTTTGCGTCCCAAGGACCTGGTTTCCTGGGCCACTTGACCTTCTGTGTCACCTCAGGCCACTCCTCAAAACTTTCTGAGTCTCCGTTTTCTCATCTATCAAACAGTGAAGAAAAAGTAGCATTTCCCAGATATTTGTGGAGAGTAAAAGAGAATACAATATAATTTCCCGTGTTCTTCTCTCTTTCCCAATTCCCAGGACGGGGTCCGCCCAGGAACAGCCTTAAAGGCATGTGTGTAATTCAAAGTTTGGACTATTAAGGAACAGCTCATACGTGAAGGAAATGTGGTTTGTTAATTGGCGGCAGAGAACACACTCTTTAGTTTTCCCTAAAACTGACTCAGGTTCATTCTCAGGGGCTCCTCTGAGAAGCTTGGTTTGAATTGGATTAAAAATTCAACCTGTTTACTTATTCACACATATCCGGCTTCATCCCCAGAGGGGTTTACAGAAATACACATAGTACAACCGTATTTAAACTAAATAGGTGAGGCAAGGCTCAAGCTGAAAGGTAAGCTGAAGTTTGGGACAGGGTGGACGCATAAATGCATGTCCTCACATCAGCTCATTTGCTAGACAAGGGCTGAGAGCCAGCCTTGTGTGTCTAAACGCGCAAGACAAATTGGGGGGATGAGCAGCAAGATTCGGAGGGCTCTTAGAACTTGAAAACAGACCAGTGGTGCAGGGGTAAGTTTGTTCTCTTGGCACAAGACCTTCCTTTGTGGTTCTTCGTTCAGAGCACTCGATGTGAATCGAGGGCCCCTGTGAGGGATCTGTAGCGCTATGCCTCAGTGCACACAGGTGGCACAAAGCCAAGGCTGAATTTAGTGAAAATAGTTGTGTGAGTGGCCTACAAGGCTTGAGTCCTATTCTTCGGTTTATTACAATGATACAGTGAAAATTAATACAGACCGATTTCGTGTAATGGGTAACTTCATTTATGTGGTTTTTCTAAAGTAACTGAGCAGGGGTGTGCGTTCTTACCTGGAAATTCCATGTTCAGGCTTGATGGGGAAAGAAGAATTTTCTACTGCTCTTCTGAAAAGACTCTAAGGAGGAAGCCTGATCTTTAGGAAGTACTTGGGAAAAGAGGTTAGGGGAAGCCGATGGAAGTGCACTTTGTGGGTGTAAGAGACAGGTCTGGGTCAGAAGGGACCTGACTTTGGGGAGCTGAAAAAGCCCTTTTTTGGAAGTCAGAGTCTCCTGACAGCAGGTTTGGAAGCACGATAAGGAGGTTCACTTTGGACATGTTGGGCTTGTGAACCCCCTACATGGGAAAGTTCAGTTTTACACACACACGTGCACACACAGACACACATACACTTTTCCTTACGGTAATGTTAGCTGATTATCTGGGAGATTCCAGCTGAATGGGCCATTACGTTGAACAAATGATTAAAAAAATAGGGTTTAGTTTAAAAACTTGATATTCACGTAAAACCACTGTGCTAGAAGCAAATGAGGGGTTCTCTTCTCATCACTGGTAAAATAGTCTGGTGTGGAGAACACCAGGGATCCCTGATAATCTTTTCAGTGGGGCTTCGAGGTCAAACTGTCTTTACAAGATAATAGGATTTTGTTTTTCCATTTTTTCTTGTTAAATCAATTTTACTGAGGGAGGGAACATTGCATCAGGACATGAGCCACGTTTCGGGTGTGTGTCATTGTCACTCATCATCTGTGCGTAATACGTTCAGTTCATCACCACCAGTCCAGTTCCATCCTTCATCATACAACTGATCCCCTCTACCCATTTTGCCTGTCCTCTCCTCGTCTTGTAATCACTAATTTGATTTTCTTGACTAAAAGTCTATTGTTGTTTAATTTGGTTCATTTATTTGCTTGGTTTCTCTATGTAGCACATATGAGTGAAATCATACAATGTCTGTCTTTCTCCTTCTGACTTATTTCACAAGGTATAATTCCATCTAGATCTGTTCATATTGTTGCAAATGGCAGAATTTCATCTTTTTGATAGCTTAGTAGTATTCTATTATATGTATACATATATATATATATATTAAGTAAATATACACTTGCACACCATAGCTCCTTTTTCACTCAACTGTTGGTGGGCACGTCATTCATTTCCGTTCTTTGTCCTTGGTTATTATGAACAGCACTGCAATGATCCACTTTCTTTCTCTGGGCTTACCCAGAGGATACATGATGTGTGATACAGCCATAGAATGCAGAGAATTCTTCAATAAAAAAAATCTTCTATAAAATCAGGCATTAAAGGAGATTTGCAGAAATGTGAAGTACTCTCTCACTAAATTTTATCTTGGAAAATAGATACTACTGATAATGTGATAGGTTTGTCATTTTTACTTTAGATGAGTTAACACATATTTAAACTCCCCAGTTTTCATCTATAATATGGTAAATACTGATAGCTATAACCCATACAAGCAAAAGCTCTTGGGGTCATCAGGGATTTTAAGTGTGTAAAGGAGACCAAGAAGTTTGAGAACCTCTGTGCTAGAAGTTTGTTTCCTGTCAGCTTTGAGGGTACCGTGCATTGATGGCTCACAAAGTTATGTGACCCCCCAAGATCTAGCAAATTCTCCTCCACGTTACTGTGTAGATACAGATCTTCAAATAAAATACAGAATCGTTCCAATGGTGTTGACATCTGCACGTTGTTTATCAGTGTTCATCCTTGAGATTCAGTTAGCAGCCAGATTTTGGTGGTTAATAAAACATACATGGTTTTATCCCCTTTGAGTGTGTTTCTAATGAGAGCGCTGGGAAATCGGCACTGTTAAGCAGTCATAGTTTATTAAGGATCTGCATATATAGTCAGGGCACTTTTGGCTCTGGAATTGGTAGACAGTGAACCTCTGAGTGAATGACAGCCAGTCTTCGCTCTGTGCCAGTACTGTGCTGAGTGCTCAGGTGTTACTTCATGTTTTAGCACCCCTCTATGGTACATAATGATGTCTGTCCTTCTAGGTGAAGAAATGGAAACTCAGAATGGTTAGAGAATTTGTCTAAGTCGTCAACTAGTAAGAGACAGAACCAGGGTTTGTGTGTCCTTGGAGCATATTTCTGCATCAGGGAAACAGTAGACATTGCCTTTCCCAAGCCTACAAGCATGTTAGGGACACTTGGCCTTGCCATGTTGTTACAGTGTGTCTCTGGGACCTTTTCTTCCCAAAGGTGCAGACAGCAGTGGTGGAGAAATCTGCACATCCAGGCTGAGAATCCCCCACTGCCAAGCAGCCAGGGGAATCTGGTTGACATTTCCCAACAAGGGCTTGTGAAGAGCGAGGAACCTGGTTATCCAGGAAAGCCTGCCCACAGGGTGGGGTGCCAGACCCCAAATAAATAACCACAGCAAGGCCTGTTTCCTTGTACCACCGTCTGTCATAGCCAGTTAAGATTTCAGATCACTGCTGTCTTTGCCAGGACAAATTATTAAGTGACTCTAAGAGGCACCCTCTCCAGACCTGTAAGTGGTTTCATGTGGACACTGGTATGTTCAAGGGGGCCCAGTCTATGGGTTGGATTCAAAACCAGTACATTTCAGCCATTTGGGTTTGGGGGGCAAATGCCACTGTGAAGAGAGCTTTCTCCACCAGCCACCAGAAGACACTGTGGCCTGTGGTCAGAGCCCAGGGTAGTGGCTGCTTTTTGCATCCACCTACTAGAGAATACTCCACATCCTCGCATAGCTCTAGAATCTTTCAAAACTTCAGGAACTGGAATTAAGTGGCTTCTGAATGGAGAACACATGCACTTACTTGCCTGCTAGTAATCTTCATTTCAGACTGGAAGTGGGGCCTCTTCCCCAGATTTTGGAGTGACGTGTTCACTGTACCCACATGGCTCTATGATGTCAGATATAATGTGGCCGATGAAGTCTGACAAGGTGACTGCTAAGGGTAGACTGTGCTGAAAGGTAGGAACTTTTATCTCATATCTGAGTTCAAAACTTTAGGGTTTATAGGTTTCCTCTGAATGTGTCCTTTTATTGAAAAATTACTTCTTATATAGTCCCCCCTGCTCCCCCCCACCCCTCCAGCCTCTCCCTGCCTGCAGCATCCTGGGTTCTACATTCTTGTCTGCTTAGGTTGTTCAGCACAGCTGTTAAATAGCTGCACAGTCCCAGCCTCAGCCTGAGACCACCAGCCACTCCCCAGCCTTTGTCCTACTGACCTGTGAAGTTTGGTTGTCAGGCAGGGGCAGGAGAATAGCACCTTTGTGCTCAGGATGCTGTTTCCTCTTTCTCCCAGAGTCCTCCTTACCACTCTGTGGTTCATGGTCCAAACAGCCTTTCCCCACCTCTCTCAAATTCATTGTCTTGGTGTGCCCTTGGGGAAGGAGGAAGAGCAGTCAGATGTTATGCTGTGTTTTCAGCTGTCAAAGGGTTGAGGTGGATTATCTCCCTTTTGCATCCATCATAAAATGGATTCTCAGCCTCTCTTCCCAGCTGCTTCCCACCTGCATCTCTCTGACTTTTCATCCCCAGGTAAGGTGCATTACAGGGAGGCAGTCTTCAGTTCAGAGTTGTCTGAACAAAGCAGACTGGACGTGTTGGTCTGTTTTAACCCCAGTCCCTTTGAGGAAAGTCCAAATATTTATTTCAAGTAGGTGCCAGGTGGTCAGAGGGCTGCTCAGTGGGATGATGCTGGAACAGTGAAGGGAGAAAGGTTTATTCTGACTTGAACGATTTAGCCTCTCCTGCCCTATCTTCTACAGGATGAGGTTATGTACCTGCTCCAGGGAGAGTGGCGAGGGTTACCTGAGGTCATATGGGCAAACCACTTGGCTCAAGAGGGCCTAGGGCTCTTGTGCATGTATCCAACTTCATGATCCAAACCTCTTCCAGTGCAAGTTTGTGTTCCTCTGAAACCCTTATGGTTAGCATTATTAAGGCTGAAAGAGACCATGCCCATGATGTATCCTCGTCTGCTTGGAAAGATGGAAGGGACAGAGCATGGAGAGGCAAATAGAGCAGTGTTTCAGGCAACACGCTAGCCTGGAGAAAGCTGGAGGCAGGGGACAAGCATGAGGCAGCTGGGGATGGGGTCCAGCCTGCGTGTACCCTGGCCTGTGGCTGGGAAGGTGTGCTCCCCTCTTCCCTGACTTGGTTTACTGCTGAGCAGCTGCCGCCAGACAACTGGAGAGCTTGGGATCTGTGCGTGTGCCCCTGGTTGACAGACAGATATGGGTGGTGCACAAACAGCCATGTGGCCTTGGTAAGCTGCTCTCTGACCAATGCTAGTGCTTGTGAATGCTGTAGAGTTCCAGCAGTGGGAAGAATACTCAACTCTGAGCCTGGAGCCTGAACCCAAGTCCCAGTGTTATGTAGATTTGGGCTTTCAGTGAATCATATATACACTTATACACACACATATACTTCTACTTATACATTAACTTTCAAGATATACCTACACATATATAATTACCACATATCCATATCCATATACACATATGTGTATCCATATCCATATATTTATACATATAGTTATACATAGCCATATAAAATAAGTACATATAGATATATTTATTCATACACATATACTTATGTTTAACTTATCCATATATATACATGTACTTATCACATACTTTATACTTATGCTTCTACAAATATGTATATATACGTATATATACGTATACATACACATACATATATACCTGGGCTTCTATGTAGAACCCTGCATATAAGCATATATAGAGACTTATGCATATACTTATATGCCTATATTTATATATCTACTTAGCATATATGTATATACTTATGTGTATGTACACATGCAGTTGTATATATACACACACACGTTCATGTACATACTTGATCACACCCACTTATGCATGTACATGAGTATGAGACTCGTCAGGCCTGAGATCTCCCCACACTGAGGTGTGTGCCCTGAAACCGTCTCTCCAGGCCTGCTCCTGAGGCAGCACCCCCTGTCCGGAGGAGCACTGAGGAGCCGTCCCTCACTACCAGTACCTTCGAATTCTAAAAAGTGGAAACCATTTGGAGAAATGATAACTGTAGCTCGTGTCACCCACAGCTGGGACCCAGGTGGCTGGACCAGCGCCCCACATCCAGTTTGCCCTGCAGCCCAGCCTGTCTCAGCCTCCACCTTGAACCTTCTCTCTCTGCTGCAGTCTGGGAGCCAGAAGCTCATCAACGACTCCTTCTCGGTGTGCGCTTCCCGAAAGAGCTGTGACTTCTTTTTTCCCAGCTTTGCTGTCTGAGCTTGAGGGTTGCATCTAGCAGAATGCTCCTGTTTTCTTTCCTTTTTTTTTTTTTTTTTTTTTTAATGTGTTTGTACCCAACATCTCTCTGTTTAATCAAAATGACTGATTAAATTTAAATGCTTTACACAGAGCTCACTTAGAAACGAGAGCTGTTTTTTAGAAAGTGAAAGTAGCTGATAGTCCCTTTTTATATGTAAAAAAAAACCTGACAAGTCATTTAAACACATTTCCTCACAGTGACTTAGAAAAAAATACCCAAAGGTACTTGAATTTTGTCACCTTTTATTTTTCCCTCTTAGTGCCCAGGATAAAGCTATCCTAGAGGCTTTTATAGTCCCCACTCCTACTAAACTCTTTCAGTAGGAGAAATAATTGGCCTTTTCCTTGAGAGGAGGCTAGGGATAGACTGCGTCGCGCTATTCTCTTGCAAATCCCTGTGGGTACTGAATAATAAAGTCCGCCGAGCCCGAGCCTGCAACTCTTCTCGCTTTCCTTTGCACAAGAGCGACAAGCTGCTCTTTTTCTGCCCAGCTCTCACACTGAAAAAATCCAGTAGGTGGCCGGAGTCTTTACAGGACTAAAGACAGCTTCGGAGAGCAATTGGACTAGGTTTTACAAAGAAAAGTGTACTTGTATCTTTGTACAGAGACAATGCTGGGGGAGTTGAATGGTGCCTCAGGACTCCAGCTGAGGGACAGGTGACTTATTTAGGCAAGTTACAAATTGACATGTTGAATTATATCTAAATGAAGTTCTCCAAACAAGCCCTGAAAACCCCCCAAATAATCCCTGAATCAAGCACTTGGGTCAGGAGTCTCAGCTATCTCGTGTCTAATGGGTGCAGCCTTTGTAACTCCACAAAGGAGACCCCTCACTATTCTCTGGGGAACATGAAAGAACTCTGTCTGCACCCCGTGAGCCAAACCCCAGGAGTTCCATGGGTGAGAACTTTGCCCTTTGTAAATTACTTTTGCAGAAGATTCTCAGTTGAGGAGATGGTGATAAGGAAGCTGCCCTGTGCTGTTTTATGGTTCCAGCATTCCATTTCCCGTGATGTCCTTTCGCCTTTGATTTGAGTCATGGGGCTAAGCAGCTCAGCCTTGCTCGTGGGTCCTAACCCAGCCCCAGACACTGGGGTGTGTGGCTCCCTGGGAAGTTCCCAAAAGCAATCTGCATCTTCCAAGAAAATATTCACTGCATGTGACCAGTGCCCTTGGCATTCATGTGTCAGTGGTCCTCACACATCTCTTACCCAGAATTTGCCATCGTAACCATTTCTGTGTCCACAGTTCTGGGCGCTGAGCGCATGCACATTTGGGGTGGCCATCACTACCATCCATCTCCAGAATTTTTCATCTCCCTGAACTGCCATTCTGTCCCCATTAAACTCTAATTCCCCTTGCCCTTTCCAGCTGCTGACACCCTCCGTTCTACTTTCCGTCTCTATGAATCTGACGCCTCTTGATACCTCATGTAAGTGGAATCACAGGGTAGTTGGCCTCGTGACTGACTGACCTCACTGATTAGCACATCCTCAAGGTTCAGCCATGCTGTAGTCTGTGTGAGAACTTCCTTTCATTTAAAGCTGGATCCCATTCCATTGTGTGTATAGAACATATTTTGTTTATCCATTCATCATCTACGAGCTTTTGAGTTGCTTCCAGTTTTTGGCTATTGTGAATGATTCCGCTATGAACATGGGTGTGTAGATACGTTTGAAACGCTGCTTTCAGTTCTTTTGAGTCTATATGCAGAAGCGGAATTGCTGGATCATATGGTAATTCTATTTTTAATTTTTTGAGGAACTGCCATTCTGATTTTCATAGAAGCTGTGCTGTTTTACATTCCCATCAACAGTGCACGAGGGTCCCATTTAATCTACATTCCAACCAGCACCGTTGGGCGTTTTCGTTTTTGTGTTTGATACTAGGCATCCTTATGGCTGTGGGGTGCTATCTCATTGTGGTTTGGGATACTGGCCCCTTTTAAACTTAGTGTTTGATGTTGTGCCCAATCAAGCCCTCCTCCTGTGTTTCTGTGTCATGAACAAGACACCAGAAGTCTCCTTGACCTCGATGCCTAGAATCTAGAGATCTCAGGGCTTGCTCTGGTCTGCTAGAGCAAGTCCTCAGCAATTGGGAAACTGCAGGTAAGAGACATGTGATCAGGACTTACTGGGAGCTCCAACCTGAAGGAAGGAGGTTGGTAAGACTCCTCAGGAAGATCTTTCTCCTAGGCAAGGCTGGGACCCCGGCATGGCATGAATTTGACGGTGGCTAGTGGCCAAAGTGCTTTCAGGAGGAGACTAATTCATCAGTGACACGTATTTTCATGGCACAAAGATGCCTGCTGCGTTTTGAAAAGACACTCATCTGTCACACAAGCACGTGTTTTCCAGGGCATTCATTCAGGTCTATGTTTGGAATAGAAGGATTGCTTTTAGTTGCATTTTGAAAATCGTGACTCCAATTCCAGATTTCTGGTTTTATAAAACTTATTGGGATTCTGTAATATTAGGAAATAACACAGAAAGTTCAATATGGGTAAGAATAAGTAAGTAAATTAGTCAAATAAAACAATAGTACAATTATATAAAATTTGGGACATAGACAAAATATGCAACGTTTTCATCACTATTTCTTTATCCCTTTGGTTCATTTCTTTCCAGTTCCTTTTTACTTAAAATAAATTGTAATGGTATATACATAAATTGCGTAAATCAAGTTTTTCAAAGGATTGTTTCCATTTACAATCCCATTAATGGGACGCAAACCCAGGTCCTTGGGATGCATGCGGACTACACGCACCAGAAGCAGCAAACCAAACCACTGCTCCATCAGGGCACACCGGGGTCCTAGGTTTTGAACTCTGGTCCTTGGACTTTACATGGTCTGAACCCCAGCTATAAGCTTATCTCCTCAGCTACCAAAGCACACCAATTTTTTTTTAATTTATGTTTTTTTTAATTTTTATTTTAAAGGGAAGGTGCAGGCAGGAATGAAGGTGAGTAGGCAGGCAGGCAGGAAGAGAGAGGAGGAAGAAACAATTTTATTTTTATTTAGGTGTTTATCTTGGTTGCTCTCTTTTGGCCCTAGGACATGAACCTGGGTCCTTAGGATGTATGTGGACTGCACTGGCTGGAGGCGGTGAAGCTGGCCGCTGCTCCACCAGGGCACACCTGTATGTATTTTTTAATTTAAAAAAATGATCGAAGGAACATTGCATCATATTATAGAGGTTTAAGTTGTGTATTGTTGTAAATCACGATCTGTATCTGACAATTTCTTTGCTAGTTTTAATATTTTCCTGTTTGTTTTTTGCTTTTTTATCTTTAACATAGAGAAGATTCATATTTAGATGTGGTCAAATGATTTATTTTTCTTATGTCCCTTTAATATCTAATTTTGTATATCTATTCCTTATTTACATTCCTTCTTTTTTATTCTTTTCTTTTTTATTCAAGGAAAGGTCTAGACAGGAATGAAGGCCAGTAGGTAGGCAGGAAAAGAGAGGAGGAAAAAGCATTTTTATTTTATTTTTATTTAGTTGTTCACACTGGTTGTTTTCCCCTAGAGCCAGGGCTTGAACCCAGGGGTTCTATGCCTTAAGATCCTTTGGAAGCAATTGACCTAACCACCAGGGCCTGTCTACGTTCAAGTTTTAAAACTTCTTTCACCTCTAATGGGATGGTTCTTTTCTCTCCAGGAGTAAGACAAAATTTAGTTATTTTTTTCTTATTTCTCTGCTTAACTAGTTAACCCGTAAGAAATTTATTTTGATGTATGGTGTAAGAGTTTACCTTGATATTTTCCCCAAAATTGTAGGCCAGTTATTCCAATAATAATGAATTACTTACTTCCTTCTCTCATAACCGCTGTGCATTATTTGTCAAACTGATTTATAAAAATATATTAGACAGATCTGTTCCTCCTTTGTCTGTTCTGTTCTGTTTATTCGTTTGTTTTTATTTGCATGGTCCTCATGCTTCTCATCATAAATCTTCAACTCTTTTAATGTCCATTAGCCCTTCTTCTTATAATTCTTTAGCAAACTTTACTATGTTGAAGTAGACACAACATTTTTTTTCTGGTACAGAATTTATAATAGTTATATTCAAGTGATCTGCTCCTAGATTTAACATTGGACCATTTCAGTATGTCTTTTCCTTTAGTTATACTGAAACATTTGTTTACACTTTGAAATACACAGAGGATAAATTATTTTTGCTTTTTTCTCTTTTCAGTAGTAATATTTATTGTTTCTTTAGTTCACAATGCCAAATTCCATTTAGAAGGTTGAAATTCATCTCGATCTATATTTCACACCACACCGACCACCAGAGTTCCTGTGTCCCTTACTGTCACCTTTTCCCCTCATCCTCCCCACCCCCCATAACCTGTCCAGAGTCCCTTTATTTTTGTTGAGATATTTATGTTCATTTGGTTCATTTCATTATATTTCACATATCAGTGAAACCATCCTGTATTTCTCTTTTTCTCTCCAACTTATTTCACTTAACATGATCTCCTCCAGTTCCATTCAGGTTGTAGCAAAGGGTCCTTTGCTACAATTTCAATTAAACAAAATTTTTGTGGCAATATGATAGGGAAAAAAATCTAACTGCATAGGTTAATTCACATTTCTTCTATTACTATTACTATTGACATTGAACATTAAACATTGAATGTGTTTTAGGTATTTGCCTTCTTTTGTGAATCATGTCTTCATATTCTGTGCCCATTTTGCATGTGAGTCATGTTTATTTATTTATTAAGGAAAGGTACAAACAGGGATGAAGGCAAGTAGGCAGACAGGCAGGAGGAGCGAAGAGCAAGAAGCATTTTTATTCATTTTGTTTAGTTGCTCATCTTGGTGGTTTCCCTGGGTTCTGGTCTGTGAACCCAGGTACCTGAGATGTATGTGGACTGTGCTCAGCCGGAGGTGGCAGACCTAACAACTGCTCATCAGGGCGCACCTGAGGTGTTGGAGTCACTAAAGCACAATAACTTAGAGGAAAAGCCTGGAACTCAGGAAGAACTCCATCCAGATCTCCGCTCTGTTATGTTTGAACTTCCAGGCATGGGCATGTTACTTCTTAGCCACTCAGTGTCTCCACTTTTTTATTTTAAGATGGAACTAATTGTATCTGCTTTATAGGATTATGCTGAAATATTGTATGCAAAGCACTTAGCACTAAGAAGGACTCAATAAAATGTAACTTTTATTATACTTAAACGCTTAACTAACTGCCTATAAATGTGCTCCTTTCCTCAAATTTGTAATTCCCCTTTCAACGTAGCCTATGTTGATTTAGTTATTTCAAATCTACATAAATTGTTTTATAAGTGAAAACATGCATCTTCTCCTTTGCGTTTTTTTCACTTTCCTTAAAAAATTCTCCTCTACCTCCGAAGATCAGATATTTACCTATTTTTTCTTCTAGTTCTTTTATCATTTCTTATTTTACATCAAATTCTTTCATCCATGACAGGAATAAGTTTACATCTTTGGTGCGAAGTTAGTATAAAGTTGAATTTTGGTGTGAATTTTTCCCCTTTAGTTGTTCCAATTATGTCAACAAATCTACCCATTTCCTCTACTAATTCGAAGCTTCATCTTTATCAGGTACTTCTCGGTTTTCTGTTTGATTCCATTGATCAATCTATCATTGCATTGGCATTATAGCATAGTATACAGCAGGTGCATAATGTGCATTCCAGCTGTGTGCATGTTTGCTGTCTGAATGCACTCACCCCCTATCCTTCCCATCTGGTTCTTTTAAAACTGCAAGTTTGTGTCCGTGTATAACTACATGCTACCATTACAGGCTGCTCAAAATAAGAAATTTCCTGGTTTTCTGTACGGTGTAGTACAAAGAACATGGCTTATAGACTCAGAGGATTGACCATCATGTGCTTGCTGGTTAAGTTCTGGACCTGGGGTTCTCTGATGAAGTAATCATAAATAATCATGAAAATTATCCCAACTTCATTGGAAATAATGGGACCAAACATAGATAGGATTGCATTCCTCAGATGTATTCTATTTTTAAAAGATAAATGGGCTCACCCTGATGGGACAGCAATTAGGTCAATTGCCTCCAAAGGAGCAAACCACATACTCCTGGGTTCGAGTCCTGGGTCTGGCGGGGGAAACAATCAGTATGAACAAATAAATAAAAACAAAAAATAGATCCTTCTTTCTCCTCTCTCTTCCTGCCTGCCTACTTGCCTTCATTCCTGCCTGCACCTTTTCTTTAATAAATAAACAAAATAAGGGTTTGTTTTCATGACTGCAGACAATTTGTAACTCAGCATTTCACTTATAGCAGTTTTATGTGTTGTCACCGTAATCTAATTTAAACAACATTAGGAATGATTATGAGCAACTTTATAGCACCTTTTATGCATGCACACGTATTTAAATGCAGCTAGGTAAACAAACTCATAAATGGATGACTGTCATGTAGCAGTTAAGAAATAATGAACTTGATATGGCACTATTCTGGGTTGTTGTTTTTTTTTTTTCAAGATTGCATAAGGAATTTGGTGTAACCTTCACACTTTTATTGGATTAAGATATGTGTTTGATTGCAAAATAGTGAGTACTTAATTTTAAAATATTTAATAAGAGCAGCAGTTTACTACTCACTTACCATGGGCTAGATGCCCTTTTGAATTGCCTTATGCATGCCATCTCTTTTAATTCTATGACCACACCACAGTGGTTATTGAATCTGTTTTGCAGGCGAAGGAACTGAAATTCTTTAGCATTAGACAACTGTACTACAGTGAGTCAATGGGGACCCAGGACAACCCCAGGGCCATCGGTCTCACACCCTGGCCCTGCTCTCTACGCTGTGATCTGCTACTTCCAAGTAGATTTGCAGCCCTAGTTTTCTTAAAAAATCCAATTTCTAAGAATTGGAAAAGAAAGAAAAACTCTCCTTTTAACCACAGCCAAAACTTTGGATTTCAATTTAGGAATAAAACATGACCAATACACAATGTTATGGCTATAATCATGGGAAATACGGGTAATTGATACAATTATAGTGTAAAGATAAATTGTGGGGATGGGGAATGGATTTGCTGCAGCAAGAGCTGTGTGTTTTTAAAATTTGATTTAACTGTATTGTCTATCACATTCTGTAGATAATTGCTTCAGTTCTCTGTCTTTGATAGAGATATTTGTGGCATTCAAGGTATTTACTTCATGTATTGGATTGAATGGAATTGTTTAATTTTCCCTCTTTTAACAAAATCATTGCATGTTTGTTGTTGAAAAATGAGAAAACAGAGATAAACAGAATAACCAAAGTTAAAATCCCTCATAACCCTGCTATCTGGAAATAACTACTGTTTAACTTTTTGATGTCCACCCTTTTTAAAATTTATGTGTGACTATAACTTGCTTTTACAAAAATGGAAAATCTATTTGTAGTCATCTATTTTCTACTTAAAAATATATATTGTGAACTTTTCAAATAAAATTCTTTTTCTCTGGGATCAATTAAAAAAGTATAAGGTACTTCTTTCATGAATATATGATAATTTTAGTAGTTAATTTCAGATTCTTAAGCAGCTTGTTTCCAGTTGTCTCTGATTTTAGGATGACCTTAAATTTGTCTTGCCATATTATCATCTAATGCTGTCTCACCCCTCTTAAGTTCTTCTCATTCCATCGTGTCTACACATAGGTGCTTTGCATCCCAATATCATGGCTAACAGTGCTGGTGAAATTATTTTAGCTTATAGATAGTTCCTACATTTGGACAAAGTTTAGGCTTTGGGCCACGTTAGTGTGCTAGGACAGCCATAATGAGTAATACAGAGTGAGGGGCTTAAACAAGAGTCCTTTTCTCTCACAGTTCTGGAGTCTGGAAGTCCAAGATCAAAGTATGGGCAAGGTTGATTCCTCCTGAGTCCTTTCTCTTTGGCATGTAGACCTGGACTTCTCCCTGAGTCCTCCAATGGTCGTCCTTCTGGGTGTCTTTGCCCAATTTTCATCCTCTTATAAGGACACTAGTCATATTGGATTAGGGCCCATCCAAATGACCACATTTTATCTTGATTATCTCTTTCAGGCCTTATCTTCAAATTCAGGTCCTGGCAGTTAGGAATGAAAACATGAATTTTGAAGGAGGACACAATTCAGCCAACCACAGAGGCATACCCTGGCTTTATTTTTAAAAGGCCCCATTCAGGAGACAACTTGTAATGAGCTTTTAAAGGTCTCATGAGATTTTGTTGTTTATAACATAACAAATCATTAGCCTGAAAGACCCACTAGGGCAGGGTCCCTACTTGGAGCCTGGAATATCATCCATGCTGGCTATAGAACCAAGTAAATGAATGTCAAGTTTCTTTGGTAACATGAAGAAGTAACAGTCAGTCTTCATACTTTAAAATTTAACCTTGTGTCTTGAACCTGTGCCCGACATCTGCAGTGTGTATGTGGTAAAGTGCCCGAGGTTGCTGAACGTCACTGAAGTCAGAGGCAGTGGGTTAAATCATCCCCATTCCTTATTCAACATGAAATGATACACAACATGGTGACTTTCTTTCTTTTTGGGGGGGCGGAGGAGTTTTCCATTCATTGTAATTTTCTGTGTTTTTTTGTTTTGCTTGATTTTTAATGGAAAGGTGTAGGCAGGAATGAAGGTGAGTAGGCAGAGAGGCAGAGAGAGGAGGAGTAAGCACTTTATTTTTCATTTAGTTCTTCATACTGATTGTTCCCCACCAACACCCACACCCCCAGACCCAGGACTCAAACCCAGGAGTATGTGGCCTGTGCTTCTTCCAAGGCGATTGACCTAACTGCTGCTCCCCCAAGGCATACCTATTTTCAGTATTTACAAATGGTCAGGGATTTTTGTAGGTAGCTAGTCTTGTGATTTACTGCAAGTTCTGCAGGGTCTTTTGCAGTTGGAAACTCTGGTCTGATCCTTTGATCTGGGCACTGGGAGACCTGTTCTGTGACCAGGATGATGGTGGCTAGGCAGTGTGGACGAGTCATTGAAAACACCTAAGCGCCTGCAGTGATCGCTCCTTCCAAGCGCCAATTAGGGGTTTACTTTAACTGAAGTTGCAGAACCTTCTATTGGTTCTGTGCCTTCTCAACTGAACACACAAAGGAACACATATATAAAAGTTCCTGAAAAAGTCTTTTTTTTTTTTTTTTTTTTTTTAATATATTTATTTGTTTAGAGGAAGGAAGCAAGCAGGAATGAGAGGATGCAGGTAGGCAGGCAGGCAGGGAGAAGAGTAAGTGTTCATTCATCCATTTGATTGTTCATGTTGGTTATTTCCCCTGGTCCCAGGCTGTGAGCTGAGGTCCTTGGACTTTTATGTGAACTACACTGGAGCTGCAGACTTAACTAGTGAACACCAGGGCATGCCTAAAGAAGTCTTTATTTCAATTATTTGCACTTAGGCACATCAGTGAAGAGTTCCATCCTACAAAGAAACAAATAGTGAGTTCTAAGTACAAGTCTTTTAGGCAAAGAAAGACTCTTTATCCAACAAGAAGGGAGCTGTTTTGTCTAATATCTGTCATCTTGTCTGAAGGCAAAAGAGAGATGACCCGCCCTTTCTGTGTTCCCTGAAGTTAAATCCTCTAAAACTTCTGTGAAGACATACGCTTATGGAGGACAGGTTGGCTCCCCTAAAATTCCAGTATCTTGGAAACAATTGCTATAATTGAAATTGTGCTAACAACTCATCAATGTGAAACCCAAATGAGAAGCAGGAAGTAAGCAACGTTGGGCTTCGGCACGGCAAAGGGAGACACTGGTGCTCACAGTGACTTTCGACACATTTTTAACAACCTGGGGAATCCAGTTTCCTAACTTCTGTAGATTAGGAATGATCAATTAGGAAGGGAGGAGGAGGTGGCTATTGGCAGGCACATTGAGTTCAGAAAGAGTGACGGGATGGCCAGATAGGGAGGAGAAATAGCAAAACAGACAAACACTCTCCAGTTAGAATTTATTGCCAAATCTCACAGTGTGCTAGCAAACAGCTAGTGTGTACCTCGTGGGCAGAACGTTTCTTGAAGATGTGATCATCCTGGTGACCCAGTACAGAAAGTTGTCTTTCTCCCAATCTAATATTTGAAGTTTATGCTATCATTTAGTACTGAATTTTTTTTTAAGCAAAGGGAAGGAAAAGCCAGGGCGAATACATTTTATGATATATAAAATCATTCTTCAACTGGTTGTCATTTACAGGGGAAACCTCAGCCACCAAAGGAAAGCATTCCTCAAGTGATCGGAGGAGCTCAGGTTACATGTTCAGGGTAGCACACTTGTAAAAGGTGTCTTCAGTCTCCCCTCCCTATGACTGACTTGTCTTAAGAGGGAGATATAACTGGCTATATTACTAAGAAGATTTGCAAATTCCAAATGACCTCTTCCCTCCTGCCCTTAGTCTTCTGCTCTTTTCTGCTCCTAGGCAAGCCCCTTCCTCCAGCCACACCCCCTCTACCCCCAACCCTCTGCACCTCACCCCCCACCCGCTATGCCCATTCCACTTCTGCATATTTTGCAAAACACGCGAAGAAGCTGCGCTCTGCAGTCCTAGGCCAGCGTTGGGGTAGACAAATCATCAGCCCAGATGAGTCCTGCTTTCAGACTCAGCCCCTCCAGTGTGGGTATGGACCCTTGTTCAAAGAAACACTGACGCTCAGCCTCCCCACAGCATTTCCCTTCCTCTGCACCCGCTTGGAAAGGGGGTTTATCCTTAGAGATTGCCTTTCCTTCCAAAGCCTTTCTGAAGGAGGACTGGTTCTCCTGGTCACGAGTTGTTCCTGGAGTCTGTGGACATGCTTTCTACTGTCCCATTCATGCCGGGCCATCTTCTCTGCGTCCCTTCTTCCTGTACCAGTCAGCTCGGACTGCCCTGACAACGTACCAAGACAGCAAACTTATAACTACAGACGTTTATTTCCTGGAGGCTGGGGTCCAAGACCAAAGTGTCAGCAGGGCTGGTTCCCTGAGGTCTCTCTCTGAGGTGTGTGCACGGTCATCCTCTATGCGTGTCTGTGTCCCGATCTCTTCTAAGGACACCACTCATACCAGATCAGGACCTACTCTTGTGACCTAATTTTCCCTTTCTCACCTCTGGAGAACCCTCCTGTCTCTGAGTCACATTCTGAAGTATGGGGACCTAGGACTTCACTCTGAGTTTTGGGGGACACAACTTAGCCCTTAGTCTTTCCTTTGATCTTGTTGTCATCTAGTTCCTCCTGCCTCTTCTCCTCTGTACCCAGCCTTCTGTGATGCCTGGGACATACTTCCTTCTCGATGGCCTAAGTGACCAATGTCACATTTGCCCCCCAACCTTGACCCCTTCTTCATTTTCAGTGACAGGACCACCCATATCAAGGACTCATGTCCTGTCCATGCTTCAATCTTGATGTATCAACCCCGGGACTTGAACTTCTGTTCCATCTCTCAAGAGTTCTTTGGTCTCTCTCTCTCCTGAGGTCCCCGTGACTCAGTTTCCCCCTGAGTCCTTTCTTCCCCTCACACCTCGCCTCACCCTCCCAGCATGAAACCTGCTCTTCTTCCTCATCTTCAGGGTCCCGACTACTCCCACTTGCCACCTCTCAGCCCCTTTCCTGAGTCAGCCTTGGGGTAGATTTTCTTTCCTTAATTTTCCAACTGTTGGCACCCCTTCCTTGTATTTTTCCTTCTGTGGCTCCCTCGCTGAAGCTCAAACAGCTGAACTTTTTCTCTCCAAGTCCTTCTTCTCTGAGCCTCGGTCCTGGCTGCCACACACAGCGGCTCTCTGTTCTCACAGCCCTCAAATGTGAACCCTACATTTGCCTTTTCCCTACCCTGTTTCTGCTCTTCTTTTTCTCTCCTTTCCTGTCTTAAAAATTATCCCCAAAGCTGATATCTGTACATTTTTCTCTGCCATAGATAGGACACACACACACACACGGAGCTTTTCTTAAAAGCCTTTTTCTGTTTCATATGTCCGTATTCTGTCCCTCACTGGGTCTGCTGACACCGATCTGGGTGGTATACCCATTCGAAAACCCTTTCCTGGGGCGGACAGCCCTCGAGATCATTTTCAAGGCAAGCAGGCTGGGTAATCTGTTGGGGCATCCATCCTGCCCATACATGCAATAGTACTTTCCCCCAATTCTGACCACCCCAAGTGTCCTGCCACCCAGGGTCAGAGTCACCCCATCTAAGAACCACTGGTGTAGACCCGCGAGTGTGGACGCCGCTGGGGCATCACTCTCCTCACTCTGCCAGGTCCTTCCTGAGCTTTGGTGGGGCAGGTGGGATGGCTGCAAATCACAGGAGGCTTCTGAAGAGGCAGTCTTTCCAGTTGACTCCTCCTTCCACAAGGACACTGATGGCAAGAATGGTCCTTCTTCAAATTCCCATCAGGGGCGTTTCCTTGAGATTAGTCAAAACAATCCAGGAGGCATCTTTTTATCAGCAAACTAGGTCTTAGCTGACCGAGCACAGCAAAAGAGTGAGTCCTGAGATCAGCCTCCCTGATGTACATCTCGGCCCTGACATGACACACATCCCGTGTGGTGGTGGAACTCTGCTTCTGGGGGGACTCTCTGGTCCCCTCTGCCCTCCTGCCTGGAAGATGCTGTATCATCCCCCAGAAGCAGAGCTAGTTTCATTTCTGTCCCTTCCTTTTATCACCTAACATCTCAGTGGCCTCCACCACTCCTGTCCAGCCACTTTAACCCCATGTTTTCTGGCCCTGACACGCAAATCCACTCAGATCTGACCCTTTCTGCAATCACTTTCCTAGTGTCTGTGTTTTCATACGATGGACCACCTTGACCAGCATCCTCCATGTCCTTGGTCATTCTACTTCTGAAAGAAAAGAGAGAAATTCAACCCCGTCACCCCCCACCACTGCCCTCCTTCCACCCAGTCATAGGCATTTCCCTGGGTTCAGCCTCCAGCCTTTTGCCATCCTCTGCCCATCCCTTAGATGTCTCTCCATCCTTTTCCCTCATCTTCCACAGGTCACCTCCTCTCCCCACGACTCCTGCCCTGCTGAGCACCCCCACCACACATCCAGTACCTGAGACTCGGGAAGCAGCTGTCTTCAATTCCTCTTCTGTCTCCACAGCTGTTGGGACCAAGCCCAGTGGCCTCTGTGTCTTTAGCATCTCCTGTATCCAGTCCCCCCCCCATCCTGCTGTTTTGCTTTCATCCTGTGCCGACATCTGTCCCTCTACTATGGCTGCTGTGGGCTCCCTCTTTGGTGCCCCGCCCCTTGGTCAGTGTGCCAGAGGGATCTTTTTCTTTCTCTTGTATCATTTTGGTTAAAGTCTATCATGTCTGTGTCCTCATTAGGTCACATCAACCCACCTGTCTCCTCCCCTATTGCGGGTGGTTCACCGGTCTTATGATTTTTGAGCTGGACGCTTTTCTTCCCTCTTGACTAGTTTGCTGTCTTAGTCCCTCTCCCCAGCACCGGAGGGCCACCCCGTGTACCCTCCCCCTTGAGCCCATTCGGGGCCTCAGCTGGATGAAGTCCAAGTTGACTGCACGCTGCCAGGGGGAGCTCTTGGCTGTCTGGCCCACTGGCTATTTCCCCAGACCCTGTCTTGCGGCCTCCCTTCCCCCGTCTGCTCCAGGCCCGGACAGAGATATTTGCAGTTCAGAAAACTGACCTTGCTTGAGGCCTCTGTGTCCTTGTGCTCACCGCTCATGGCTCCCTCTGCCTGCAGTGCCCGGCCTGGGGATACCCAAACCTGCCAGAGTCAGTGGGTCCTGCCACCTTCTCCCCGCAGCCTCTTCCAATACCTACATCCTTTCTCTCCCGAATTCAATGCCATGGTGTCACTGTTTCTCATGTATTTCTCCTCAAGCTCGATGTCACCTGTTCTATCACCTTCCACCTCAAGTGGACTCATTTTGTCATTTGAGCTCACTGTCACTCACCTAAGACCTAGGCCTCTTCTTGTTCCTCGAGTCGCCCCATTCTTAGTCCGCTGACTGCTTTTATGTCAGTTCTTGCTCAGAAGTGGTTTTTGAAATTTTAATCTCTGTTCTCTATCCCTCTGCCCTAGTTCAGACCCTCACACTTGAGGTCGCCAGGGATGGGATTCAGAATTCTTTGTGGTACTGGCTCCACCTGTGTGCCTTTGGTCCCATCACCAACTTAGTCCTGTCTATGTTATATAATCCAGACTCTCAAATCCTTTCTCATCTCTCCACCGGATCCATGATTATTGTGTTTTGCATCTGCTGTTTCTCCTCCTACTAAATTTCTAGCCATTCTCTACTCGAATTCTTCATTTCTCTTCCATGAAGCTTTCCCCATTTATTTCTAGGAGAAATGACCTCTTTTCTTGAATTCCCTGAATTTTGCACTAATTTAATGGTTCTCATTATGTTGGTCTGCATTTCATGATCACTTCATATAGATGCAGAGATTAGATGATAAATTCTAAGGCATAAATGATGTGATCTATTTTTATAATCACCTTCCACTACAGAACTCAGCACAATTCCACAGATGTATTTAGAGATCAGCTTTATTGAAATTCAACTTACATCCCAGGCTTATCTCACTGTGGTTTTACGGCATGGTTCTTTTTAACTGATAGATGTTCAATAAAAGGCAAGTAGTAGGTAGGCAGGAAGAGAGAGAAGGAAGAAGCATTATTTTATTTCGTTTTTCATCTTGGTTGTTTCTCCCAGCCCCAGGACGTGAACCTGGGTCCCTGAGATGTACGTGACTTGTGCGGGCTGGAGGTGGTGTGCCTATCTGCTAGCCCACCAGGGTGCGCCAAGAATAAATTTTATCAGATAAATATTAATATCCAATATGAACAAAAAGATCTTTAAACAAGTTGACCTCCAAGTTTATTCATTAACAGACAGGATGAACATAGGACGCAGTCATCATCAGAATTCAATTTTTTAAAGTTACATTTAAACCATTTTCTTTCTTTGTAGTTGCCAGCGATATCTAGACAGGGTTATAAAGATGGTGATTTGTCATGAAAATTCATGTAGCTACAGGTTTACATATATTTCACAGAATAAACTAAATTATAAGGAAAATTCTAACTTGGTAGCTGTCCCTACTCACAACCTATGACTGAACGGGGAAACAAGGCAAAGTTAACTGCTGAATCTGAGGCAGAGCAGGTACATAAAGCAGATTCCTTATACAGACCTTTGCCTTCTCATTGGAACACTGTACAATTTGGAGCTTCAGACGCCAATCCTATGGTGACTAGGTCAAATACTCCTCCTAACTGAGAGACCTGCCCATTTCTTCCACCAGGAGTCCTGTCTTCAGAAAAGCATTTGATAACACTCTCGCAGACAGGGGTGTGGGGTGGGGTTAGGGGTGTGGGATGGCTTAGAAAAATGCAAGCTCTAAAGTTTCTCTGGGTAGAGTTTTCCTTAGTAAACAAGAGACTATGGGAAACATAACAGGTTCTGAAAACTGATTTTTGATGACTTTGGACGTAGAGAAAGAGCCAGCTGAATCAGTTCCCTCTTGGGCAGGGTTTAACCTCCCTATCTCGTCAGAAGGATTATTTCGACTGCTGTTATTTGGTTCTAGAGAGTTCTAGCTTGACCAGAATCCATCTATCTAGTCTATCCCTATATAGACATGCCTGTCGGTAGCCCTGAAAACCAGCCTGCCTTAGAAGGTGCAAATTAAAGGCCCAGAGTCAGGCTGCTAACTCCGTATGGTGTGGAGCCAGGGTCAAAGGTCACAGCGAGCAGGGAGCAGCCAGCTTTTTGTATATACAGTATCATCTTACCTAACTAGTTTCAAACACTTACTTCCACAGTTGCAATCTCTACAGGGAGTTAAGAGGCACTTTCTTTAGAATTTGGGGGTGTGGGTGGGGTTTATTTTCCACAACCAAAATCACCCTTTTCTTTCCAAGAGATGTTTTCCAACACGGAGGACAAGCCCCAGTTCAGAGCCTCTGTAGTTAAAAGTATTAACAGTTGGAAACGTGTCAGCTGCCTCATGGAGGAAGCACAGCCCAGGCCTGGTTTCTCTGGGCTCCGTGATAACTTGGGCCAACTGCAGCCAGGGAGAAGCTCGGTGGCGGGAGCCGCAGAGATGGGGAGCGGCCGCCAGCAGGGCCCCTGCTTTCAGCGTTGAAACAGGAGCCCTCTGAGAGAAAGAGATATTGCATGTGGCTTCCCTGATGCCCTGGAGGGCGCCGTGAATGACACAGCATCAGTCGCCTGACGGCCGGGTGGGAACACGGTGGAGCAGGAGCCTGTACCATCCTCTGCCCCTTGGGGGTAAGGCAGCCGCTTAAGCATCGTTTAATGCGGGGTTAGGAAAGGTGGTAAAAGTCGACTCTGTCGAATTTGTTGGACGGAGACCGGCGCGCCCGGGCGGCAGCCCCAGGGCTAGAAGGACCGGGCCCGGGAGAGAAACTGCCGGAGATGGGGGCGGGGTGAGCCCCATCGCCTACTTGGCCACACCTGGATGCAGAGCGAGGACCGCGTGCGCCGAGCACTGCGCGGGCGGCGTTCCCCCTCCCTTCTGCGTACCAGCTCGGGATCCCGACCCCCACGACACCCCTCGGTCCCCGAGTCGCCCCTTCACACCTCCTGGGCACTGCCACTTTTCCCCTTGCTCCGTTAAAATAGTGAAACGAGCCTTGGAGTGAAGTGATGGAAAGCGAGGGGAGGGTGAGGGAGGGGTGAGGGGGGCGGGGAGGCGCCGCAGAGAAGGCAGGCGGGGAGGGGGCGCGGTGGTCCACGGAGGTGGCCGCGGGCGGGCGCCGGGTTGATGGGATAGCGCTTCTTGGTGGCCGCTGGGACCCTTACCCCGGGGCGGCTGGCCCTCCCCTGGCCCCGGGCGCCCGGGGAGGGCGTGGGCTCGATCGGGGGCGGGGTAGGGGGTCGGGTGGGGGCTTCACCTCCTCCCCTTCATCCCGGGATGGAGACCGCTGTTCTCCGGATCCAACCGGGGCGGGGACGGGCGGGGACCGCGGCCCCCACCCCCGCCGGCCGCCGCGCCGCCGCTCAGTAACACGTCCCCAGGAGACTCGCAGGAGCAACACGTGATGTGTCCACTTATCAGGGTGAGAGGGGGAGAGCGAGCCTCGGAGCGTGCGGGCCGCGACGCGGGGCGGGGGCCGGCGGGGGCGGACGGCGGCGGGGGCGCCGGGGTCGCCAGCTCCGCTCCCACCGCCCTCCCTGCGGGAGCAGAGGCGGAGGGGAAGTGACTGCGGAGTTGATGAACTTTGCACATCCAGAAACGCCATTTTGATTCCTTTTCCGGAACAAGTTTGCATCTCTCCTCGTCCGCGCCCCGCAGCCCCCCGGGCCCCGCCGCATCATGCCCGGGAGCCCTGCGCCCTGCCCGGCCGTAAGTACGCGCCCGGGTTCAGGCCTGCGGTCCTCGGGTGGCAGCGAGAGGTCTGGGGCTGAGCGTGAGCGACCTTTTGGAGAACTTTCGGGGATGGGGTGAAGTCTGCAGGGCGCGCTGTACTTTGCAAACTCGGCGTCCCGGAGCTGGCCCGCGCGCTCCCCGCGCCCGGGCCGGGGCCCGGCGGGATGAGCCGCAGCCCTCTCCCCTCCGGCTGCGCCGCCGCTCCTCCCCCCTCCTCCTCCCCTTCCTCCGTGCTTTCCCCTTCCCGAGCGCTGGCTCTGCCAACCAGCTCCCAGCGCGAGCGCCGCGGCAGCGCAGCGCAGCGCCCGCCGCCGGGACCTGATGCGCATCCATATTAGCCGTCCGAGCGCAGGAATCCGGCCCGACCCGCGCCGCCGCGCCCGCCGCCCGGTTTATTTTTAACCCGCAACGCCGGGACTCGGGAGGGTGCGCGCCCCGCCGGCCAGAGACATCTTCCCAGCGCGGCTCTCCATCTTCCGCCCTCTCTCCCCCGACATCCTCCCCCCATGTGGGAGGGGAAACTTTTCTCCTACATACTTTGGAGTCCCTCTCGGCCGAGAAGCGCAGAGATGACGGCGCCCGTCGGCCGCCGCAAGGTATCGGGGCGCCCTGCGGGGTGCTGACGCGGGGGGTGTCGCGCTGGGTGCGCGGTGGGAGCATCGCGGCGCCTGGCTCGCGGACTTTGATCCTCCCGGCGGACGGCGCCGGGGGAGGGGGCCGCCGCAGCCCTGCGCCCTCGCGCGCTCCCGGCTCTTGGCTGGTGGTCGCGCCGCCGGGTGACTGGGGCGGGGGCCGGGGCGCGTCGGCGCGCATTGTTCCCTGTCCTCCCGCCGCGGGGTGCGTGTTTCTGGGGGGCCCTCGGTGGAGCTGGCTGCCTCGCGGGGGGGCCCGGGCCGGCGCCGTCACGAGCACAGGAAGGAGGCCGGAGCATCCGAGGCGGGGCCGCCGCCGGGGCCCGCTCGCCGCCCAGCTGTGAGCGCGCTCGGAAACTTTTTGTCCGCCGCCCGCTGGACCAATTTTTCGGGAGTTCTGGGGTTTCCCTTCCTCCTCCCATCCCTGCCGGTAGGGCGGGGGGTGGGGGGGGGACGGCGTCGGGAGGCGGAGGGCCGGGTGCCCCCCCCACACTCCGCCTCGGGCCGGCCCCCGCGCCCCCTCCCCGCTCGCGGTCTCTTAGGAAACTGCGACCTTAATGGTTGCTAAGGAGCAGGGGAGGTCCTTCCCGTCGCCGGCCCCCTCCCTGGGAAGCGGCGTGCTTTCTGGACGGGGCCGAGGGTCGGGTCGAGGATGTGGTGACTGGCTCCCTGGCCTGGCGAGGCGCGTGAGTGCGGGGGTGGGGGGGCTGCAGGGGAGGGACGCGGGGACCCCGAGAGAGGAGTACAGCGGGGGTGTTTTTTAGGAGACAGACGTGGGGACCCTTGGGGGTTTGGGGATTGATGGCAAAGGAGGGGCCCATTGGGGAGCTTAGGGAACCCTGGCAGAGGAGGGAAGTGGGGATCCTGGGCAAAGAAGAGGTCTGGTTGGGGGCACTGGGACCCTGGGCAGAGAAGGATCCCTGGGGTCGCGGGGACCCCTGGTACAGGGAAGGATGGCGGCCGAGTGACAGGCGACGAATGCAGCTTGAGTCCAGGTCCGCGGTGCATCCGTGATGGTTATAAAAGACGAGGAAAGCGTTTCTCCTTGCTCAGCACTTTTGCCCTCCTAGCTCCTTACTGGTTGGAAGACAGAACGTGAGCCCAGATCCGGACGAGCAGTTCACATTCCATTACGAAATTCTACACGGCTTCAGAGCCAGCAGCAGCGCACTTTCAGGGCACTTTGGAGTTTTTTCTTCTTTTGGGGGGGTGGTGATGGTGGTGGTGGTGATTGGAGGGAGAATAAAAAATATAGCTTGTTGGTATGCTGAAAAACCTGTCCGAGGGTTTCATCAATAGAAAGTTAACCCTCATGCTTGTTTTATTTAGTTTAGAATTTAGCTTTTGCAAAGCCAATGGAAGTAAAATTTGCCTGTTGGGTAGGGATGCTGGATATTGCAGGTATTTCTGCCTTAAGAGGAGACTGGAGATGATTTCGACAAAGGCTGAGTTGCTAATGTGCATCCCATTTTTATGTGATTTTTTTTTTTTTTTTCTGTTAGATATGCGATGTGGTCCCTGCGTGTAAGTTCTGAAATAATTTTGAAGTGGAAGGTGGACAGAAAGGAACTATAAAAAAGAATGAGCTGGTTGTTTTGTTTTTTTGGATTTGTTTGTTTGCTTTTTGTTTTTAACATTTCGTCCCCATCCTGGTATCCCCTAAAAGCATCTTCTAGATGTGCTGCTTTTCCCCGTGGGCAGGTATCCTTCTAAGACATTGTGACCCGGAAGTCTTAGTTAAAGGCTGAAGTCTTGGCTGAAACTTCTCCTTTTTTTTTTTTTTTTTTTTCTTAAACATTTAATGTTATGCTTCCTTCAGTAGTCACGCAGAACTTTTGAAGAAATGGGTTTGGAATCATTTTGCAAATAATTTATGCAAAAGATAAGTCACTAATTTCTGGCATGCGTCTTCTTTTCACCTCTGCCCTTTAGGGGAGCCTCTGGGTACCGCTGATGGACCCTTCGTTGATGTGTTTTGAGCTTTGGTTACACTGATGAATTAAATATTTGAATGGCTTTTATCAACTTTTAAAAAGTGTGAAAAATATCCTCCTTCCCACCTCCCTCCCTTTTACAAAAGAAAGGGAGAGCGCTATGATTTAGTTTTTTGTTTAGCTTTTCCTCCAAGTGAGGTTGTTAATGAACTTGCATTGTTTTATGATTCTTAAAATACTGCTAAACGGGTAGCATTTTAGGATGTTTTCCTTTTAAAGAGGGTGTGTTGGTTATGTGATTCTCTGCCGAAGATGCTCACTGTTCTGTGGCACATTGGTCTCTGGGTTTTTCTGGATAGTCCTTTCTTTCTCATCAGAAATACTGTCTGAGCCTTCTAGCAGACAAGTGTTTGCCTGCGATGGGGAAGATGGCCCTGACTCAGCTGGCACAGGTGGTGCTGCCATTCCTCAATGTTTGCATCATCCAGCCAGTGACCTTTTGATGGGAGGGTCTTTTATGTGAGATTTCTTCAGGCAGACTCCTGAGGCCTCATTTGCATTTCACACAGGTTCAGAATGTTGAAGGAGGAAAGTAAACCTCACCTTGTTCGTCCTGCATTTCCCCCCACAGCCGCTTATCGGTTACCTGCTCCGTGTCAGGCACTAGCTCATTGCATTCAATGGCTTTCATTTTAACTCTTTAATTTTGAGCTACTGTGTGAGTCCACTTCCTGAGGTCAGTTTGGAAATCTTTGCTGTCTTATGGTCACCCATCAGTATCATGTGTTACCTTCAGCTAATGACATTTCCTGGTTAATGGAAGCTTCAAAAAGTCTGCTTTGTTTTTTGTATAGCATAATTAAGATAAATTTAACCCTTACAAAAATTGGTTCAACCTGCTCACTAGACACAGTCAGAAGTGAATCCTTTTGATGTTTCTATTCATTATCCTTCTAAAAAATAGGTGGTGCTTGAAAGGTCATAGGATAAGGGTTGCTAAGCAGCTAAACAGAAAGATGCTAAAATTAACCAAGGCATTTTTGAAAGGGAGTCCTTCCCTGATTTACATATTTACTAGATTTAATTAATTTCTGCTGAGTCCTTTGACCTAGGAAGGTCGGACATTACATTTGTTTGGGTTTTGTTATGATATTTAAATGATCTCTCTTTTCTTTTTTAAGTGTCATTTAATTGAAGTTCATGCTGCTGATCAGCTCTGGTGTCAAATGGGAGCTTTTCTGGGCCAACTTAGTGTCTGTACCTGTGTATTGAGGGTAAACCTTCCTTTTCCCAGATGTGTTTGGGTACCATCACTTTATTAATCAGTAATAGTATTTAGTTTGTTTTGAAAAACTCAACTAATTTGCCAGTTTACTTTTTGTTAAACAGATTTGCATTCAGAAGCTAGAAATGCTATACAGTATCCATAGAAAGCATGTATACTGTCTCTCCCGATAAGGGTCAATAGGCCCCCTTCCCCTGCCCCCCACCACTCACTGGTATTATCAGTCCCTTAGATTAGGTTTTGATAGGACTCCTTCATTTTCCTCATCTTCCCATCTGAATTCACCCAGCCCAGTTCATGATACTTTAAAAGTAAAATTATATTGTATTTAGAGTATCTTTGCAAGGACTGACCAAAGGCTGGAAAACAAAAAGAATTGTCATTTCTATATGTGAAAGGATCTTGGAGTTTTCCCAGTGAGATGACATGGTTGAAATCTAATTGAAACCGTGGTTGGTAACTAGCATCTCTTGGTTAAAAGCCCATCTCACTAGAAGTCAAGTTTCCCTGCCTCAAGGTTACTCATGTGCATCTGACCTACTGAACCGGCAAAGTAACATTTTTTTATATCAGAATATAATTTAAGATATTGGATGGGCTATCTGGGTGGGAGGAGTAAATGAGTGTCTCCGTTCTCTTTCTGACTTAGAAAGTAGTTTTTGAGTAGAAATAGCCCTGGCCCTCTTCAAAAAAGCAGGGGTCAGATTGTTGTTTCGACACCCCAGGGGGACCTCCCCATAAATCAGAGGTCAAAGATAGACCTTATGAAACTCAGGAGGCCTATGATGTGCTTTCTGAAATGCATCACTTATTTTTAATTTCCCCCACTCCGCTGGAAGGCAGCATAGGGAGAGGAAACTGCCTGCTATGTTTTCATTACGACTTGAGGCAGAAGAATGAGGAAGATGGGCAGTGAGGGTGCTGGCCCTTTTCCTTCTGTGTTAACCCCGTGGGCTCTGTTTCTCTGGTCATCTTCCCTGGGTGCTCAGAGCTGCTGGAGCTAGAGATTGCTCCCAGGTTGGGGCAGCCGGTGGGGTGAGGGGGAAGGAGCTGTTCCCTCCAGCCACTGGTGCATCTTGTTTCTGATGGCACTTCAGGCACAGGTGAGCCAATCTGCCCATCAATAAAGGTGGCTGCTGTGAATAGGTGCTTCAGACAAAAGAAGTGGGAGAGGGTGGAGACTGTTTGTTCAGTGTGATTCAAGCAAGTATTGCTTAGAGCATTTGAGAGCCTCTGCAGAGCTGGGACTGTATCCCCACTGTCACAGAGCCTTTGTAGATTGCAGGAGGGCTGGGGGTCCTGATAGGGTGGAGAAAACCCAGTGAAAACCCCACATTCCTTGTCGACCCGCCAGACCCAAGAGAAAAGTCTCTGTGGGGGTAATTAGATAAAACTCAATGTGTGTGTGTGTGTGTGTGTGTGTGTGTGTGTGTGTGTGTGTGTGTCGCCCTACTCCCACCCCCAGGCTTTCTTGGTATCTCCTCTCGTTTTCTCTCCTTTTGCAGACTGGGGGGGGGGGGGGTGGGGGCGGATAGGATTGTTAGAAAAATGAAACTTTCACTGCTTTAAAAAACTTTTTCATGAGGGTATACCTTGGACAAAGTGAACTTCACCCTGCTTTTGTGAAGGGTGAACCTACTCAGAGATTTCTCCTAGCCAGCTGCCCTGTGAAGTGGGGGCAGCATGGTAACCCATTTTACAGCTCTGCTCATTTCCACCAGTTAAAACTCAAGCTTGGGACCCAACCTAGCTCCTTACCATGCCTGCTTTTTAGAGACAGCTTGATCTCAGAAGACTGAGCATTAACTATTCACTACCTGCCTATCTGTGTGTGTACTTTTTAAACGAGACCAGAGCCTGCTCACAATTCTGTGCTTGACTGTGAAGATTTAAGGTAATTAGAAAGGAGAACTTTTAGCCTTTGCCAGCTTTTCTGGTGATGAATGTGATTATGATTATGTACATCTTTTTCAGTAGTTTTTCAACCTCATAGGAATGTTGTCAGGATAAAATAAAAGTTTCAGAAAGTCAGGCCCTATATATGGAAGAAAGTGGTGTATTTCGAGCTCCGGAAGCTTTGTGGGTATCCATTCTGGATTTCCTTTCCAGAATTGTGCACAACTCTTATTACTTTTGGCAAAATTGGCTTAGAAGTTTTATGTTCAGTTTAGGGAAATGAAGCACTTGTTTTGTTTTTGTTTTGCTTTGAGATCTGGGAGACAAACAGAGCTGGGAAATTATTCTTAATGAAGTTCTTTTAGAGATGGGTTCAGGAAGAGGCAGGTCAGTAAGCTGTGGCTCACCGTTTAAATAAAGCAGTAGTGCTCAGCCTGGAGGTTTTGTCTCCCGGGGGCATTTGGCAGTGTCTGGAAAGGGTTTTGTTTGCCCTACTGGGGGAGGGCATGGCAAGCCTTCAGTGGGTAGAGGCCAGGGGTGCTCCCTGTCCTGCACCAAGGATTGTCCAGAGGGAAGTGAGTGAATGAGTGGGTGGAGCAAGTGGTGGTGGTCTGGGCTGAGTGTGCACGTAATCGGGGGTCCTCACGGTATTGCAGGGGCTGTTTTTGGAGAGCTGACATGCCATAAAAGCAAGTATGTTCTTAGAACATGGCATCGGGTGTCGTGCTTGGTAGGTGCAGGGCCTCATAGAAAATTTGGAATTGGAAGAAGACATGGTGTGATCAGATACACTTAAAAACCTTTCATGAATAAAAAGTTCTAGAACTCATCTGCTTCTAAAACAAACCAGATTCTTTGGCATCAGGAAGCTGTCCTGGTTGGTGGCTCAGGCTCCCTAGTCCCTCCTTCGGTGCTGTCTGGGGCCAGCCCTCCACATGTTGTTATGTGGCGAATTCCCACCCTCCCTCTTTTTTGAGTGTTTGAACGAGCCCTTACTCGCTTGACAGTTACTGTCTGTGCGCAGGAGTCTCCTTTATTTTGTTATTTCAAGTTTTTGCAGAATACTTACAAAACTCTGTCCTTTTCCAGGCAGTATGTGCAGCCTGGTTCTGTGTCTGTAGCTCTTGAGAGAGTGGATGCAGACGCTCCCATGTCTGGAAGGGATGGGGAGCGAATGAGAGAGAGAGACAGGGACTGTTTTATGTTTCGGGGACTCCCAGAGCTGAAATACACAGAAAGGTGATTGATTTAAAAGGAAAAAAAATTGTGGTGTGTGGACATAAAGATGAGTTTCCCCAAACCAGGCATATCTAGGATGTGAGATAGTGACAGAAGTGATCTTTTAGCCACAGGTGCCACTTGCCTGACCCTCCTGCTATCACACAGGCAGGAGGCAGAGGAAGCCAGGGAGAAGGCAGGAAGAGGGGGAGAAGGAGTTCCAGAAGGGAAGGGCTGCTGGTGGTGGGAACTGATAATTGAAGGTAGCTGTTTTCCATCCTAACCAGCACCCCGCATCCTTTGTGTGGTGGCGCCCGGTGACCCTCTGAGGCCCCTTTGCAGTCCCGTTCCTTTGATAAGAGAGACTTTTGGCACCTTCTGCCTTGTCCCCTTTAACCTACTCACCAGCGCCCCTACACTTTATCCCTTACAACCTTTCCCAGGCGTCAAGACGTTTCCCCCCTGATCACCTGCGGGTGCCTGAGAGGTAACTTGTCAAAATGAAAGTCATCTCCTGGCTTCTGGAAGGTGATCTGAAGTCACTTCCCAGCTGGGCTCCCAGGCCAGGAAGCGTGTTATTTCCTTGATTATCTTAGCTCCACATCCAGGCCTCTCCACAGCCTGGCTGAGAGGCGAAGGCCACACCATCTCCAAAAGGCCTCACCACCAGGCCTCCCTGCTCCAGTTCATCCTCCATCCTCCACTCAGGCTGCGCGGGGTGTTTGCCTGCTGAAAAACATCCCTTGGCTCCCTGTTGTCTACAGGAAGAAATCCAAACTCCTCCACTTGGCACACAGGGCCCTCATCGTCAGCTTCCAAACTCTTTTCCTGTCTCAGATCTTGCCACTCTGCTAGCCATTGCCACACTGAGTTACCTCTTGCTGCCTCTGCGTCATCTCTTCCTCTTTGTGTCCCTTCCCCGCGCCCGCACATGTTTCTTGGTCTTCCCTCCAGACTCTTCTTGCAGGAAGAATTCCCTTCTCCATCCAGAATCACTTGCCCATCCATCCGTCAGGTCTGCCTGCTGCGATTTATCTGCTGACATGTCTCCCGGCCTCAGGAACAGGGACTTCTCACGTTTTCCTTCTTCTGTACAAAGCACCATGATCCCGTGTGTGTGTCTATGGGATCCTGTTTCTAATACCAAAAATGAGGGTTTTTGAGGAGGTGCTGGTTATTTTCAGAGAAGAGTATAATTAAGAAACCGTGTCCTATATATCAGTACAAATTAAGAGAAGAAAACAGAAGTAAGCTCAGGTGTTTGGCATACCCATCATGCAGAAACGTGCTAAGTGCACATGGTAGAAAAGAATTTTGAATTACAGAAATTTTAAAAGTTTGCTCAGCTTAATTTACTTGAAATTAAAGAGAGAAAAAAAATCTTTCTTAATGCCTGATTACACTGAAAGCTGTCACACTAGGGCCCTTACTAATTATAACTATCTTTTTCATGGCTCTTGGTTTGAAGTTTATATTAAATAGGGAGATGGGCATGCAGATCAAAGACCAAAATCATTTCAGAGCTCCGATGTGTGGGCTCATTTTCTCTGCTTAGTTAGATTTTTGTTTCATTAGTGGTGTGAGTTAATTGGCATGTTGGTCTGTATGTAATTTAACTTCTCTTTTTTTCCCGTTACTCCTTGGATTTAAAACTAAATACTACACAAGAATCCTACAATGTGTAGATCTGCCTTTATATTTGTGTGTGTGTCACACACATATATCGTGACGCTTATTTGATAGAGATTGTAAGTACTTTTTAAAAATAATAATCCTTATTAGTTTAGGGGGCCTTCCTTTATACTGAGACCTTATTATTTAAAATACTGCTCTGGATACACAATCATCTCAAAACATTTTTTTGAGCCTAATTTTAAGAGAAGTAAATGTGTCTTCAGAAATAGTGGTGCCTTCAAGGAGGGTAGAGGGCACTATTTATGAGCCCCTTATATTTTAAGCCATATGAATGGGGTTCCTTTTCAAACAAAGAATTTTAAAAATTCCTAATTGCCCAGGGGGAGAGCATAGTACCCTTTATACCAGATGAAATCCTACTTAATTAAAAATATGTAACTAATTTTACATATTTCTTAATGTGCACTCACCTGTTAGCTAGAGATTAGGCTCAGATCTGACAGATACATTCAGGTATATTGTAACTTAATTTTATTTTTAAGGTTTGTGTGTTTCCCTCTCTCGTGGCAGATTTTTAAAAAACAATTTTATCTTGTATTTTAGGGCTTTTCATTGTTTTGAGGGGATACTTTCATAAGACTGTCCTGAGCATCTCAAACAGGTTTTCCATGACTTGGCTAGTTAAGCCTATATTGGATTAAACTGTTATATACTTAAAATGTTAAAAACAAGTATAATTTAAAGGAGGCTGAACTTGTCTCTGAATTTAATTTGTATGTAAGTCATGAAAGTAAGGTTTAAGGTTTCTGAGAAAACCAGCTCAGGAGCTTAGTAAGAGCTCACAACCTCTTTTTCCCAAAATGTTAGCCTGGTGTTAGTATCAAATTCATTTTCCTCTTGGAAAACACAGGCGATTCTCCAGCAGCAGATTTGCCAATCTCATGGGGGGTTTGTGTGTGTTTGTGTGCTTTAACATTTACAGATATTTCTCGATTTTAATTTATTCAACAAATACTTGAATATTTGTGAGGACTCTGATGAGCACCAAGTGTGCTTGTGTGTGAGAGAGAGAGAGAGACAGTTGCTGGCTTCACGAAGAGGCATCTGCATCTGTGCTGAGTACCACAGGGGAAGTACAGGTGCCCTTCAATATCCGGGAGCTTTCATTTTGCCACTTGTATGAAAACTTTGGTATGGACACTAAATCCTCACTTAAACCTTGTAAATAGGTTCTTAGAAACGGAACTTTAATTGAAACAACAGATAAAGATGACAAGTCCTCCAATAATGTCATTTTATTCAGTATTGGCAGGATTCTTTTTTCTCATCAACATCATCATGAAACAACTTGCTCCAGGACCTGCTATGTCTGTCTTCTCTCAGGTATTTAAAGAAGCGAAAGGAAAAGAGTTGTTCTGTAGCTGCCGGTCTGCAGGCTGAGAAATGGCACCACCAGAGTCAAGAGTCACCCTGCCAACCTTCCCCAGACGTCTTTATAGGGCTGTGGATTTTCCACACCCTTCCTTCTCTTAACGTAGCAGAGTGTGATTTGGGGGTGTATGTGTTTATGATTTGATGGGCTTGTTTTGGACACTCAACAATATTTCCACATAAATGAACAATCATAGCTTCTTAGCTTTACACAATATTCCTTACATAAGCTTTCGTAGGTACCTTTGCTTTCAGGGTCGGGGGCACTGGCAGAGGGAAGGATGGTGAGTCAGGTCAAGGAGTATATCCCAGGAGGTGGCGTTTGAAGTAGTATCTGAAGAACAACAAAGGGAAGGAGGGAGTACATTGGAGAACTGTGTACACACAGGTTCCGAGGACAGCGTGTCCCCTGAAGTGAGGGGTGCAGTGCATGTGGGGAAGAGTCACAGATGTGGAAGATGTGCTTGCTGTGGTAGGTAGGACTAGAGCATGCTGCTTGCATCTCACAGGTGTTTGGAGCAGTTTCCCCACTCAAGGGTATCGGGCCAAGGAATGACATGATGAGCTTTGCAGTGTTATTCCTACCCAGAGTGGACAGTATCCTAGATTAGGAGGAAGCAACTATTTGTCCCCCTTTGCAGCATCAGTGAAAAGGCTAGATTTTGAAAAGCAGTGGTGGCTTCGAGTGTGGTGGCAACTGAGGCAGGGAGGTAAGATGGCCTTGATGGAGCTCTACGCAGTAGGAAGGACTCCCTGTCAGGTGAGGTAGGGACAGACAGGTAGCTTTCAGGTCTCAGGCTTTTGTTGGGATGGACGGTGGTTCCTTTCTGTAAGATGACAGGGCAGGATAAAGCCAGTTTTAGAAACTGGCTTATGTTCTTTACCCTTCAGTTAACATTTTTATGTTTTCACGTCTTTTTAGCATTCACTTATACTGTTTTCATTGGTTAAAAATGAAATACCTGGCATGGATAAGAAGCATGAAAAGTACTTCTGTAAAAGTGAGATAGGGCAGGTGTGTTCCCTCATATCAGTGAGTGGCTTCTCTTCCCTCTTCTCTCTTTGTCCTTCTTTCCTTTTCATTTCCTGATGCCTGAGGGAACATGGAAGATTTCTTGTAGATGGCCTGAGCCGTCTACAAGTCATTGACTACGACTTAGAGGAAGAGGCTTTGGCTCAGAATTCTTAGGAGTTAGGACTCTCAGTGGTCAGCCTTTTTTATTTTATTTTTGTATTTTAATTTTCTTTAAAGGAAAGGTACAGGCAGGAAGAGACAGGAGGAAGAAGCACATTGTTTTTTTTAGTTCTCACTGGTTGTTCCCCTTGGACTCAAAACCTGGGGTGTATGGCCTATGCTCCTTCGGAGGCAGTTGACTTAACTGCTACTCTACCGGATGCATCCAGTAGTCAGTCTTTTAACTAGGCGTGTCCAAGCTCCTTTCATGACCTAATTCCTAACTTTCTTCTTCTTTGGAACTGCTGCCTCCCTCATCACCTGGACATCACCAAGTCATCCTTATTTTGCTTGACTGGTGTCTGCAGGAAAACAGCTCCTTCTGTAAACAAAACTTGTATATCTACTGTGTGTGCTTAGATCTGTGGGTGCCAGAGGGAAAGATTTAATCCCTTCCCTGGGATTAAACACTTCTGGGGGTGGCAGACTGACTACCCGCAGGCAGTCTTTGGGTTTTTACTGTGTTAGGAACTTTTTTTCTTTCAAGGCAAACTAAAGCTTTGTGGAATGAAATAGGAAGTGATGTGCTTTCCTCAGAGTTAGTGAAACGCAGCTGGAGTGCAGGCGTGGCCACCAAGTGCAGTCTGACCCTCAGAGAGCTCCGTGGGCATCAGCAAGTGCTGCCTTGGCCACCTGGTCCTGGTCCTGTACGGAATTTCTGCTTCCTGCGGGGGCGTGGTGGGGGCGCCTCCCTTTCCCATATAGCCACCCGTTGAGTGGGGTGCCTTCCTTTACAACCAGCCCCATAGGTTTCAGCAGTGCTCCCAGATTTGGGTAGTGCTTTTCTCTGCTGTCATCCCAATGACTCCTCAGAACCTCAGATGGGCCTGTGGGCCCCAAAGGTGTGTCTTTTATGGCACTGGTCCCACTGATGTAACCTGGGGCCCCAGATGCTTGCTTGGAAGCACACGATCCCATCCCTTGCTTAGAGTGTCCTCTTACCCTCCACTGTCCATCCCTTGAGAACAGACCCCAACTTGAGAAGAGAACTGAATGGGGGGGAAGCTCAACAAACACCTTGCCTCCTCATGGTTTTTTTTCTTTCTTTCTTTTTTAAAGGAAAGGTACCGACAGAAATGAGTAGGCCAGCAGGCAGGAAGAGAGAGGAGGAAGAAGCACTTTTTTTTATTTAGCTGTTTGGTTGCTTCCCCCAGGGCCCAGGACACAAACCCGGATCCTTAGGATGTACGTGGACTGCGCTCCTCCAGAGGCAGCTAACTGAACCGTTATCAACCAGGGCACAGCTCACCTTTTATCTAAATCAGATAGCTTGGTTAGGAGATAGTGGGAAGAATACTTTTACGACTATGTTTAAGTATATTTTCTTTTCTTTTCTTTTTTTTTTTTTTTTGCACATGTACTGTGCTAACAACTCTGACCTCACTGTGACTCAAGCCAAAGTGTGAATTTGGATGTCTAATGAGAAGTTTGTTGCAAATAGAGCTCACTATATAGTAGCTTACTAGATAATGTCATGATTCTCCGGAATTGGTGTCAGTAATACATTCAGTAGCCAATTTCTGGTAACAAATACACAGAAGCTCATTTGGTGACCTGCCTGTAAGTGCTAGGGAGCATAGCCATACACTGTCTGCTAGGTAATTGATTTTTCTTTAAACACGTGTGTGTGTGTATGTGTGTGTGTGTCACTGGTGTCGCTAGTCAGAGGGTTTGGTGTGAGACTCCCTAGTTTGGTGCATTGGAATGTCTTCTACGTGACTGCCTTTGGATGTTAGATCATCTGCTGCGTTAAGTGAATGTAGAGTAGCAGTCAGGTCTGCCGCCTCCCGCCTGCGTAGTGCACTTACGTCTCAAGGACCCAGACTCATGTCCTGGGGCTGGGGAACAACCAGGAGGGACAAATAAATAAAAGAAGGCTTCTTCCTCCTCTGTCTCCCTGCCTGCACCTTTCCTTATATTAAAACAAACAAAAGATTTAAACCAATCAAAGTTGAATACATTTTGTGTGGGCTCCTCAGGAGGTTCATGAAACAAATCAATAAAGAAATCAATGTTTTGAAATTCCTAGTGAGCTTTCTTCCGAGAAGTTCAGGCGATGTCCTCTGAGCCACATCACCACAGGCTGCTTCAGGGTGACAGTGTGCGTGCCTTCATTGAGCCCAGAGCCCCCCCCCCCCCGTTGCCTAGTGAAGAGCGTGGCGTGCCCGATGGCCATGTCCTCCTTGGGAAAAGGCAGCTCTGCCCTAGCGTGACATCTATTGCATTGTGACCACGGACCTTGGATGTGTCCCATCCTGCTGTTGGTGTTTCTCTTTGGGGGCAGCTCTGGCTTGTCATGTGGGTGAGTGGCTGTGATTTGTGTCTCCCTCAGTCTTCTGGAGAATAGAGGGTGGGTGCGCGTGTGTGGGGTGGGGCCTGCGTCAGGGTTGGGGGGGATGGGGGCGGGGGGGCGAGGGGGACGGGACTGGACAGGACGGGACGGGATGACGGACGGAAGGTGTTTGGCTCAATCCAGTTATCATACTTCCAGAAGGGTATCACCGAGGCCCAGCAGCTGTATTCCACTGTATCATCCTGGTACCTGGAATCCTGCGAGGCTCTTTTGGCCAGCTTGTCTCTGGGGTGCCTGAAGAAAGCTGGACTAGCTACAGAAAACAAAAGCCATGGACACTAAAACAGCATCTGCCTCTGGAGCATTTAAATAACTTCAGCAGCCAATACAGACCACCTTTGGTCAAGGCCCGCCTGTATTTGCTTTCAGTTAAGGGAGTTAAGTATTTCAGTTTCTTTTCTGCCCTTGCTAGACGGAACCCATATGACTCCAGTCTGACAAGTCAGGCCTCTTATTATTTCACTTGGTTTTCCACCCTCTGCTTGTTAGTGTTTGTGCGGAAAGCTCTCAGCATGACCATGGTGATAACAGCCAGCTCACCAGCGTCCTGTCACCATTCCTTGCCACATCTCTTTGACCTTGATGGAGCTATCCCACTTTTTCAGAGGAGGAAACTGAGGCCCAGAGAGGCAGCCAGTGGAGTTGGAACTGAACGGTGTTCTTGACCCAGAGCCTGTGGGTACACTGCAGGGGAAGAGACGGAGACAGACGTGTGCCTCAAGTTGCTGGCTTCTGGAAATAGCAAATTAAAACGTGCCCACGGAATAGCTCACTGTCTGGAGGTGACAAAATGAATGCACCTGTCACTTCTGGGGAGGGTCGGAGGTGGTACTTACAGGAGTGAGAAGCTTGCTGGGTGGTGTTAATTCATAGATCATTCAGCCGGGACATGACAGCCCAGACTCAGGGTACTGGGGGGTGACTGGCACTGGGTGAGAGAGCCCACAGAAATTTGGGGGCCTTGAACAAATCCTTACGTCCTGATGAGGATGGCATTTCCCTCAGGTTCCCCTTAGAGAGGGTTCTGTGGATGGAGAGGTCCTTTGGGCTGCTGTCAGTTGCCAGTGGTGGGTGGTACCAGCCTGTCTCTTAGAGTCGGCGGCACATGGTTTTAACTGCCCTCAAAGTGCCTGAGCTCCAGCTGCTGGCCATTTCTAGGAACCTGCAGACGAAGCTCTGTTTGCCTTTGGGGATAGTGTTTTTTTGGGAAGAACTAGTGCCTTGAAAATAGGCCCCTTTGTTTTGTAATAGGTTTTGCCCTTTAATTTATTTATGGACTCAAGATCTTACTTTGGGATCAGAACTGGGGCTCAGGAATGGCAGTCTAGGAGGCTCTGATCTGGGGGTACTTCTGAAGTGGGCACAGCTGTTGAATCTACCTAATAACCAGTGTCGCTTCCACCACGTCCATCTTCAAGGTGGGGACAGCCTGGAGGGGCATGTTTGTTGTTTTGTTTTTTAATCAGGAAGCGTTGGAGAACTGGGACAGTGATAGGAAGGGGGTCACCGTAGGCGAGGTCCCCCGCTTTCCTGGGGTGCTGAGCGGACCGGGACTGGTGAACCTTGGATAGCCATGAGCCCTTGATGGTCTCTTTCCTGTTTCTGCTGTGTCTGTGCAGAGAGTGTTTTGAAATGAGCAGCAAATAGGAAATTTCAGCTTTGTGTGCGACCAGCTCAGAGATAACCAGTGTCGTCTCTATTTATGACCCGTTATTATCCTTGTGATTTTGCTCAGTTGTTTCAGCAGAAAAGTGGAGAAAGGCCAACCAGGTTGGAGGCCAGTGCACTTTTCTGTCTGTGGACTGTGACCATCGGCGGGCCTCTGACAGGCTTATCAGCTCTGGAACACAGGGTGGCCCCAGCCCCTGCCTCCCAGAGAGCATCACAGCCAGCAGGGACCCCAACAGCAGAGGAGCACTAGGTGGGGTGCCAGGCTAGCCCCCATGAGTGCAAAGGAAGGCAAGGACAGGGTGAGTGCAGGCCTAGAATACGACAGCTGGGGCTAACTTGAGGGCAAACTGTGCAGGAAGGGGAGTAGGACTTGGTAATTTTGGGATATGGAGTTGTTGAATGGCAGCGCTCTCAAGATGTGACCGGAGAAGTGGACCGACCAAGGGCGTGGGCGGTGTGAGCCACCCAGTGCTTTGAAGCCAAAATGAGGCCATAGAGGAGACGGCGTGTGCAGTGAAGTGCAGAAGGAACTGGGAGTCTGGTGCCTTAGTTAGTGGATTCGTTTCCTACCTTTTGTTTCAAGAGATTTTTCATCCTGGGACATGTGGGCTGCTCTCTGAAGTCTTAACTGACCACTGATCACTTTCAACAAATAGATTTTAATTCACCCATGTTTCAATGAACTTAGTCTGTGTTTCACTGATTGGTACTGATTTCAGCTCATTGGGGGAGGAGAATTATTTAAGGGTGGCAGACTCATTTCTTTTCCCTTAAAAATATTGGGGTGGGTCTGGGGAACAAGAAGGCTCCTGCTTATGCTTTGGAGGGAGCAGCGACTGGGGCTTGGGAGGGAGCAGGCAGAGGGCTGGCCGCCGAGGGCCCTGCCCATGAGTCTTCAGGCCTCTGCTGGAGAATCTGTCCTTAAAGCTCATTTGTCCCACTCATAGCTCATTGGTAGCTGCCCTTAGATGTCCCCAGGCCTCTGCTCCACTCCCTCAGTGTGGAGGTCAGCCAGGACAGGGGGCCGTGCTCACAACTTAAAAGGGGTGTGGGTGTGTGTGTGTGTATATGTGAGAGAGAGAGAGAGAGAGAGGGAGGGAGGGAGAGAGATGGAAATCAGCAGTCCCAAAGGCAATTAGTGTTTTATTAATTATTGCAGAGACAGAGTATTGCCTTTTACTCTTGGGTTTTCAGAGTCCTCTGGGGTGGATATGCTCATTTTTTTGTACACATGACTTCATATATTTTTAGACTTAGCATGATTTTTAGAGTTGAAACCGGGACCAATTGGAGCATCACCAGCAGGACAGCAGTGGTTGGGGACTGGGGGTGGGGGGTGGGGTGTGTGTGTGTGTGCAACAACCCCTTGGGGAAACTTGCACCCCTGTCTGGCAGTGTGAAGCTAGTTTGTTGGGTGTGTTTACCCAAATTAATTTTTAGCAAAATGTGATGAAAAGCAGGATAGAATTTCACAACGAATGGATGCTGGGACAACACTGCCAAACTGGGACCCTCTGGTCACTGCATACATCCACTGAGATGGATGACAGGCCCTGGCTGAGAGCATTGGGGAGAGTGTGAGAAGGTCCCAGGTAGGTGGGACAGGTTGGACAGAACACATACCGTAAAGTTGATCATTTTCATTACCTAAAACTGATTTATATTGAGTTTTGTTTTTCAGTGTGTTTTTTCCGTTGAGATAGACTTGTCTCAATTGAGGGATCCCATATTGGGTCTGTAGGGGACCAAGAGGAAAGTTGAGGGTTCCTTTAGTCTATTTGACCAGCAGGGAGCACCTGTCACACCCAGACCAGGGCAGGGTAGCTCCATTGTTATTCCACGGATAAGATGGGTGTGTTATTTCCCTCCTTGTAAAGGCAGAAGCTGCTGCTCAGAGATGTCACATTTCTGAGGTCCTGTAGCCAGGATCAGAAGACCGGAAACTTTCTGGCCCACCTGTCTTCAGGGATGTTCGTCTGTTGAGCATACTGTATCCAGAGAGTTCCCAGCCCAGCAATTCTGAACTCCAGTCATTTGTCTCCGTAATTCTCTGACAGCTTGTTGCATTTGACTGTCACACGTTGGAGTGCCTCCAAATTTGTCTGAAGTATCCCTAATGGAGCAGAAGCTCCCACAGGCTTGGTGGAACCTGCGGCTCTTGCTCTGGGAGTTTACATTATGAAAACAAATCAAGGTGCAGCATGAACCCCAAGCCAGACACCCTTGGGAGATAAAGACTTATGGGAACGGCCATAATGTGAGCTTAGATTTCAGGGTGCACTTGGGGTTGAGGACGGTGCTGGAGATGGTAGGGTAGGAGGTCCTGTGGGGTGCTTGTGGGGGAGGGGTGGCGAGGAGAATTGGCACTTTTCTTCTTGAAAAGCAGAGAAAGGACCGGTTGGCCGTTGACTTTGGAGATGCCCTCAGAGGGGCAATGTGGCCCCCATCGCCGTGAGTTTCAGCCGGAGGCAGAGGGCATCCTATCCTGGGGTGACATGGGAAGGGCGTATGGGGCAGCAGGAGCCCCATCTCCACTTTGGGTACAGATCTCTGTGGTCTGCAAATCCTCCCTCTCCTACAGACTTGTTCACTTAAATGTTCAGTGTCTCGTGTGGCATATTGGCTGCTGCAGGTTCACAGCACATGTGTACCCTGCCTGTCACAGGCGGTGTGCAGACCTGGCCTGGAACCTGAGCACGGATGGGGCCGTGCATGGGACTTAGCCCTGTTTACTGATACCCCCCCCCCCCAGTTTTTTTATTTTTATTTTTCAAAGGAAAGGTGCAGGAAGAGAGAGGAGAAAGAAAAATTTTTTTTTTCAGTTGTCCCCACTGTTTCCTCCTGGACCCAGGACTCGAACCCAGCTTTATGTGGCTTACACTCCTTTGGAGGCATTTGACCTAACTGCTGCTCCACAGGGTGCACCCCCACACACCCCCAGTTTTTAAGTCTCCCTGAATCGGCTGCCTGTTTTCAGTGGGTGATGATGGATAAGCTGGTGGTTTCTGGCGTGACCCTAGAGAAGAGCCAGGCTGCCCTCCTTTGCCCTGTTGGGAGCAAGGAGAGTCCAGATGTGCGAGTCTCACATAATCCACCCAATCACTTGTACCCTCCACAGCCCAGGTAAAAACCTGCGAAGTACATGTTCCTTTCCTTTGCTTCTTTCAGATTCTGGTGATACCCAAAATGCTCGTAAGAGTGGCAACTGGAGTCATCCTCCTGAGACTGGAACCCCTGTGTCCACACACTTGATGGCCCTGGGACCTTGTACCCATACACTGCCCATCCCCGGGGTCCCGTGCACATGCTGCATGTCCTCTTACCAGGTGCCCTTATGTACAGAGGCATTGGACTGCGCTTTCTCTACTTGGCCTCATTTAATATTTGACCTGTGAGGACACTTGTCTCCATTTTACAGATGGGGATGCTGAGACTTGTAGAGTTTAACCTGTCCCAGGTCACGCCGACCAGTATGTGAGGAGAGGAGAGAGCTCGCTTCGGCACACGTGCTCTCCATCTTACCCTTCTGCATCTGTGGTTTGGGGCTGATTTAAAACTGATGGCTTTGATTGGATTGTACTCCAAGTGCTTTTTCCATTTCTAAAGCTGAAGGGGAGGGAGTTCGATTGCCTGCTTTCCCCAAGGCTTTTTGTTTTAGTCTGTTTTGTTTGGCTCTCATCCTGCCACAGCTCCTGGGTGCTCACGCAGTCCTAGAGTGACTGAATGAATGAATTAGGCAGGTTTCTTTCACTGTGATAGCTGGAGGCATCAGACTGTGGTTAGAATAGGTCTACAGGCACACATCCTAGTTAAAAACAGCTCTTTCTCTTCCAGTACAGATCTTTTTGTTTTTTAACAAGTCTTTTTTGTCAACCCCAGTAAAAAAGTGGTGGTGATCAGCCAGGGGACAGTCGGACATGATGTAAACACTCTAAATACTTAGCAGGATCTGGCCTGAACATGGGTGAGTGAGTGACCTCTGCTTTGCGTTTCCAGCCTGTCCTCTGCACACACCTTGTTGGGCATGGCTGCCATTTGAATCAGCAGAGCCGAGCATCTGCAAGCCACTGAGACTCAGAAACCTGTTTTATTAATCAGATGTTGTACATCTAGCGATACAAATAGCAAAATTAGTGAAATCAGTTTCAGTTTACCCCGGGCAAGTGGCTCTGACCGGCAGGATGTTATTAAACATTATTTGCATCTTCTCAGTTTACAGTGAGGATATTACCCTGGAAGGATCTCAGGGTCGTTGTCCACTTATTCCCCACACCCTTGCTGGGGAGCCGCAGGGGCAGACCTTGGTGTGGCGTGGTGCAGTCTCTTGCAGGCCACAGTCCCGTGGAGGTGCTGGTTTCTGTCCTCGGGCCTGTCATTAGAAAGCAGCTTCTATCAGTAACCCACCCAGAGTCAGCAAATCCCAGTTCCAGCACTTTGTCAACAGTCTTTCTCATTATAAATTCATACTCACTGTAGAAAATACAGGGAATGCAAAGGAAACAAAAGCCACCTGTTGCCCTGTCACTCAGACTGAAAGGAAATATTCCTAAGGAGTGAATAAGTTTTTTCCCAGTTGATTTTTATTTTTGTGGCACTTCTAGCTGATATTCACCAGAAAAATTCTAAATGGACTAAAAAGAAAAATCTACTACAGCACAAAGGAAAAGAAAGTAAAATAATTTACTCTCATGAGTCAGGAATAACTTTACTATGTAACCTTTAAATAATCTTCTATGAATACATACGTTACAAAAATGAGATTTTTGAAATTTGTGTGGACAATAAAAGACCAATTTTTGTACATACTTTAATACCATATCTTCTAGATATATTTAATATGACGTGTTTTCTGATGTAATCCCATTTTTTTTTTTAACATGGAAATCACATTTTGATGTGGCATTTTTTTGACAGGTGTCCTAACTCTTAGTCTCCTTGTATTTATTTGCTGGACGCTCACTACAAGAGGAGAAAAAGGGTATTTTTCTAGGTTAAGTGTAGCTCATCTAATAGTAAATATTTTACAGTGAATTGTGAAGATGTGGTTCATCATAAATGCACATATTTTAAAAAGGTAAATACATTGACAAAATATGTATGTATAATTTTTTTTCCACGTGATCTGTTTTATTACTGCAGACAAATGAGGGTCAACCATGAAACACAAATTGAGCATCTCAAGAGTCCTTCTCACAGGTTAGAGTCTCTAAGAGGAAGGTATCTCTATCCTGCCTGGGGTATTGTTTTGTGATGGTGTCATATGATATTTATCTGTGGTTATATTTTAGTTGAGTGTTTTGCTATAATCACTGTCATGTTATTTGGACATTTTTAGAGCAATTACTCCCAATCTTTTCAAATCTAAACACCTCTTGTAAAAACTTTCCAGAGCAAGCAGAAATTTTATTTTTAGAACCTGTTGGGAAGCATTGACAAAAAGTTCTTTAGCACTATTAGTGGAATTTACCTTTATTAAATACAGCAGTATCTTCACATACTTGTCAAGTAATAGCAGAGATGTGTACGGTGCACTTGGTCTATAGATGGAGCTTCTGTGGAGTCAGTGGACCTGGAGGCCCCTGCCCAGGGGAAAACCAGCCCTGCGTTTGAAGAGCCCTCAGGAGAGATCCGTTCTGAAGGGCACATGAAATTCACCAGCTCCAGCACCAATCTTGTAAGTAGCAGTGCTGAGAGCCACGTGTCACGCAAATCAGGAAGATGTTTACAGGCTTCCAGAGCTGCCCTCTCTACCTGAACTTACCATCCTTTCCAAGACAGAAATGTTTGGATAAGTGGGTTGATCAGAAGCATTTCAGCATACCTTGTGTCATAGATCTCATGGCCCTTTATTAATCCATAGGATCTGTTAGAGTGCTAGATTTGTTAGGGAGGGGTCCAAGGTCCTGAACCCAAGCCTGGTTTTCATCATGATTAATGAAAAGATGATATACTTTGACCTTGGTTTTTCTATCTCTAAAATGGGCAGAATGGCTTTCCTTGATCATCATCTTAGGAGGGGACATAATGATACCCCCAGGCATCAGTTTCTTTTTAGTCAGTAAAAGCAAACAGAAAAAACCTTTGTGACCTTGAAGCCATTGTCTTTTCATGTAAAGTACCATAAAACTAGGGGAATTCTAAGCATCCTGAAAGCTGCTCTAAGACAGGGCTGCCAGAAACTCTGACAGTGGAGTGAGACTGGAAGCTTCTCTAGAAACCTTGTCTCCGTTTTCTGTGGTCCTGTTTGCTTCTCTTTAAAGTGGGGTGTTAGTGGCTTAGTAATTGTTATTCAGCAGTCCCTTGTAATGCCATTCTTGACCCTGACAACAAGAGGTGGATAGAAGAAGCTGCCTGATTTCTCATGTCCTCTGCAAAAATCATCCCACTCTTCTTCAACTTTTTTCTAGAAGTCAGTACTGGGAGCAGGTGTTCTGCTGAAGCTTCATAGAATGTCTGTATATTTAAATAAATGTTGAATATGATCTTTATCCTGAGTTTCTGTGGCCTTCCAAGTTGCTGCAGGGAATCTTCAGCAGTTTAACAAACATGTATCTGCTGAGTTCAGAGAAGAGCAGGGTTTGGGGAGTTACTTCTCCACAAGGATCCTGCTGTTTAGATTTTCTGAAGTCAATAAAGTCGGATTTTTACAAAGTGGGCTGGAAAAATGACTTGAATTAAGTGGACCTGGAGAGAGGGGCAGGCTGTGGCTAGAGTCAGCCCATCTCAGTTACAGGGCTGTGATCATCTGTACAATGGGACCAGTTCTCCCCACTGTACCCAGCATGGCGAGTCTCATGGCATCGAAGGCGACAGTTACTTTTGATGGACACTGACCTAACAAAGGTTTCCAGGGAAAAACCCTCTAACGTAGTTTCAGGAATTTCAAAGCACTTCTACAGTTCTGATTCTGACATAGGCTTGATTTAAAAAGGATCTCCATCAGCACTTCTTTTTTTGCCTTAGTTTATAGATGTCAGTAATTTTTTTTTTTAAATAAAGATGAGTTCTAAATTATATCTTAAGGATTTCTAACTTAGTTTATTTTGAAGAATCTTTTAAACAACTAGGGATTTTCCCCCTCCTGTCTTGCTTCAGGTCCTAGTGACCAGACAATATGGAGAAAGTAGTAAATACGCAGCTTTTTGGTAGCAGTGTTATTTGAGGAGGGGCTTCTATGAATGCATGGTAAACTGAGGAATATGTAAGGAATGTTTCTCTGAACCTAGCTTTTTGAAGAGAAAAGATGCTCTTCAGGAAGACTAGTACACAAAGGAATGAGAGGCTCTATAGCCATTTAGATCTAGAAACAAAGTAAACCTGTCTTTATTCAAAGTGGGTTGTGTTCTGAACCTGGTGCTTTCAGGAGAGCTGTATTATCAGGTGACTTGTAGAAGCATGCTGCTAATGAAACACGCTGTTTCCCAATTTCATTAACCAGGTATGCACTGGCTCATGTACCCTTTGCACGAGGGGCAGTGAAACAGAAACTTGGTAGAAATATTGAGGGGAAGCCACGATGGCACCTGGGCCCCTCCTCTCACTTCCTTTCCCAGCTCTGTCCTTTTGAGATGTTCTTCAAGAAGATGGAGGAAGCTGCTGGCGGCTAAGGTTCTCATCCTAGACCTGGCACAGGGTGACTCAGCCCTGGAGCTGCTGTCCCAGGAAGGCCTGGCAGGAGCTAGGAAGGACTGGAAGGCGCCTTCCCCAGTCTTTGCCTGCCCCTGTCCTCTGGACCACCAGGAAAGGAGCCACCTTCTGGAAGGTGAGGGGAACAGGGAGTTGGAATCCAGGGAGAGGCTGCTGTCAGTTACTGTCATTGTTGCAACAAACTAGGGCTCAGAACTTGTCTGGCTGTAATCTTTTCTCTTCAGATCTTGGCATTCAGTGAATGCATTTGATAAATATTTGGTTTGCTAATATGAGTATGATGTGCATGCACATTTTTTGAGTGCTGAATGCATGGGTAAATAAAACCAAATGCTAAGATGGTTTTTTATTGAGGAATTGTAACTATTAATAATTTGAAATTGTGACTGTACAAACTGTGAGCCTTTTGCCAAGACCAGGTAGCCGGTTTTGTTGGGTCCACTAAAAAAAGGAGGGGGCTGAGGGCCAGCTCAGCTCCAGGCCTCGAAGAAGAGGGCTTGGAGTGGAGAGGAGCTTCTCAGCCCCGCCTAGCTCCTCCTCTTCCTCTTACTGCCTGGAGCCTGGAGGGTCAGGCCTGGTGCCTCGCCCAGCACTTATTTTAAAGTCTGTCCAGCAGTTCGCAATCGGTCATCACTCCCGGAGTTCCTTTTCATTTTCAAGGGCACCCAGTAGTTAGCCCCTTTTCAGTGGTCCTCCCTCCCTCCTCCCTGCCCAGTCAGGAAGATTAATAATGTTAACTGATTTACTGATTTACTACAAAAACAGCATTAGTTAATTAGACTTTTACACCTCAGTCAGATGGCATGAGACGGCCTTTGTGCACTTTCACTCAGGGATGTTAAAAGACCTAAATCTTGAAAGAAAAAGAAAAGAGAAAAAAGGACAGGCACTTTTCCAATGTAAGCTTACTGTTGGTCCATGTTAATTAGGCATTTGTCCCTTCATATGGGGGGATGACAGAAAATGCTGTTACTGTGGTCTTTAACTGACATCAAACTCCTGTCCAAATAATTCACTTGGGCCCAGCCTTCTCTCTTAATTGATGGAAGGAAAACTTCGGTGCACACCCAGAATAAGGAAGAAGTTACTTACATTTGACATTAAAATACGTCATTCTGAAGGATCTGGGAAGGATTGGCTACATGTATTAACTATCCAGTGGATCAAAACCAATAACAACAGAATCCCTCTTAAAACTTGAGCTACTCCAGATTAGAAACTTTTCTAGAAATCAAAGTTTTGTTGTTACCCAAGGTCAAAAGGTGGTCATTGTTATTCAGGGCCCTTATGGATTTATGTATGTTTGGTATTGTTTAAAAAAAAAAAAAAAAAAAAAAAACACTTTTCTAGCTCAGAGTCAGACTTCTTTATCATTAAAGAAAAATACATGATAGTGTTTTAGGAGTAATTGGGTAAAACACCCCCCCCCCCTTTTTTTTTTTTAAGATTTTAAGCAGCATCTTCCTAGTTGCTGGAGAAGGTTTCATTTTCACTGAGAAGTGTGTAGTTTGCCATATTCATCAGGTCTGTAAAACAATGCTAAAAATAATGGAAATAAAAGTTCTAACTAGGGGTAGCCTTATTTGACTTTAAACCTTACTCACTTTGTCTATGGTTTCTAGCCAAAGGCTCACAAGTTTGAGGCACTTCATTTTCAGTACTGAACTACTTTTCCGTGCACTGAATGAATGCAATATGTTAACACTCCTGTCTGGCCCAGAATTGCTAGGCTGCCCCTTGGCCTGCCTGCCTGGTACTGGCTGAAAAGGTACCATTGTTTGTTCTGCAAACACTGGGTGATGTTTGTTTCCAAGGTGACTGGTTCTATTGCTGCCCTTTAAGCAAGGCGGTGGGGGGTGGAGGGGGGAGAGAAAGTTGGCTTGAAACACCTGAGAGCATCCTGTTCTGGATCCAGTCTGTGTGTGTGCATGTGTGTAAGTTGAAATATTATTTTAACTGAGATAATGGGAGAAAAAAGGATAGCATTAAAATGGGATTATCAATAAGTTCTGTTATTTAACTCAAGATATGTAGAGAGAATGTAATGGTAAGAAATGTGAGCATTAAAGATATGAGTCCAATACTAATTTTTTTACATTTTAAAAAACTCAAGAATTAAGGGAAGAAAAAATATTTTGAGTGATACACATTGACATTTAATTTGCTTTTGCATGAAATAGTTCTTTAGCTGTGCCCTATAAGCAGCTATTCAAATGAACAAGTATTTGAGATTATCATTTAAACCACTTTATCAACTGGGTGGTTGGGCCTTCAAAAAGAGAGAGAATAAGAGAGAGAAACTGGTTTCAGTTTTAAGTTCTAAAAGATTTTGGAAAATAGTAAATAATTGGATTGTATTTATGTTGAAAATTTTCCAAAGAGAACAAAATAGATTAAAAGTATCTTTGATTGCTGATGTCTGTTAACTTATCCATCACTGAGAGATTTTAACAAGAAGAGGATTCCCCTCACCCCCTCCCCACCCACCCCCCTTTTTTTATTGTACATGGGTGCTGTTAACAGAACTTTGCCTTTTCACTCCTATCGGGTTTAGTACAGTTCATGCGCAGGTTTCAGTAAACATTAACTACTTTTATCAGGGCTTGCAGTGTGCTGAGTGGTTAGCAAAGAGAGTGTACCGCAAGAGACAGATGAAAATGAGAGAGTCCAAGGTCATATGGATGTTGAGTTTTTTAAAAATTGAGATTTTAGGGCAAAGACATCAAGTTTCACACTAAATATTCTCTTTATGTGGGCCTAAGACCAAGCTAGTTGGCTTGGCATTTCTGTGTACTGGAGTTAAGAGATTTCTTCAGAAGCCCCCTCGGAATAGCAAGGCAAATAATTTTAAAACATTGGTTTTTTTTCCCTTTCATTGAAAAAAAAAAAGAAAGAAAGAGAAATCCCAGCCATGTTCAGAGCTGCCATCTAGGATGGAAGTTTCTCAAGGCCTGGACACAGCAATACTGAAACATTTATCACAGGGCTTCTGCAGCGCTCTTTCAGTTTTACAGGGATTTCCTTTCTCAGAGACTCTTTGGGATTGCCTGGTAGCCAGGTTGGTTTCCGGAGTTAGCACAGTCGCTCACAACTGCGCGCTGAAAAGTAATACTGCCAAATATAGCAAGCGTGCTGGGTTTGGAAATCTTTAATATTCCGAAACTCGCGCCACTCTGGCCCCTCTGCGAACACAGGAGCGTGCGCCGTGCTGCTCTGGGTCACAGGCGCCGGAGTTCTGCACGACTGGCCGCGGCGCACTGCCCTCTGCCCCACCGTGCACTGGGCCAACGCCGGCCGAGCCCCGGGGCCCTCGGAGAAGGCCGGGCTGGGGTGGGAACTGGGTGTCGGCGGTCCCCTAGCTGGACAGCCTTTGTACACCAGGCGCAGCCTGCTGCTCCTTGCCTCGCCATCCCTTTTCGGAGGGCACACGACCGTGGGGGCGCGGGTCAGGGCCGCCAGGCCGACAGTCAGTCAGGGCCGCCTGGACGCCCGGCCCCTCGGCACCCATCGGTGGGGTGAGTGGGCCGCGGGGCCGTCAGTTAGTCAGGACGGCGGGCGCCCATTGGTCGGCTGGGGGTAGGGGCGGAGCCGGCGAGGCTCCTCCCCGAGACCTTGACGTGTTCACCTCGACCCATTCGGACGCCGGCGGCGGCTTCACCGGTGACCGGAGCTCCACCGAGGGCTGGTCTAGCCGCCGAGACTTGAAAGTTGGACTCCTGTTAGGGAAAGACGAAGACGAGAGGACATGTACGCGCTGAGCAGACACCTCCTCTGTCTTAATTCCTTTTTGCTAATTTGAGGCCAGTTTGAAACTTCAGGAGTTGTGTGTGGGCCTGAGCTTTCCCACTGGCTCTTGGAATTTTCCAGAACAAGATACGCTAAAGCAACCCGTTTACTTGATGACTTTTTAAGATGAAAGAAAGGTAGAGAACGGTCCCCAGAGCTCCTTCTGGAGCATCTCCCCCGGAGCTCTTTCTAGAACATTGTTCCCGAGAGTTTTTCCTGAGAGCTCGCTCACCGGAGGACCAAGAAGGACCCAGGCAGAAAGAGGAGTGTCCGGTGGGGTCGGGCCTCGGCTTGCTGCCCCGAGGATGGCCGCTGGCCTCTGCTTTCTGCACTGGAGGCGGAGGGTAGACTGGAGCCACCCTCGCCCCGCTTCAGGTGACAGCGCTGAGACCCGGCGCCTCGCCTGGGTGCGGTGTCACATCCACCTGCAGAGTCCTGTGAATCACGTAGCCAGTGCGCAACGTCTTGCGGTTTGGCCCTCCAAGTGCTTTACCCGTGATTACAGAAGGCTGTTCATTAACCTCTGGCCTGGCCTCTGCCGCTGAAGGCCACCTGCCACCGGGTTGCCTGCCCGCGCATCCCTGCCCTGGAGGCAGACCTCTGAGCTGGGCCGCAGTGGACACTGGGCTTCTACCTCTCTGCCATTGTGACCCAGGCCAAAGCCAAGGTGGCCTGTCACTCACCGAGCCCTGGCAGTGTCGCTCCGGCTCCGCCACCTGTAGTGCTGTAGGAACTAGCCACTTCGCTATGCCCATGCTACAGCCTCTGCCCCATCACCTGTCTGCTTTTCGGAGTGTTTTCTTGGTGACCACTCTTCCCTGGGCCCGGACGCCCAAAGCAGTGATTCTTTAACCAGGGGAGTTTTCGTCTCCCTGCTGCCAGGGTCACCTGCCCTGCCAGGAGGCTTAGTCCTTGTCCAGTCCAGAGGGTTCCCCAGGTGATTCTGAGAGATACCCTTAACAACAAGCTTCTAAACTCTGTTCTAAACAGGTGAGTTGTGCATTTAAGGCGGGTGGAAACACTGAGCCACGGGACACTTACGTAGTCAGGAAATGACCGCTCCTGCTGGTGCTTGATTTTTTTGCAACCGTGCAGTGCCCATCAGTGGAGGTATCGGGGTACCTGTGCTCAAACCCTGATAGGCCTTCTGCACCGGCAGGTGCAAATGCCAGGAATTAATTTTTCAAGACGTCGGTGCTGTTGACAGCATTCTCGGGGTGCTGAGTAGCTAGTACCAGATGTTTCTTTTGTTCGGGCATGGAGAGGTGATGTCACAGATAATAGGGCTGTGGGTTTTTAATCCGTTGGTCTGAGGCTGTGGGGCTGGGGTGCTGTGTATTTTCTTTAAGGAAAAGGTGAGGGGAAGGCTGTGTGATCCAGTGTAGGCATGGCCTCTCTGCTCACACCAGCTCTGATGGGTTTATCTTAGGTCGAGGTATTTGCTCAATTATCGTTTGGCCCAGCTCTGACTAGAAGAGAGCCAGTGGTACTAAGGGCTTCTTTATCTAGACCCTCTGGCTCACCATTTTGCCACAGCTGAAGGGACAGCCTGTGCCTCTCACTGAATTCCCCGCTTTGCTGTGGAGCAGCAGTAAAGTCGGCCCCTCCTCATTGCGTGTACAGGCTGTCCAGCCTCTCAGCAGCCTCTGCACCCGCACTTTATGAATGTGCCATTTGTTGTTTGGAGCACAACTGTTAGATACAACTGTCCTTGCAGCCCACTCTGCCTGCAATCGGAGTGCATCACTGCGGTCTTTTCCCCCCTGCTCTTTGCTTTTTTTTTTCCCCCTTGCTCTTGTTTCTGCATAGGCCAGATTGTTTTGCTTTAAATGCCACCATTTTGTCCACATTAGCGTTTCTTTGACCCAAGTTACATCTTTTTCAAATTTTAAGTGTCGCGAATAAGGTTTAATGTGCTCAAACTGTTAGTCTCAGGGTTCTGAGTAAATGAAGGAGAATTTTTGTGGCTTGATTTTGTAGACATGCTTTAAAAAAACAATCTCAAAAGAATCATGTGATTTTGAAATTTTACATTATTGCTGGGAAATTAGAAGTTGTGTCTTCTAGGTCATTGTATTTCCTTTTTGTTTTATATACGAGTTACTTTGTGACCAAGTGTTGTCTTCAGTTTAGAAACAAAGGGAAGCTGTCAAAACCATATATAGTATAGTATTTCTATAATAAAATTTAAATATCATTATAAATAACTGTTATCATTCTTCTCTTGAAATGGTCCCATTCAAAATACCATTAGTGCTAAAATTTTTTCTTCAATTTTGTTTCCTATATTCTTTGACCTTGTAATTTATGTATATATATCTTTACATTTTATTTGTGTTTTAGTTGAAAGAGTATATTAACATCTTTTTATGTTGTACTTTGCATATTCAACAACTGGACCAAATTATTCTTTTTCCTCTGGCAAAGAAGACAGATTTTTGTTAAAACAGCAATAAACTTCCTATAGCAACCAGCTCTATAAGCCTCAGCATCCTGGCACTTCCAGAAATGAAGCAGTCATTTGCTGAAAATGAAGCAGCCCTGTAGTTGAATTTTAAAGTAGATAGATTCAGGTTTCAAGGGGTATGTTTATTTGTTGCCTTTCAAAGAGGTTATGGAAGGCTAGGGTTTCATGTGCATTTTTGTTAAAATTGAGAAATACAAACATGTTTAAGGAAAACACGTGTAATCTCTTGCAAGCTTCCTGCTTTCTTCTCCATCTCACTGTTTAGAGGGGAAGTCTTGCTTTTTGTGAAGATCGTCTTCTGCTACACTAAGAGTCCTTAAAGTCAATGCAAAGATTGCACAGTCCAGACAACTAAAGATTGCTACTCAGTTGCATGCAAGTTGCAGGAAAGTGCACCACGGTTTCACCTCTTCCGAGGACAGTTGTCTCAGCCCAAGGAGAGTTTTCTTCAGCTGGCACAGACCAGCCAGAGTCTGCTCTGCACTTTCAAAGCAGTCATTTTCATGCTTGGATTAGACCTGCACCTTTAAGCTCTCCTTGGATTTTTTTCCCCCCTTTACCGTAGTTTCTTGATGGCTCTTTTCATGTGATTAATATGTGTCTTGCTTAAAACAGCAATTGAAACATCACCAGGTATTTTCACCAGGTAGAAACTGCTTTTCCTGTGTCAAAACAACCAGTGTGGCTTAGCTGATGCTTCTGTTGCTAAGCAGGTAAATTTCTGGTCTGCAGGCTCTCTTGTTAACCCTGTAAATGCCTGATGGCAAGGAGGAAGGGAGAAGGAAGGAAGGGAAAGAAGAGGACAGTGTTCGGTGCATGGACACTGGGCCTAACTCAACCTAACTGGTTGTCTGCGTTCTAGGACTCAGCCTTGAGTTAAACTTTTGACGGGAGGAGAGTCAGGTGATGGAGGAGGCTGGGAAGTTCACAGTGTCCAGTGAAAAGCCCAAGCAGTTGATAGTGAAGATCTTAGGCTATTTTATAAAAATTGCAGGTTCAACCCCAGTCAGTAACGGGTTTGGCCTTTTTCTTTTCTCTGCTAGTTCGCTTTAAACTGCATTCTGACTGAGGGGGAAAAAAGAGGAAAGAAAGGAGTTGCTGTTTGCATCCTTTTGCCAGAAAGGAGTTAACAGAACATACCGCAGAACAGGTTGGGCAAGACTGTTAAAGCTAGTGGTGAAGCTTTTTTCTCTCTCTCTCTCTCTCTCTCTCTC